>SJYG01000030.1:5896680-5930325 GCA_006410535.1 Litocranius walleri | reverse complement strand
TGCCAGTGGGCCCCTTCTCTTGGACGTGGGGTGCTCATGGACTCCAGGGCACACCTTCCTCTAAAGTCCTGAGAGGTCTCTGGTCTCGCTGGTCTCCAGCTTCTCGGCATTTGCTCTCTCATCCCTTCCCTTAGAGACTCCCC
This sequence comes from Litocranius walleri, assembly GCA_006410535.1. Lineage (NCBI taxonomy): Eukaryota > Metazoa > Chordata > Mammalia > Artiodactyla > Bovidae > Litocranius > Litocranius walleri. The sequence continues at coordinate 5,930,182 of SJYG01000030.1, read as the reverse complement.
CTCATATAACCAGGGAGTTTCCCCTCCTGCTGCTGCCCTCAGGGAGTTCACACTGGGAGTTCACACCCACGCTTACTTTGGATGGAATTAAATATTCTGAAGAAGGAAGTTTCCCAAGAAGTACCATAATCAATTTAAATGTATGCAATATTAAAAGCATGAGATTTGAATCTGTTCTATAAATACCTCATTTTCTTATTCCTGCAGTATTTGAGATTTTGAAATGAAATACAATCAGCATCCCTTTTGTCAAAAATGCTTTTTTTCTTTCTTTCTTTTTCAAAAGGAGCTTTTTATTAACCCAATTTTGGTTTGAACTCCAGGATCTGGGAGGTTTATTATCCTTCAGGGAATCTTTTTGTTCCTGTATTATGTGGAGGTAAGCAATCAGGTAAATGTGTATTAAAGAATATTTTCCTACGCGCAGGTCTTTGCTGCTGTTACTCCGTTAGTACTTGGCTTGATTGTGTCTGTTTACAACTGAATAAATATCATGTCATTTATGGGCATGAAGCTTGCTTTATTTTTTTTAATAATGTGTGTTGATGGGTGTAACAGAGAGATACAGTCAGATCACATGTCCCGACTCCAACGTCAGCTGAGTCTTTATTCCCCTGTTTTCATTTCCTGTCATTGCCAAATCACTAGACCTATAAAGGCAGGCAGCTTGTCTTATCTGATAGTCTGTTCACAATGAAAGCAGAATCCATGTTTCTGGAGGTGTGATTATTAGAAAATGGTAGCAGAGCAATATGTGCGTGGAGACAGAGCTGGCATGGAGGCAGAGAGAGAGAAAAAACATATTAAAGAGAAACCAGAATGAAGAAGACAAGGAAAGGGGGTCGCTGTGAGTTACGCCACACACCTGCTCCCAGGGCAGGTAGGAGGCGAGGACACGGACGTGATGAGGATCAGGAGAAGTCGGCTAGCAGCCTCAGGGGCTCGAGACCATGTTCGAGGCTGCAGTCCAAGCTCTCAGGGGTGCTGTAACCAGGATACTGGTGGACTTGAGAGCAGAGACCATACAGGCCCTGCCAGAGACCTCCACTCCCACCTTGCTGTCAGAGAGACCGAGACCTTCGCCTAAGCGGGGCGGGATTCGAGTGTCTCTCAGGGTTCCTGTGATTGGCACATTCTCCCTTCATCTTCTGCCGCATGCTTCATGCTTGAGCCCTCAAATCGCTGTTTCTCTCGCACCCTTGGCTTGTCTATGAGAAATGGTATTCTAAGGCCAGAACATAGCTATATTTTTAAAAATATAGACAGATACCAAGGAAATGGCTATCCACTCCAGTATTCTTGCCTGGAGAATTCCATGGACAGCGGAGCCTGGCAGGCTACAGTCCATGGGGCTGCAAAAGAGTTGGACACAATTGAGTTATTAAGCATGCACGCACACATGGATTTTATCACAAGACGTTTCCTTTCATTTTGGCATCGTCTATTTCCTCCAAGTTCCTTCTTTCTTGTTTGCTTGTTCTGTTCGCTCTCTGTGTTTCATAATAGGTCCTTTGCCCGTGTGTCCTGATCCGTGGATGTCTGTATGTTTTGGAGAATGAGACATTGAAACCGGGCCTGGAACCCTGTGTGGGCATGGCTTGCAGAGTGATGGGCTTGACCTCAGGCTAGTTACGTCAAGGAGTCGCCATAGTCAAGTTCCCCTGCAAAGATCTTCCAGTCTGCTGGCTGGGCACATGAAGTCAGCCACCAGCACGCTGAACGTGGGATGTGGAGGGTCTGGCTTCTCTGCTCGGGGAGTGGACATTCACTTGATTCTGTTTTCAGTGTGGCTTCCTTCTGACTTACGTCTGGTGCCCTTCAGTGCAGATGGAAAATTCCAGTCCTCTGTTGAGCAGGAAAGGGGAGGGCCTCTGTGGGTCTAAGTGCTTCTGAGGCAGATTTACCAACACCCTTTCTGTGTCCAGACACCTCCCATACCAGCACGCTGAACGTGGGATGTGGAGGGTCTGGCTTCTCTGCTCGGGGAGTGGACATTCACTTGATTCTGTTTTCAGTGTGGCTTCCTTCTGACTTACGTCTGGTGCCCTTCAGTGCAGATGGAAAATTCCAGTCCTCTGTTGAGCAGGAAAGGGGAGGGCCTCTGTGGGTCTAAGTGCTTCTGAGGCAGATTTACCAACACCCTTTCTGTGTCCAGACACCCCCCAGCCCCATCTGCAAGAGTACCGGTGCCTGCCTCCAACTCCCAAAGTCTTCGGGAATTCCACAGCACGGGCCAGCCTTCTTCTTGGTTGACTGCCCACCCTAAGGAGCTTTTCTGCTTTTGCGTTTGCTCCTCGTCTTCTTGGCTAAGGCTTGAGCCCTCTTCTCTATTTTCACACCAAGGGCCACTAACATCTTCTCTTTCTGTGGCTTCAAGTGCAGTATGAATGCCTGTGACTTCTCTGAGAAGCAGATGCCAAGGTGGAATTAGACATGCAAGAGAACATAAGATGATTTACCCCATCAAATGACTACACTGCCATGTTCAGGGAAGATAGTATTATTTCTGGAGAAAGTTGTGTCCTTCTCACGGCACCCCTAAGCACCATAGAAGGGATTAGGTCTGTACTCTAATTCCACCCAACCATCGCATCCTCTGGTTCCCCCTTCTCCTTCTGGCCTCAGTCTTTCCCAGCATCGGGGTCCTTTCCAGTGAGTCGGCTCTCCGAGTGGGATTAGTGCCCTTATGACAGAGGACAGGGAGCTCCCTCACCCCCTCTGCCCTGCGAGGACCCAGGGGGAGACAGCAGCTGTCAGCCAGGAAGCGATTCTCACCAGACTCCACATCTGCTGGTGCCTTGATCGCGGACTTCCAGCTGCCAGACGGTGAGAGAGAAACCTCTGTTGCTTATAAGCCATCCTGACTCTAGTGTTTTTGTTACACAGCTTGAAGAGAATCAAACAGGGGAATCTGGACAAATGAGAGAAACCAAGGAGAGACCCACGGCAGCTGAGCGGGTGTCAGTCACTAAGTCCAGAGTGGAGGGAGACTGCTCAGTCAAGGGCAGCAGACATGATGACCCCATGGTAGAAAAAGCAATACAAGAGGCAGCTCTCAAAGGGGTTGACTTGTGGGCACAAGATCAGCCCCACAGCTGGTGGGCGCAGTGTGGGTATCAGGGTCAGCTGTGGGCGCAGTGTGGGGATCAGGCTCTGGGGGGCAGATGGCACTCCTAGAGCCCTGGGTCACTTTTGGCTCCACTGTACAGGGGCCCATTGTCAAACTGACTAGGATTCTAGAAGCGAGTGCCCAGGCCAGTGGAGTGCTCCATACGTGGGGTTAATTTAACATTGTCAGAAGCTGATTGGTCTTTAAAAGCAGAGTGTTCAAGCAGAAGCGGGGTCACCAGGTGTCCAGAAGCTTCATTCAAGAAGAGAGGGGCACACTGGATCTCAGACTCCTGGATTCAATTACAAATCAAAGATTCTGCTTTGATAGACCCATCCAGGGCTTCCCGGGTAGCACCGTGGTAAGGAGTTTGCCTGTCAATGCAGGAGGTGAGAGAAACGTGGGTTTGATCCCTGGGTTGGGAAGATCCCCTGGAGTAGGAAACAGCAACTCATACGTATCCTAGATGTCTGGGAAACGGTTTGGATCTCTCTGGAAATGTACCTGGAGAGGGAAGAAATCTCTCCGCAGACTGCCCAGGCTTGAGTAAACGGGGGAATCAAGTTTACCAAATGGCAGTTTCAACACAAGTTTTCAAGGGACTTTGACATTTCCCACCACGGCAATGGTGAGTGCGTGCTGGGTCACTCAGTCATCTCTGACCTTTGTGACCCCATGGAACATAGTCTGCCAGGGTCCTCTGCCGATGGGATATTCTCCAGGCAAGAACACTGGAGTGGGTTTCCATGCCCTCCTCCAGGGGATCTTCCCGACTCAGGGATCAAACCCAGGTCTCCTGAATTGCAGGCAGATTCTTTACCATCTGAGCCACCAGGGAAGCCCATGGCAATGGAGAGGGGTGAACACATGGACTCAGAAGATCGGGACCCACTTTCTGTTAGATTCCACCCACAGCACCGTGTGTCCTGGGTCACACCAGCTGCTCTGACCCCAGTGCCTCCTGACATGTGAAGCTGCAATGTTTCAGAGTCTCAGACTGTGAGGTCCAGGTGTTGGGCTGCACAGTCTCAACAGCAAGCACCGGTCTGGCCACAAGGCCTCTGGCTTGGAGGCACAGTCTGAACATCAGCACGACTGCTTGACCACATGATCCAGGCTCCACTCTTCTCTCTTACGCTTGTGCTTTCTGGGCAAAAACAATTGCAGAGAACAGCTTTTAAAGGTGCGATGACAGCTGTGTTGCAAGATATAACTCAATTCACATTTTGACAGATTCATAATAACTTAGTTAGAAAAGAAGCACATTGGAAAGATTGTTGTGGGCAATTGTAATAATATAAAAATGAGGCTGATATAATTACAGAGTTTTATGAAGTACAGATTCAAGTGCTGTCTTTTCAACTAGAGGGTGGGCCATGGGAGGTGGAAGCCTGGTGGACAGATGCCTGCAGGGAAAGAAAGTTATTTCAGTGCAGAGAAGACAAAGAAACCGTGAGTATCTGCTCCATGAAAATCTTCCAGTTGTGGAACTACTAATTTTTAAACGCATAGCATATTTACTCTGTAAAGAAAAGTAATAACTAGAAATGTTCCAGCCAGAGAGGTTTTTTTCAGACCGTCCTCCAAGATGCAGGCTTGGGGTCACTGAAATTTGAACTTGACTCAAAACCTACCCTTCTGCTCTACTAAATGCAGGACCCAGTTCCGAGTGTTTTTCCCGCGAAAGTAGCTTTTGTCAAGGAATCAAGATGCTGCTGGGGTCTGATTCTAGTGAGAAAATGAGGAATGCTCTCCTTCAGGGATGAGATAAAATTATTGTGAGATAAACACTTACAATAATTTGTGAGTATTACATACAATCTAAATACACTACTTTGAATATTTTACACAACGCTGCACATTTATTATTTTTTATTTGTGCTATTGATATTTGTTAATCTGGTATTAGCAGCAATGAAAAAATCAATGTGAAAACTAAGGAGTATTATAGAAAATCCAGTTTTCAATTTGGCAATAGCAGCAATATTATGTGAGCTCTCAGAAACACAACTGTAGAGGGGGCCAAAGAGGATGGAGATGAACTGGGCTTTGCAATTTAATTCCAGCTCATGTTTATTCCTTAAAGATCCCCAGGCTGGCTGCAGGAGTCTTGATCACACAGCACATGACCATGAGCCTGAGCCTGAGGCTGTTCTTTCTGTGAGTGGGACCTTCTCCAACAGGAAGCAGGGGTGAAGGGGTGCAGTAGACTGGACTCTTGTGTCCCCTCAAGATTCGTATGTTGAAGGCTTCCCTGATAGCTCAGTTGGTAAAGAGTCCACCTGCAATGCAGGAGACCCGGGTTTGATTCCTGGGTTGAGAAGTTCCCCTGCAGAAGGGACAGGCTACCCACTCCAGTATTCTTGGGCTTCCCTTGTGGCTCAGCTGGTAAAGAGTCCATCTGCAATGTGGGAGACCTGGCTTCGATCCCTGGGTTGGGAAGATCCCCTGGAGGAGGGAAAGGCTATTGAGCCTGAGGCTGTTCTTTCTGTGAGTGGGACCTTCTCCAACAGGAAGCAGGGGTGAAGGGGTGCAGTAGACTGGACTCTTGTGTCCCCTCAAGATTCGTATGTTGAAGGCTTCCCTGATAGCTCAGTTGGTAAAGAGTCCACCTGCAATGCAGGAGACCCGGGTTTGATTCCTGGGTTGAGAAGTTCCCCTGCAGAAGGGACAGGCTACCCACTCCAGTATTCTTGGGCTTCCCTTGTGGCTCAGCTGGTAAAGAGTCCACCTGCAATGTGGGAGACCTGGCTTCGATCCCTGGGTTGGGAAGATCCCCTGGAGGAGGGAAAGGCTACCCACTCCAGTATTCTGGCCTGGAGAATTCCATGGCCTGTATAGACCATGGGGTCTCAAAGACTCGGACACGGCGGAGACTTCCACTTTAATGCCCAGAATGAAGGTTTTAGGAAGCGGGACCTGTGGGACGTGAAGAGATGGTGAGGATGGGGCCCCATGAGCTAAATCAGAGCCTTTATGACATCAGAGCCCAGAGAGACCCTGAGGACACGGCGAGGAAACATGGCCGCCCGCAGACCAGGCGGAGGGGTGGTGTCTCAGCAGACACCGCTTCTGCCCGTGCTTCGTCCTGGACGGCCAGTCTCCAGAACTGGGAGAAACAAACCTCTGCTGTCTATAAGCCCCCTCGTCTGAGATATTTTTGTTATAACAGCCCCAACAGACTACGGCAGGGGGTGTTTTAGGGGCTGCAATAGTGTGACTGAAATCAGCAAGCTTCTGGGACTGAAGAAGATACAATATGCATCAAATGTCTATTTCCTTCCCGAGAAAAGGGAAGAGACAGTGCCAGTTTCAGCAAGCCTCCTGCTCTCAAGACTCTCCTCCGTAAAGCTAGATTTACACGTTCCTACACTGCACATAGGATATAAAAAGACAATCTCGCTCTGCCAGGCAATGGGCTCCTCTGCCACACTCTCTATCACTACGAAGGCAGAAATTGCAATAGTGTGACTGAAATCAGCAAGCTTCTGGGACTGAAGAAGATACAATATGCATCAAATGTCTATTTCCTTCCCGAGAAAAGGGAAGAGACAGTGCCAGTTTCAGCAAGCCTCCTGCTCTCAAGACTCTCCTCCGTAAAGCTAGATTTACACGTTCCTACACTGCACATAGGATATAAAAAGACAATCTCGCTCTGCCAGGCAATGGGCTCCTCTGCCACACCCTCTATCACTACGAAGGCAGAAAATGAGACTCCTTAACAACGGTTGAGCCTCAGCGCTCAGCGTTGCTGGTTTCTTCCCAGCATTGCCAAGATGTGTTTCTACGCTTGATTCGTTACAAGGTAACCATTCACCATCTGGCAAAGCTTCTAAATGATATGAGGGTTCCCAGGTGGCACAGTGGTGAAGAACTTGCCAGCCAGTGCAGGAGACACGAGAGATGTGGGCTCCACCCCTGGGTCGGGAAGATCCCCTGGAAAAGGAAATGGCAACAGGCTCCAGTACTCTTGCCTGGAGAGTCCCATGGATGGAGGAGCCCAGTGGGATGCAGTCCGCAGGGCTGCCTAGAGCCGGCATGACTGAAGCTACTGAGCATGAACGTGCAGGATAAGCCCCCATAGGCCTCTCAACAGTCTCATGTCATCAATTGTTTCATGTGAGTTTCCCTTTGAAATATGCCAAGGAATCGGCATTGAGCACAGAAACGGTCAGTGAAGAGCAAGCTTGACCAGAGATGGGGGACAGGCCACCACCCTACAGTACTAGAAAGCCCCAGACTTTCTCTTTGGGAAGAGATCAGGCTTTCTGTAAGCCCAGGTAGAAGTCAAACACGTCTTTAGTTCTCTGATGCTTTAAAAAAAAATGCTTCCTTCGCTATCTGTGAGGCGTCACGGGAGCTCAGGTCTTTGCTGCGCGGTTTTGTTGGTGCTGCCATTTGCTCTGTGGATGGAGATGAGAAAGGGAAGGAGGGCCTGGCGCTTCCTTCCTCTGCTCTCTGGGCTCAGTTCAGCTCAGTCCAGTCGCTCAGTCGAGTCCGACTCTTTGCGACCCTGTGGACTGCAGCACGCCAGGCCTCCCTGTCCATCACCAGTCCCTGGAGCTGGCTCAAACAGCGATGCCATTCCAACCGTCTCATCCTCTGTCACCCCTGTCTTCTCTCACCTTCAGTCTTTCCCACCATCAGGGTCTTTTCCAATGAGTCAGCTCTTTGCATCAGGTGGCCAGACTCCTGGAGTTTCAGCTTCAGCAACAGTCCTTTCAATGAATATTCAGGACTGACTTCCTTTAGAATACACTGGTTGGATCTCCTTGCAGTCCAAGGGACTCTCAAGAGTCTTCTCTAACACCACAGTTCAAGGTGAAGGTGAAGTCGCTCAGTCATGTTCGACTCTTTGCAACCCCATGGACTGTAACCTACTAGGCTTCTCCGTCCATGAGATTCTCCAGGCAAGAATACTGGAGTGGATTGCCATTTCAGTTCAAAAGTATCAATTGTTCGGTGCTCAGTTTTCTTTATGGTCCAACTCTCACATCCATACATGACCACTGGGAAAACCATACCTTTAACTAGATGGACCTTTGTTGGCAAAGTGATGCCTCTGCTTTTTAATATGCTGGTTGGGCTTCCTTGGTGGCTCAGAGGTTAAAGCGTCTGCTTGGAATGCGGGAGACCTGGGTTCAATCCCTGAGTTGGGAAGATCCCCTGGAGAAGGAAGTGGCAACCCACTCCAGTACTCTTGCCTGGAGAGTCCCATGGAGGGAGGAACCTGGTGGGCTACAGTCCACGGGGTCGCAGAGAGTCGGACACGACTGAGCGATAAACTTTCTCTACTACTAGGCTGGTCTTAGCTTTTCTTCCGAGGAGCAAGCATCCTTTAATTTCATGGGTGCAGTCACCATCTGCAGTGATTTTGGAGCCCAAGAAAATAAAGTCTGTCACTGTTTCCATTGTTGCCCCGCCTATTTGCAATGAAGTGATAGGCTCACAGGCACCCTAAGCCAGGGTCCTAGGAATGTCCACACAGGGTGAGACAGCAACTGGCTCCTCAGAGCTGCAGGACAGATGGGTGTCCACCAGGGGGCATCAGCTCTCCCGGAGCAGGAGATGTAGCCCCGCAGGCAGGGCAGTGAACAGAGGCTGATGATGCAAGAGAGCCGGGTTTAAAGGTCCATACACCCATGGCTGATTCATGTCAGTGTTTGGCAAAAACCACTACAATATTGTAAAGTAATTAACTTCCATTTAAAATAAATACATTAAATAAATAAATAAAACTCCGTTCAAACATTTAAGTACTCAAAAGACAAAAAAGCAACATAAATTTTAGTGTCTTTTTATGTTCTTTTAGGACCGCAGGCTGTTCCAAGTCTTTTCAAAGACAGAGCAGTCTGCCTGGAAAAGGTTGCCTTCCCCGGTGCTAGGATCAGCTCTGGGTTCAGCCCCAGGTCTGTTCTGATCCCAAACACACAGATGTGGATCTTGTCCTTCTGGAACACTGAGGCTGGGAAGAAAGACCAGAACAACCCAAAGAGTCCTCCCAGGAGACAAGTCAACCAAGTGTAGATGGGTAGATGCTGTAGGTGACAAAGAAATGAGCCAACGTCCCCAAACACCTACTGGGGCTTAGTTGGCACCAATCAAAACGACTCATGGTTCTAGCAAAGCACACTCGGATTTCTTTCTTTCTGGGATAGAGCTGAGCTTACAGGTCAAGTGCACGCATTGAGAAGCTATCTTTCCATTCCAGGGTCTCTATAATTATTCTGTGAGAGACTGACCTGCTACCAATTAAATGGCAAAAGCTGGTTTGCTAAGCTTTTTTAAATTTCTTTTAAAACTTGCTCTTAAAATGTAACTTCTCTGGAAAAGTATAACCTCATAAACTTTGGTTAGTCATCATTTCTGAGAGTTGAATAATAATAGCATTTAAGTCCTAAAACAAATGGGTTACAATTTGCAAGAAATTCAGAGGATGGGGAGGAGATAAAAGTAAAAGGAAATGAAACGTGGGTGCAATTTCCAAATATTTACTCTGCTTCCTAATAAGTGCTTTATTGAGATACAACTCATACAGTACAATGGACCCATGAAATGTACAATCCATTATTGTGTATATACAGCATGGTGTGCCTGTCACCACGATTTTGGAATATTCTTGCCATCCTTTTTGGTTACAGCTCTTCTGTTGCATATGAAGTGATGTGATATCTCACTGTGTTTTGTATTTGCATTTCTCTGATGGCTAATGATATTGAGTATCTTTATATGTGCTCATGGGTCATTTGTATATCTCCTCTGAAGAAATTTTTACTTGGATACTTTGTCTATTTTTAATTGGCTTGCTTACTTTGCTGCTGCTGCTGCTGCTGCTAAGTTGCTTCAGTCGTGTCCGATTCTGTGCGACCCCATAGACAGCAGCCCACCAGGCTCCCACATCCCTGGGATTCTCCAGGCAAAAACACTGGAGTGGGTTGCCATTTCCTTCTCCAAAGCATGAAAGTGAAAAGTGAAAGTGAAGTCGCTCAGTCGTGCCCGACTCTTAGCGACCCCATGGATTGCAGCCTTCCAGGATCCTTCGTCCATGGGATTTTCCAGGCAAGCGTACTGGAGTGGATTGCCATCTTAGCTTACTTTCTCTTTTTGACTTACAAATGTTTTTATACATTATATACACAAATTCCTTATCAGAAATATGATTTGCAAACATTTTTTTCCTTTTTGCAGGTTTTTTTTTACTTTATTGATGGCACCTTTCAAAGCACAACAGTGCTGCTATAATGGAGTCCAATGTGTATCTTTTTCTTGCTTCTCTTTTTGTCATTGCTTTTGTCTTTGGTTCTTACATTAGAAGTTGATTCATTCTGAGCTACCTTTTATACATTTGTAAGGTAATGATCCAAATTCATTCTTTTTCATGTAAATATCCAGCTGTCTCAGGGCCATTTGATGGAGACTATTCGTTCCTCACTGAGCTTTCTTAGGATCCTTGTTCAAAAGTCAATTGACCAAAAATGTTAGGGCTTAGTTAGCCACTCTTATTTCTGATTCAGTCAGTCAGTTCAGTCCCTCAGTCGTGTCCGACTTTTTGCGACCCCATAGACTGCAGCACGCCAGGCTTCCCTGTCTATCATCACTCCCGGAGCTTGCTCAAACCCATGTCCATTGAGTCAATGATGCCATCCAACCATCTCATCCTCTGTTGTCCCCTTCTCCTCCCGCTATCAATCTTTCCTAGCATCAGAGTCTTTTCCAATAAGTCAGTTTGTCACATCAGGTGGCCAAAGTATTGGAGTTTCAGCTTCAGCATCAGTCCTTCCAATGAATATTCAGAACTAATTTCCTTTAGGATTGACTGGTTTGATCTCCTTCAGACCAAGGGACTCTCAAGAGTCTTCTCCAGCACCACAGGTTTTGTTTCATTGAGCTGCAATTCTACCGTTACTCTAGTGCTGTATTATATTGATTGCTTTAGCTTTGCAGTAAGTTTTGAAATTGGAAAGTGTTTTTTTTTTTTTAAGATTGTTTTGGTTATCCTGGGTGCCTTGAATTTCCATATAAATTATGGCATCATCTTGTCAATTTCTGCCAAAATCCCACTAAGATCGTAATAGGAACTGTGTTGAACCTATTGAACAGTTCAGGAAGTATCACCATCTTAACAATATTAAATGTTATGACCAATGAACATGGAATAACTTTCCATTTAGTTAGGTCTTCTTTAATTCCTTTCAACAACGTATTGTAGTTTTCAGAGTGTAAGTTTTGAACTTCTTGTGGTAAATTTTTCCTAAGTACTTTATTCTTTCCAATGCTAGTATAAATGGAATTGTTTCCTTAATTTCATTTTCGGGTTGTTCATGTAAATGTATACACATAAAATTGGTTATTGTATGCTGACTTTGTCTCCTGAAACCTTCCTAAACTCACTTATTCTTATCATTTATGGTGGAGTCCTTCATTGTATACAAGATTATGACATCTTCAGATAGAGATACTTTTTTCCTCTTCTAACAACATAAATTATATGTAATTCTCTGATATACTTCTCTCCAGGGTAGTTAGAACCTCCAGGATGGTGTTGCATGGAAGTGATGAGGACAGTTATCCTTGTCTTGCTCCTGATCTTAGAGGAAAAGCTTTCACTGTCTCATTGTCAAGCATAATGGCATATGTGAGTTTCATAGATGCCCTTTACCAGGTTGAGAAAGTTTCCTTCAATTTTTAGTCTTTTGAGGCTTTTTTTTTTAATCATGAAAAGCTTTTGATTTGTTGACTTTTATCAATAGTTTTTCTGCATCTATTGAGGTGATTGACAACATTAATTGATTTTCAGGTGTTAAACCAACCTCATTTTCTAGGTTCAATCTTACTGATCATGGTGTGTAATCTATGTAGTATATGACTGGATTTGGTTTGCCAGTGTTTTGGTGACAATTTTTGCATCTCCATTCATAAGAAATAAAGGTCTATAGTTTCTTTTATTTTATGGGTTTGTTTGATTTTGATATCAGGGTAATATAAGCCTCATAAAATGAGTTAGAATTATCCCATCTTCAATTTTTTTAAGATTCTGTGAAGAATTGGTGTTAATTCCTTTTAGAAGTTAAAAAAAATATCTGACAGAATGGCCATCATCAAAAAATTGACACACAATAAATAAATAAATGCTGAAAAGAATGTGGAGAAGAGGGAAGCTTCTTGTGCTGTTGGTGGGGATGCAAATCGATGCAGCCACTATGGGAGACGGTATGGAGATTCCTTTAAAAGTAGAAATAAAACTGACATATGACCCAGAAATCCCCCCACTCGGCGTATATGCTAAGGAAACTAAAATTGATAAAGACACATGCACCCCAATGCTCACTGCACCAGGATTTACAATAGCTGGGCATGGAAGCAGCCTAGATGTCCACAGAGAGACGCACGGATAGAGAAGCTGTGCTGCCTTTATACAGTCGAATATTATTCAGCCATAAAAGCGAATGCGTTTAAGTCGATTCTAATGAGGTAGATGAAACCAGAGCCTATTATACAGAGTGAAGTAAGTCAGCAAGAGAAAAGCAAGTACTGTATATTAATGCATGTATACGGACTCTATCATGAGCCTGTCTGCAGGGCAGTGATGGAGGTACAGACACAGAGAACAGACTTGTGGGCACAGGGAGGGAAGGAGAGGGTGGGACGAATGGAGAGAGCAGCGTGGAGACGTACCCACTGCCATATGTAAAAGAGCCAGCCGGAATTAGTTACACGACTCAGGCAGCGCAAACCGGGCTCTGGGACAACCTACAGGGGTGGGAAGGGGTGGGAGGCGGAGGGAAGGTCCGAGAGAGAGGGGACACAGGCGTACCTGCGGCTGATTCATGTTGACGTGCGGCAGAAGCCACACAGTGCTTGAAGCAATTATCCTCCAATGGAAAAAAATGCATTAAAAACCTGATACTAGATGAATATTGTGGGGCAAAGCTGGATTTCAGACAATATGCTGAAGTCAAAAAACTGCCAAAGGCCAGCAGTGGATTTGCTGAAGAAAGAGCACTGCTCCTGAATCAAGCGGCATTTGGTAACAGAAAGGTAGGCAGAGCCTTAATAAGCGAGCGTGGTGACGGCTGTTAGTTACTGAAACAGTCACCGGAAAGGTGCGTTTTCAAGGACCCGTGGTTTGTCATGGTGAATAGAGACACAGTCATAGCCTGGGCGGTTTGATGAATAGTAACACGACAGAGAGGCTTCCCGGTGGTGCAGTGACAAAGAACCCACCTGCCAGTGCAGGAGGCGTGAGAGACAAGCGTTCGACCCCTGAGTCGGGAAGATCCCCTGGAGGAGGGCATGGAAACCCACTCCAGTATTCTTGCCTGCGTCCATGGCGTCCCAAAGCGTCAGACACGACTAAAGTGACTTAGCAGGCACGATGCAATAGAAACATGGCTGTGAAACACATGCGTTTTTGAATGTGAAACAGGCAGCTGGTGAAGTTGCTGTACTGCACAGAGGTCAACGCGCAGCTCTGTGATGACCTAGAGGGGGTGAACGGGGGGGAAGGGAAGGAGGTTCAAGAGGGAGGAGACACATGTTTACTGAGGGTTGATTCGTGTTCTTGCACAGCAGAAGCGAACACAATAACACAGCCCTGCAAAGCAATTATCCTCCAGCTAAAAAGAAATCTGACCAAGAAACTACAAAAAAGCAACGGAAGCAAGAGACCCGAATGAAATATCTCTAAATATCAGCAAAACTGTCTCCTCCAACCAGCTGAGAGAGGTCAAGGCAGAACCATGAGAGGAAGACCGAGCTTACTCCTGCTTCTCTGGGCAAACAGGACAGAGGAAAGGCCCAGCGTTTGGACTCCGCTGGCCTACCTTTCCCTGCTGGGCTGGCTCTGGTCTGCATCTTCCCTCCCAGCTGGAGTCTGGCAGCTACAAACGCCCACAATTACAGGAGATCCTCTTGTTTTCTGCTCTGTGGTTGAAATAATGACAGTTTCTCTTTTTGTTACTGTTCTAATGGCTTCACATTCTGGATCCCTGTGATATTATTAATAATGGCAAAAGGGGTCTTATTTAGCATCGGGAGAACTCCCCCATACATCACTTCAAGAGGGGATGGGTGCACTGACAGGTTGACGAAGTTGCCCAGACAAGCGGCTGAGCCATTGAAGGATGCGGCAGTTAGCGGGTGTGTGTGGGCATGAGACAGCAGTGCTCCACTCGGACCTTCGTGCTGGAGACATGTTCAACCCACGCCTGAGTCCCGTGTCAGGACAGACAGGGCTTTTCTTAATGCGTGGCTTGTATTCCAACAGCGTTCCTTAAGTATGCAACTTTTCACTGAGCTCCTGGTCTTCCAAAATGTATCCCCCATCTCCCAAATGCAATACACATAAATCGCCTTCAAAGATAAAATGCATAAACAAAAAAGGCGGGCTCCTTGGCTGTCCAGTGGCTAACAATCTGCCTTGCAACGCAGGGGACACGGATTTGGTCAGGAAGATTCCACTCGCCACAGATACTGACCCCGAGTGTCCTAGAGCCTGGGGGCTGCAATGTGGAGTCCACGTGCCACAACTAAGACCCAAGGCAGTGAAACAAATACAATTTTTTAAAAAGACAGCAAAGAGGCATTAAGAACATTTAGTGTAAGCAGCATAGGTATGCCTTTTCACAAGGATTTCAAGCTGTGCTGGAAGAGGCCGTGAAGACTGGGCACGCCGGTGCCTCCAGGGTTTCTTGCTGGATGTAAGCACATGTTCCTCTCATACGGGATACTGTTCCACTTTGGTAACAAACTGGCCATGGACAGAGAGCCCTGAGGTGTGACCTAGGATTTTCTGAAAGGAGAGTGGCTCACGCTGACCTGAAGCACCTTCCAGATCACAGTCCATCGTCCACTTTCTCTCATCTCTCCCAGCCCTTCCCTAACCCTTCCCTCACTCTCTACGTCCAGCAGCAGTCACATCAGCATCCCATAGCCTTTTCCCTCTGCCTCTGTGTTCTCCCGAGTGCTGCCCTTACTGTGGTTTATTAACAACCAAGCACTTACAGTTGCCTACAGCGTTGAGCAGCAGAATGAGCTAAGGTGCTATCGTCCGTTCTCACTTATGACAGAACACCTATCAGTGCATCATCAGCCGTGACTCAACTGCGATGCCGACAGTGACAATGGGAGAGCACAGAGCCGAAGCCGCGGGAGCCCGGCGACCAGCCAGGTCTACCGCCTTTTGACTGTCCGAGGGCAAAGAGTTCAGGACGCGTTTGGATGATTCCGCTAATGTGCTTCTTGAAAAGAGAGAGATGTAAAATATGTAACTTATCTGTTGCTTGTCAACTTCTGAGCTTGGGTTATTGGAGTTTCACCATATCGATATTGTAGGGCCCTAACGATATCAATGTTAGGGCCCTAACTATGTAAAATAGCGTCACAGTGTCATTCTCACCTCTAAAAGCGTGGCCTAGATATTTAAACACCACAGAGAAAAGACAGCTAAAATGCCCACCCTTTCTTATTTCACACTCTTTTCTTTTTACCTGCCTGAATATGTGAACATTCCAGACAAGAAATATGTGACAGGACAATGCAAGTCCCAAATGTAGTAGCTTGATGCAAAGGGCTTGTCCAAGGCATGCTGCCTTCTTGACACCAGATAAAATTGTTCTTCATGAGAGTGGTGAGACCGAGAAGCTCTGAGTGTTACTCCAGGGTCTGAAGCTTCTGGAAATCTGGTGTCTGAGGAAATAGAAGAGGAAAAAACAGATGTTACTGAATTGAATCAGGCAGGGGATGGCAGGGGAAGAAAAGGGAGGGAAGTGTGACTTCACAGAGGTTGATGCAACTTTTCAGGAAAGGAGGGAAGATTAAAGCCTCTTCCTGCCTCAGCGTGACAGCAACAAAAACAGCATAAACCAGGTAGTGGCTCGTAAGCAAGAAGTTTATTTCTCACGGCTCTGGAGGCTGGTATCGGCAAATTCCGAGTCTGCTGAGAACCCACTTCCTGATTCAGAGACCACCCAATAACCTCACCTGGTGGAAGGGATGAAGTGATCTGGGGTCTTCATAAGGCCACTCATCCTATCATAAGGGCTCCATCCTCTCTGCATAATCACCTCTGAGACCCTGCCTCCAGACACCATCACGGTGGGGTTAGGATTCAGCGCAAGTTTTGAGATGGGAACCTTCAGTCCGCAGCACTCTGGTAGAGCACCTGTCTCGAGAAGATACCTTGGGAAATGTCAGAACCGGGTGCCTTGGGGCTGGTACCCCTTCCTCCTGGGGACTACTGGTAAAGCGCAGTGTTCCTGAGCATAGAGAGAGTTTGGGTGCCCCCTTCTTGGTCTCCTCTTTACTGAGATAAGAGAGACTGGCCTCTGTCTAGGCTGAGTGCTAGACAGCCCGCTTCAGTTACCTCTGGGTTGGGAGAGCTCACACACGCACTTTCTCAGCATCATATTTCCAGTTCTGAAGAACTGGGAAAGAAGACGTCTGAACTGAAGGCAGAGGTCAGGAAAGGAGGCCTCTCATATCCGCTTCTCAAAGCATCTGTGATCCAGTTTCTGTTACCAAGACACTGAAGAAGCACACTCTGGGGCTCCAGGACTTGGAGCTTCCATTTTCCTTGGGAACAGGCGTATAGTTTCCCGTTTGTCTTCTTGCTCTAACTGGCTCTGTGTGCTATCTGGAGGCAGTGAGGGAAAGCCCATTTTCCTGCCTTTCCTGGAGTCCGGAGCTGCCTTCCTGGCATGCCCTGCTTCATGTCTGCTCCGTGGTCAAGGCCAGAGCAGCGGCTCCTCTGAGTCCCTTCCCTCTGCGGCCCCCTGCGGCCCTCTTCTCTTCGGCCTGTAGTCACACCTCCCTTTTCCTCTCTTATATGCACCACTGATGACATCCACCACCCACTCACACAATGCTGGATAATCTTCCCTTCTTCAATTTAATCACATTTACAAAGCAGTTTTCCCCCATGTAAGGTAACCTCCCCAGGTTCTGCGGTTTCGGACCATGAAATATTTGATGAGTGTTTTACCCTAGCATACCAGGACTCTGATTCTGATTCCCATGAGGCCTCAACTCCAGTATCAGTGTGAGATTCCTGCAACATCCTTGAATCCCTTGATATGACATGGACACTTGAATGACCTGGAGTGTATTATGGTCTATTTTTCTGCTTTGTTTGTACTCCTTTGGTTGCAATAAACAAAAAAAGATTAAAAATTATAGTGGAAAAAAAAAAGTTTTGTGGTAAATGTAATTGCATCCTCAAACAGTTTAAATATTTCTGTTAGGAAACTTTAGACCTAATAAAATTTTTATGGATTGGCAAGACATAAAATAAATATACCTAAAATCAATTATTTTCTTCCATACCAGGAGTACCTGGAATAAATCATTTATAAGGAATTTTTATTTAGTATAGAAACAAAACCATAAAATATTTAGAAACAAATTTAAGAAGACACACATGACCTTTATACTGAAAACGACTGAAGTTTACCAGGAAATATAAAAGCCTTGAATACAGAGATCAGTATCTCACTTTCAACATGGGAAGCCTGATTATGATACGTCAGGTTTTAGCACATTAATTGATGAATTCCACTTAGCTTTGGGTATGATTTCTTCATGGAACGTTAGGGAAAGGTTTTAAAATCCATCAAGAAGACAAAACTGAAGAGCATTTTGACAGAAAGAAGATTAAGAAGTAGAGAAACACTAAGGGATGATTGAGGATGTGACCACAACTGAAGGCAAGTCAATGGTGTTGGAGCTGCACCCTGGGCAAGCCACGCCCTTCAAGGGAAGCTAGTTATATTATTTCTAAAATGAGGCATGCCAACACTGAGTATTATGTATTTAAGTATCACTGAATATATTTTTAAATATTTTATTGGAGGATAATTGCTTAACAATATTGTGCTGGTTTCTACCATACATCAGCATGAATCAGTTGGCCCTCCCTCCTGTCGTCCACCCACCCCACCCATCTAGGCTATCCCAGAGCATGGGGCTGAGCTCCCTGTGTCACACAGCAAATTCCCATTGGCTCTCTGTTTTTCATATGGGAATATACATGTTTCCACGCTCTTCTCTGAATTTATCCCACTCTCTTCTTCCTCCACTGCAGAAATGAATACAATGTGTTCTGGAAATCTGTCTCTGACAGTAACACAGCAGGTGTTACTTCTGTTGCTGAAAACAATGTTTCAATATGAAGATCTGAAATAAAATTGTTCTGTGTCAATAGTGGGGAAACTTAACATTCTAAATTAATACACTAGCATAGTTCATGTACAGTTAAAATATACACAAAGTTAATTTAATACATAAAAATTAGTTTCAACCGTGTCACAAAAAACTTAATGAAGTCAGTCTGGACAAAAGCAACTTTAAAATATTCTCCAAAGAAAACTGGCAAACTCACGTTATTTTGGGATCCTCATTATTCCAGAACTTTCTATGGCCTGTCTTTTATCAGAAAGTGCTTGCAGACAGGTTGTGAAAGGAAGCAGGTGGGGTCTCCATGCTGATCTAAGCTCAGAAACAGGATGGCACACAAGTGAAAGCTAAGACCATAGACACATGCACTGTTATTTTTAAGTATGATGACTAAACACAAGAAAAAACAAATGAAGCAACAAGGGAGAAGATTTAACTAAGAGCTGTTACCGGTATAAATAATCGGGTCTCTTAGGAAAAGTCTCACATTACAAAATTTAATAAATAGAAAATAGATTGAGTAATTTGAGCAAACTTGAGTACATGCCCTTGAATTCATGCTATTAATACCTGCCCTTAAGAATCCCTAAAGCGTGAATTCTGCATATGCAGGCAGCTGAAGATACCTGGGCATTTATAGCTCAAAAGTCCTGATGTGTTCATTTCTGCTTTCATCACAATAACCCCAAATGTCCTTTAACTGATAGATAAACAAAGTGTGTACATTCATAGAACTGTTGTTGCTATCTAGTTGTTAAGCCATATCCAACTCTCTGTGACCCCACGGACAGCAGCATGCCAGGCCTCTCTGTCCCTCTCTATCTCCCAGAGTTTGTCCATTGTATCAGTGATGCCATCCAATCATCTCACCCCCCACTGCCTGCTTCGTCCTTGGCCTTCAATGTTTCCCATCATCAGGGTCTTTTCAGTGAGTCAGCTCTTCACATCAGGTGGCCAGAGTATTGGAGCTTCAGCTTCAGCACCAGTCCTTCCAATGAGTATTTGGAGTTGACGTCCTTTAGGATGGACTGGTTTGATGTCTTTGTACCCAGTCATCAAAAGGAGTGAGGTACTCACTCAAGAACAACACGGATGACACAGAAGGTCACAGATTGCATGAATCTATTTAAATGAAATATCCCAAATTGTTAAATTCACTGAAACAAAATGTAGACTGGACCTGGAGATGGAGAGAGCAGATGGGCAGTGACTGTCTAATCGGGGTGCTGGCTGCCTTTGGGGGTATGAACATTTGTAGAACTCATCAGTGTTATGGTGCACTGTGGACGTACAAACTGCTTCTGGGTTGTACAGGTAAACATGACCACGTTCACGTCATGTGAATTTTAACTGAACTGTCTTCTCAGTTCAGCTTAGCTGCTCAGTCATGTCCAACTCTTTGTGACCCCATGAATCGAAACATGCCAGGCCTCCTTGTCCATCACCAACTCTCGGCATTCACTCAAACTCATGTCCATCGAGTTGGTGATGCCATCCAACCATCTCATCCTCTGTTGTCCCCTTCTCCTCCCACCCCCAGTCCCTCTCAGCATCAGGGTCTTTTCAAATGAGTCAGCTCTTCTCATCAGGTGGCCAAAGTATTGGAGTTTCTGCTTCAACATCTGTCCTTCCAATGAACACTCAGGACTGATCTCGTTTAGGAAGGAGTGGTTGGACCTCTTTGCAATCCAAGGGACTCTCAAGAGTCTTCTCCAAGACCACAACTCAAAAGCATCAGATTTTTGGCTATCAGCTTTCCTTATAGCCCAACTCTCACATCCACGCATGACTACTGGAAAATTCTCTTAAAAGGAGACAAACAAGCTGTACAACAACTCTCGCCCAACAGCCAGGAGTCAGCCTAGACTGTTGTTATTCTCTCACAACCACAAATCTTGCTGGGTGCTCCCTTGAAGAGTGCCCAGGACCCCCTCTCTGCTGGCTCCCGCCCTGGACCTGCCCGCGTGGCCTCTGGGCTGGCCCGGCTCTCCAAGCTCACGCATGCCCCTGTGCAGTCTCTCCTCTACATGCGTCAGAGTTGTGGGGGGACGAGCGACTTTTCCCATCAGTGGCCTCCCCTCTCCCATTTCCGGACCAGAGTGGAGACCTTCCGACCCCTTCACTCTCCTCCTGCAGCCCCTTTCATTTATCTGCACTGGCCACCTGATTGCTCCACAAACGTGCCAGGGAATCCTCCAGCACTGGGCCTTTGCACCTGCCATTCCTTTTGCCCTGACAATTTTCCCCAGATGCCCACGTGCCTTCCGTCTCTTCTTCCTCAGATATCTGCTCCAATATCAGCTGTTTCCCATAGAGAAGTAAGAGCAAAGTTAACAGGGCATAAAAATTGTGACCCTTCCTGCCGTGAGACATGTCCTTCTCTCGGCTTTTCTCTGCAGCACTAATCTGGCAGGCAGGGTGTTTGTCTGATTTGCTTACTTTCTGTCTCTCGGGGTAAACTGTGAGCTCTGGGAGGAGGGGCATTGCCCCTCGGTCCCCTCAGAGGGAGCTGCTAAAGGTAGTTAGCTGGCATGTCGGGACCTTGCTCATGCCAGGAGCCTCCTCCATTAGGCTGCTCTTAAGACAGAGCAGGGAGGACAGTGGCGATGGGACATTCCTGCCACAGCCCCAAAGCACACACCAGCGTCTGCCCTGAAGATCTCCCCGCTGGGCTGGCCAGGGATCCTCAGGATGCCGGCGGTCGGAGCGTCCACACCTCTCCTCTCCCAGGGTCCAGACCTCATCGTGACCTGAACGCTGTCCACCTCCCTGCTCCCTCTCCATCTCATTCTTGTGGAAGTTCTCTGTGTAGTTCTTGACCTCCAAATCCATCTTGACCCTGCTGTCCAGAGAATCTGGACAGTAAACATATAGTCTTTTCTGTTCAATTGTATAGGAAGTCCCTTGCATACAAACCTTCAAGTTGTGAACTTGCAAAGGTGCAAACATGTGGTCCATCAGCATCAGACATGAATGACACCCTAGCTGGCCCTACATCTCCTGTTGCTGATGGCCCTTCAGCGCTGTCGCCTCCTACCTCCTCTTCCTCCTCCAGTCAGTCACTCTTCTTGCCTGTTCACAGGTGCCAGCTGTCGTACTGTACCACTGTACTGTCCAAGGTTAAAAATGTTTTATCTTTGGTATTATGTATTCAGTCCAGTTCAGTTCAGTTGCTCAGTCATGTCCAACTCTTTGTGACTCCATGGACTGCAGCATGCCAGGCTTCCCTGTCCATCACAAACTCCTGGAAATTACTCAAACTCATTTCCATTGAGTCAGTGATGCCATCCAACCATCTCATCCTCTGTCGTCCCCTTCTTCTCCTACCCGCAATCTTTCCAAGCATCAGGGTCTTTACAAATGAGTTAGTTCTTTGCATCAGGTGGCCGAAGTATAAGAGTTTCAGCTTCAGCATCAGTCCTTCCAATGAAGACCCAGGACTGATCTCCTTTAGGATGGACTGTTTGGATCTCCTTGCAGTCCAAGGGACTTTCAAGAGTCTTCTCCAACACCACAGTTTAATAGCATAAGTTCTTTGGCACTCAGCTTTCTTTATTGTCTAACTCTCACATCCACATAATGACTACTGGAATAGCCACAGCTTTGACTAGATGGACCTCATTTGTGTGGAAAGTATTAGAAGCCTGTCACAGTATAATGCGATGTGCCTGATGGTGCTAGCTGGGCCCCTTGCTAACTTTGTTGGATTAATGAACAGGTTGGACTCATGAACTTGCTCGCAGAATGGAACTCATTCGTGTGTGTGCAGGGGACTCACTGTACTCCTAGCGCCTCAGAAGCACAAACTCTCACTTATAACTAGTAAAGAACGAGTATAAAGTATATTTAAACCAATGCACAGTGAGACATGCAGAAGAAAACTACACTGCAGTGTCTTGATTCTCAAAGTGTTAAGTGCTCGTCACTTCTTCAGTTGTGTCCATCTCTTTGCAACCCCATGAACTGTAGCCCACCAAGCTTCTCTGTCCATGGGATTCTCCAGGCAGGAACTGAAGTGGGTTGCCATTTCCTTCTCCAGGGGATCTTCCAGACCCAGGGATTGAACCCAGGTCTCCCACATTGTAGGCAGACGCCTTACCATCTGAGCCACCAGGGAAGCCCCTACCTACGGAAATAGATAATGCCGATGAGTCGATTCTGAGACGACAATGTCTTAGAAACGTCATACCCTGCTAGTATTGATAATTAGCATACCATTTTTCAAAACTAGCTTGGCAACATGAAGGAAGGATTTTACAGCTTGATTCAGCAGCCCCTGAGGACTGATTCTAATGAAATCACTTAAAATAGAACAGAACTAGGAAAACAACTGATGCATGCCAAGTTATCCATTGTATCATTAAGTGTAAAGGCAACAAAGTGCATTTCCAGCCAAAACTGCTCCCTTGCGTGTGTCCTCACGTTATTTAAAAGGAAGATGCTGAAATGGAATTGCACTTGTGTCACGTGTTTGAGGCACAGGGGCAGGAGAGCTGGGTTTGCCGCACCCCGACCCTCCGCCACAGTCCCTCCTTATTGATGGAGGGGGTTGATGGTGCCCACATCTCTGAAGTCACTGAAGCCTGTGCCCCCAGAGCATGAGGCGGCACGTCTCCCTGTTTGATAAGTGGAATTTCTGTCATGTTCAGATTCATTTTATCTCCACGCTCAATACTTGGGAGAACACATGCAATTTTGTTGACTTTTCAGAGGGCAATAATTCTGACGCATTTTATCAACCTAAGAATAGTTTCCCAGAGTTCAAACAGAAAGAACTACGCTGAGCACACAAATCAGCTTTCAAATGCATCTTGCTTTCTAAAATGTTAAGATAAATACAGTTGTGCTTCTCTGAGGTGGAGACATAGTACAGAGGCTGAGCCTCCAGGTGGAGAACGCAGTCTGCTCCAGACCACTCACCCAGGCCTGCAAGCCATCACCATGTGTCGGCTGATCGCAATCTTTCCAAGCATCAGGGTCTTTACAAATGAGTTAGTTCTTTGCATCAGGTGGCCGAAGTATAAGAGTTTCAGCTTCAGCATCAGTCCTTCCAATGAAGACCCAGGACTGATCTCCTTTAGGATGGACTGTTTGGATCTCCTTGCAGTCCAAGGGACTTTCAAGAGTCTTCTCCAACACCACAGTTTAATAGCATCAGTTCTTTGGCACTCAGCTTTCTTTATTGTCTAACTCTCACATCCACATAATGACTACTGGAATAGCCACAGCTTTGACTAGATGGACCTCATTTGTGTGGAAAGTATTAGAAGCCTGTCACAGTATAATGCGATGTGCCTGATGGTGCTAGCTGGGCCCCTTGCTAACTTTGTTGGATTAATGAACAGGTTGGACTCATGAACTTGCTCGCAGAATGGAACTCATTCGTGTGTGTGCAGGGGACTCACTGTACTCCTAGCGCCTCAGAAGCACAAACTCTCACTTATAACTAGTAAAGCAATGAGTATAAAGTATATTTAAACCAATGCACAGTGAGACATGCAGAAGAAAACTACACTGCAGTGTCTTGATTCTCAAAGTGTTAAGTGCTCGTCACTTCTTCAGTTGTGTCCATCTCTTTGCAACCCCATGAACTGTAGCCCACCAAGCTTCTCTGTCCATGGGATTCTCCAGGCAGGAACTGAAGTGGGTTGCCATTTCCTTCTCCAGGGGATCTTCCAGACCCAGGGATTGAACCCAGGTCTCCCACATTGTAGGCAGACGCCTTACCATCTGAGCCACCAGGGAAGCCCCTACCTACGGAAATAGATAATGCCGATGAGTCGATTCTGAGACGATAATGTCTTAGAAACGTCATACCCTGCTAGTATTGATAATTAGCATACCATTTTTCAAAACTAGCTTGGCAACATGAAGGAAGGATTTTACAGCTTGATTCAGCAGCCCCTGAGGACTGATTCTAATGAAATCACTTAAAATAGAACAGAACTAGGAAAACAACTGATGCATGCCAAGTTATCCATTGTATCATTAAGTGTAAAGGCAACAAAGTGCATTTCCAGCCAAAACTGCTCCCTTGCGTGTGTCCTCACGTTATTTAAAAGGAAGATGCTGAAATGGAATTGCACTTGTGTCACGTGTTTGAGGCACAGGGGCAGGAGAGCTGGGTTTGCCGCACCCCGACCCTCCGCCACAGTCCCTCCTTATTGATGGAGGGGGTTGATGGTGCCCACATCTCTGAAGTCACTGAAGCCTGTGCCCCCAGAGCATGAGGCGGCACGTCTCCCTGTTTGATAAGTGGAATTTCTGTCATGTTCAGATTCATTTTATCTCCACGCTCAATACTTGGGAGAACACATGCAATTTTGTTGACTTTTCAGAGGGCAATAATTCTGACGCGTTTTATCAACCTAAGAATAGTTTCCCAGAGTTCAAACAGAAAGAACTACGCTGAGCGCACAAATCAGCTTTCAAATGCATCTTGCTTTCTAAAATGTTAAGATAAATACAGTTGTGCTTCTCTGAGGTGGAGACATAGTACAGAGGCTGAGCCTCCAGGTGGAGAACGCAGTCTGCTCCAGACCACTCACCCAGGCCTGCAAGCCATCACCATGTGTCGGCTGACTCCAGGGGCAGGAGCTGTCCAGGTGGAGTCAATCCAGTACATCCTCAAAGGTGCACGCACACACACACACACACACACACTCAGGCACACACACACACAGGCACATGCACACACAGGCACACACGCATGCATACATGTGCACACACAGGCACAAACACACAGGCACACGTGCACACATGCTACACACAGAGATACACACACACACAGACACACACAGGGGCACACATGCACACACACACAGGCTCGTGCACACACACACACATGCACACACTCCGTGTATGTGGGCCACCAATAGAAGGCTCCGCAAACCGTCCTATCTTTATTATCTGTGCTGGCTTCTGCTCCACTCTGCTCTATAATTTAGTTGTTTAAAATGGCCCCAAACTCCATCGACAGGTGGGTCACCCCCACAGCTTGGAAACTCTGCCAAGAAGAAAGGCTGTGGACCTCAGAGTGGAGAGCAGTGCAGATTCCCACATGCCCTGCCACCAGCAGGGCCTGGCCCAGCAAGTGTCCTGTTGCCTGGATGCGGGTGCACGGGCCTATCAGCTCACTTGTACACACTGTGCACGAGCAGCGGGTGCTTCCTGGCCAGGATGTCGGTGCTCTCAGCACGTGGCCACAGAGGACCCAGACCCCTAAGGTGAGGCCAAAGCTTGCATCTAGATGCTAGCCCGCCCCACTGTCCTGACCCTCGAACTTGAGTGGCTTTCATGGAATAGGGGTTATTTGGGGACGGGTGCGGGTGTCATTAGGAGTTCCATACAATGGAGATAGATGAGTTCACTGATTCCTAGACACACAAATCCCTCTAGGACACATCTGGAGGGGAGGTGCTCCTCCCAGTGAGGGGGGCCAGCAGGCTCTGCCTCCGGGCTTGGCCCTTAACCTCCCATTTTGTGGCCAGCAGGCTGAGGTGGAGAAGAGAGGGTAGTGCTGGTGGAGCCCTAGGTGGCCATCCAAACATTCATCAGGGCACTTTTGTGAAACACTGGGCAGCAAAGAGTCCAAACAGTCCATCCTAAAGGAAATCAACCTTGAATTTTCACTGGAAGGACTGATGCTGAAGCTGAGGCTCCAATACTTTGGCCAAGTGATGAGAAGAGCTCACTCATTGGAAAAAACTCTGACCCTGAGAAAGACTGAGGGCAGGAAGAGAAGAGGATGACAGAGGATGAGATGGTTGGATGGCATCACTGACTCAGTGGACATGAGTTTGAGCAAACTTGGAAGATAGTGAAGGACAGGGAAGCCTGGTGTGCTGCAGTCCATGGGGTCACAGAGATTCGGACAGGACTTTGCAACTGAACAGAACTGAACTAAACACGTACACCAGCAACGCTCAGCAGAAGTATCAGAACTGAAGGGAGGCACGAGAATATCTCATAGGAACTTGAAGAAAGTGGAAGGAATGCCAAGCTTTTCAACTGACATCCCTCTGAGGGTCTGTCTGCAATGCAGGAGAATCTGCCTGCAATGCAGGAGACCTGGGTTCGATCCCTGGGTCGGGAAGATCCCCTGGAGAAGGAAATGACAACCCACTCCAGTATTCTTGCCTGGAAAATCCCCTGGGCAAAGACTGGTAGGCTACAGTTCATGGAGTACCAAAGAGTTCATCACGACAGACCGACTAACACTGTCTCTGAGGATAACTCAACCTGTGATTAGAGATGGAGAATTTTAATAGAGCAGAATTAAAAAAAGACAAGGGCAGAGTGATCGTTCCCTTTACTTTAGATGAAGCATTCCCCACACTTTCTCTGACTTAACTTTCAAAACTGTCATGTGACACACGGATCTGCCTTCATTCATAAGAAACTAACCCCCAAAAAGTCATGGTACATTCAAATGTCACACAACCTCCAAAAATATAGGAAGCAGGAAGGTTGTAAAATACCTCTCTGTGGAATTTGGGTTGGGTTTTGCAGTAGAGAAAGCCTAGAGGGCTAATTCAAGAAACTGTTTCAATTAGGTTTTCATCACTGGATTTTTTAAAAGTTAGCTTTAATTGGCTTATAGTTGATTTACAGTGCTGTGTTAGTTTCTGCTGTGTGGCAACTGAATCACTGATACATATACTTGTATCTACTCTGTTTTAGATTCTTTTCCCAGGTAAGTTGTGACAGAGTACTGAGCAGAGTTCCTTGTGCTATGCAGTCGGTCCTTAGGCGTGTGGGCATGCTTACTCGCTCATGTCCAAATCTTTGCAACCCCATGGACTGTATTCCACTAGGCTCCTCCGTCCAGAGGATTTCCTAGGCAAGAGCACTGGAGGGGGCTGCCATTTCCTTCTTCAGGGGATCTTCCTGATCCAGGAATTGAACCCATATCTCCCGTGTCTTCTGCACTGCTGAGTCACTGGGGAAGCACTTGTTGTTGCTCAGTTGCTCAGTTGTGTCTGATTCTTTGCGATGCCATGGACTGTTGCAGGCCTGGCTTCCCTGTCCTTCACCATCTCCCAGTGAGTCAATCCCTAGGCAGGTGGATAAGAAGCCTAGGGTTCCTGAGGAGGAGAAAGGGGTCTGGGGCTCTTGAAGAGGAGATAGGAGTCTGGAATTCTCAAGAAGGGGGAAAGTGCCGGGGTCCGGCCCCGGTGGATCCAGGGTGATTCGAAGCGGGGATGGCGTTGGTGAGGAAAAAACTTATTTATTTATTAATATAAGATTAGATTAGGAAGAAATGGTGTAGTAAGAAAATGAGTGGAGAAAAGAGGCTAATTAATTATCGGTTTATGTGAAAAACTGATAAAGTTCCAGACAAGGAACTTGCACCATTTACGTTAGGCCTCTGGTGCCCATTTGAATATCGGAGAGTACCTCGCCTTGGGCTCTCTCTCTCTTAGAAGCCAGGACAAGTAAATAGACATGGTGAGCCTCCACGTTCCAAGGGATCAGCCTGAAAAGGAGAGGGAGGGAGCAAGAGAAAGAATCGACACGGGGGAGGCCAGGCTTGTGCAAAAACCCCTCCTCTTTTGTTATTTAAATGGTGTTTATATACCCTAAATTTTACATAAAGATAGAGTCTTGTAGAGGCAGCAGTCTTGACCCTTTCTGTATATCTTTTTGTATACAAAAGGTCTCAAGTGATTTACATTATCTTCTGGCCAAGAGGCTTGTTAACAATTTTTGGCTCTCTTCCTTAATGAATGTTAATCTGGTTTCCCCTGAAGTGTTTTTCTCTAATCTGCATCTCCTTAAAGCACTAAAGTTACATTTCTGTAGAACAAAGGTACAGTGTGTTATAACAAAGAAGCTACTTAACTCAAAGATCTAATGTTGCTACTTGTTTTTTCTATATACCAACTATATCAACAGGTAAAAGATAAGAAAATTTGGCAGCAAGTATTGGCTCAGTAATGGAGAAGGCAACGGCACCCCACTCCAGTACTCTTGCCTGGAAAACCCCATGGACGGAGGAGCCTGGTAGGCTGCAGTCCATGGGGTCACTAAGAGTCAGACACGACTGAGCGGCTTCACTTTCACTTTTCACTTTTGTGCATTGGAGAAGGAAATGGCAACCCACTCCAGTGTTCTTGCCTGGAGAATCCCAGGGATGGGGGAGCCTGGTGAGCTGCCGTCTGTGGGGTCGCACAGAGTCGGACACGACTGAAGCGACTTAGCAGCAGCAGCAGCATCAGCAGCATTGGCTCAACAAATGAAACCTTTAATCAGTCCTATTTTAATGATTTTGACTCCTCGGAAGCCCCTACATTCCTAGGATGTTTTAAGCTTCCTGTGGGGTCGCAGTTGGGAGACTGTAAACAATTCACCAGCTGTAAAAAGTCTGGGGGAACCTGTTAGGCAAGCTAGAGAGTTATCAGAGGGGGGTTTTAAGCCGAGACATTCTTTTGCAGGAGACAAGCCCTGAATTAACTTTTTTCCAGAGAGTGTCAGAAGAGTGGAAAAGTAGACAGATCTTTATTTTGGGGGGTACATGCTCAGGTATTACCAGGGGGAAAACCTGAGGCTTGATTTGCCTTGCCCATCAGGCCTCTGCCGCATGACCTTGTCATGCGTGGGATTCCTCACGCTGGCTCCCGGCAGAAAAGGCCAAACCTTTCTTCTTTTTTTCTCTACATTCCTTAGTCTTAGTCACATAAAATGTTATTTTTTTCCTTTAAGCCCAGAACTGATGATTACACAACACAACAGTTTAAACGATATGCTAAGGTTTATATAATAACAGTGTATCCAGCTTAAGGACAGTTTTTCCTTCCTGAAAACCTTCTGACTAATCCTGTTATGTTAAAATGTATATTATGGGAGTGGGTCTGGTAAGATGTTTACAACTGTGAGACAGTCTTTCAATTTATCGTAATAACCAATTAGAAAAGCATATAACTCCCTTGCTAAGATTAGTGAGGGGGATCCTCTCTGACTCCCTTCTGACGTCTGTGTCAGAAGCTTTCCCTGTCCCTCTCATACTTTAATAAAACTCTGCTACACAAAAGCTCTTGAGTAATCAAGCCTGGTCCCTGGTCCCAAAGCTAAATCTTCTTCAGAGATTACAAATCCAGCATCATTCACCATAAACTACCAACAGAGTTTGCTCAAATTCTCGCCCATTGAGTCTGTGATGCCCTCCAACCATCTCACCCTCTCTTGTCGCCTTCTCCTGCCTTCAGTCTTTCCAAGCATCAGGGTTCTTTCTAATGAAATGGCTCTTTGCATCACATGGCCAAACAATTGGAGCTTCAGCTTCAGCATCAGTCCTTCCAATGAATATTCAGTACCCATTTCCTTTAGGATAGACTGGTTGGATCTCCTTGCAGTCCAAGGGACTCTCAAGAGTCTTCTCCAACACCTCAAAAGCATCTCAAAAGCATAAATTCTTCAGCTTTCAGCCATTTTTAAAAAAAATTTATAATACTGTATTGGTTTTGCCATACATTGACATGAATCCACCACAGGTGTACATGAGTTCCCAATCCTGAATCCCCCTCCCACCTCTCTCCTCATATCATCTCTCTGGGTCATCCCTGTGCACCAGCCCCAAGCATCTTGTATCCTGTATCAAACCTAGACTGGCGATTTGTTTCTTACATTGATAGTATACATGTTTCAGTGTCATTCTCCCAAATCATCCCACCCTCTCCCTCTCCCACAGAGTCCAAAAGTCCATTCTATACATCTGTGTCTCTTGCTGTCTCGCATACAGGGTTATCATTACTATCTTTCTAAATTCCATATATATGTGTCAGTATACTGTATTGGTGTTTTTCTTTCTGGCTTACTTCACTCTGTATAATCAGCTCCAGTTTCATCCACCTCTTTAGAACTGATTCAAATGTATTCTTTTAATGGCTGAGTAATACTCCATTGTGTATATGTACCACAGCTTTCTTATCCATTCATCTGCTGATGGACATCTAGGTTGCTTCCATGTCCCGGCTATTGTAAACAGCGCTGCAATGAACATTGGAGTACACGAGTCTCTTTCAGTTCTGGTTTCCTCAGTGTGTATTCCCAGCAGTTGGATTGCTGGGTCATAAGGCAGTTCTATTTCCAGTTTTTTAAGGAATCTCCACACTGTTTTCCACAGTGGCTGTACTAGTTTGCATTCCCACCAGCAGTGTAAGAGGGTTCCCTTTTCTCCATATCCTCTCCAGCATTTATTGCTTGTAGACTTTTGGATTGCAGCTATTCTGACTGGTGTGAAATGGTATCTCACTGTGGTCTTGATTTGCATTTCTCTGATAATGAGTGACGTTGAGCATCTTTTCATGTGTTTGTTAGCCATCTGTATGTCTTCTTTGGAGAAATGTCTATTTAGTTCTTTGACCCATTTTTTGATTGGGTTGTTTATTTTTCTGGAATTGAGCTGCATAAGTTGCTTTATATTTTTGAGATTAGTTGTTTGTCAGTTGCTTCATTTGCTATTATTTTCTCCCATTCTGAAGCCTGTCTTTTCATCTTGCTTATAGTTTCCTTTGTTGTGCAGAAGCTTTTAATTTTAATTAGATCCCATTTGTTTATTTTTGCTTTTATTTCCATTGATAGTATACATGTTTCAGTGTCATTCTCCCAAATCATCCCACCCTCTCCCTCTCCCACAGAGTCCAAAAGTCCATTCTATACATCTGTGTCTCTTGCTGTCTCGCATACAGGGTTATCATTACTATCTTTCTAAATTCCATATATATGTGTCAGTATACTGTATTGGTGTTTTTCTTTCTGGCTTACTTCACTCTTTATAATCAGCTCCAGTTTCATCCACCTCTTTAGAACTGATTCAAATGTATTCTTTTAAGGGCTGAGGAATACTCCATTGTGTATATGTACCACAGCTTTCTTATCCATTCATCTGCTGATGGACATCTAGGTTGCTTCCATGTCCCGGCTATTGTAAACAGCGCTGCAATGAACATTGGAGTACACGAGTCTCTTTCAGTTCTGGTTTCCTCAGTGTGTATTCCCAGCAGTTGGATTGCTGGGTCATAAGGCAGTTCTATTTCCAGTTTTTTAAGGAATCTCCACACTGTTTTCCACAGTGGCTGTACTAGTTTGCATTCCCACCAGCAGTGTAAGAGGGTTCCCTTTTCTCCATATCCTCTCCAGCATTTATTGCTTGTAGACTTTTGGATTGCAGCTATTCTGACTGGTGTGAAATGGTATCTCATTGTGGTCTTGATTTGCATTTCTCTGATAATGAGTGACGTTGAGCATCTTTTCATGTGTTTGTTAGCCATCTGTATGTCTTCTTTGGAGAAATGTCTATTTAGTTCTTTGACCCATTTTTTGATTGGGTTGTTTATTTTTCTGGAATTGAGCTGCATAAGTTGCTTTATATTTTTGAGATTAGTTGTTTGTCAGTTGCTTCATTTGCTATTATTTTCTCCCATTCTGAAGCCTGTCTTTTCATCTTGCTTATAGTTTCCTTTGTTGTGCAGAAGCTTTTAATTTTAATTAGATCCCATTTGTTTATTTTTGCTTTTATTTCCACTATGGTAATAGATGGAGAAATATACCATGTTCATGGATCAGAAGAATCAGTATAGTGGAAATGAGTATACTACCCAAAGCAATTTACAGATTCAATGCAATCTCTATCAAGCTACCAGCGGTATTTTTCACAGAGCTAGAACAAATAATTTCACAATTTGTATGGAAATACAAAAAACTTCGAATACCCAAAGCAATCTTGAGAAAGAAGAATGGAACTGGAGGAATCAACCTGCCTGACTTCAGGCTCTATTACAAAGCCACAGTCATCAAGAGAGCATGGTACTGGCACAAAGAAATATAGATCAATGAAACAAAACAGAAAGCCCAGAGATAAATCCATGCACCTATGGATACCTTATCTTCAAAAGCATCAATTCTTCAGCTCTCAGCCTTTTTTATCATCCAAATCTCACACCTATACATGACTCCTAGAAAAAACCATAAGCTTTGACTATACAGACCTCTGTTGGCAAAGTAATGTCTTCGATTTTTAATATACTGTCTAGGTTGGTCATAGCATTTCTTCCAAGGACCAAGCGTCTTTTAAGTTCATGGCTGCAGTCACCATCTGAAGTGACTTCAGAACCCAAGAAAATAAAGTCTGTCACTATTTCCATTGTTTCACCATCTATTTGCCATGAAGTGATGGGACCGGATGCCATGATCTTCATTTTTTGAATGTTGAATTTTAAGCCAGCTTTTTCACTCTCCTCTTTCACTTTCATCAAGAAGCTCTTTAATTTCTCCTCAATTTCTACAACCAGGATGGTGTCATTTGCTTGTCTGAGGTTATTGATATTTCTCCTGGCAATCTTGATTCCAGTCTGTGCTTCATCCAGCCTAGCATTTCGCATGATGTACTCTGCATAGAAGTTAAATAAGCAGGGTCACAATATACAGCCTTGACGTACTCCTTTCCCAGTTTGCAGCCAGTCCATTCTTCCACGGCTGGTTCTAACTGTCACTTCCTGACCCGCATACAGATTTCTTAGGAGGTAGGTCAGGTGGTTTGGTATTCCCATCTCTTGAATTTTCCACAGTTTGTTGTGATCCACACAAAGGCTTTAGCATAGTCCTTAAAGCAGAAGTAGATGTTGGGGAAGCCCTTATCATAGTTATCAGTTTCATATATGCTAGTGTGGATACGTCAATCCCAGTCTCCCAATTCATCTATCCACCTTCCTCCCCTTGGTAACCGTAAGTTTGTTTCTACACCCACAGCTCTATCTCTGTCTTGTGCATGAGTTCATTTGTGCCCCTTATTCTAGATTCCACGCATACGCAGTATCACGTGATGCTTATCTTTCTCTGTCTGATGTATTTCACTTAGGATGACAATCTCCATGTCCATTCCTGTCACTGCAATCGGCATTTAATGGTGTTAGTGGAACGGTGCTTTCTCTTCCAGTCTAACTTCAGGATCTCTGACTGAAGTCTTTCTTGAGCCATCCTCCCATCTAATGAAGAGTTCACTCTGTGTGGTGTGTTTACACTAGCAAGTGTGCTGGGCCTGAGGCGTCTGAAGAACAGGTGCCTGGCAGGTGACGTGATGCTGCTTGAGTTTGACGGTCTTGCTTCTGTAATCAGTGGGGACATGTTGATAATGCGTTCCACAGTGAACCTGCTGCATGTGACTTTAATTAAGAGACACGGGAAGTGGTTTGGCATATGTGAGATGCTTCTGCATGTGTCTAC
>SJYG01000030.1:5758181-5896061 GCA_006410535.1 Litocranius walleri | reverse complement strand
TCTATGCCATAAAGAGATCATGAGAAGAGCTGGGGGGAGGGGGGAGGGTGGGCTCTTGTGCAGAAAGCCAGGGCTCAAGTAAAGGTAGTGAGTATGGTCCAAGCCTGTTCATTGTTGCTGTAACCTGAGCTTGGGGGGTAAGTATACGGGCTTATTTCACAATGAAACATAAAACACCCCATGTTTTCCTTTGTGGGGTTTGCTTCATTTAAAATGTCTATGAAGTAAAAGAGTTTTTTTTCATATTTATAAGAAATATTTATTATATCAGTTTTGTGAAGTATTGCTTTTCACAGTTAGCTTTTAAAGTTGATTTTTATTGGAATTACAGTTGACTCGCAGTGCAACAGGCACACAGCAAAGTGATCCGGCCACACACACACACACACGTCCACTCTGCTCTAGACTCTTTTCCCATGTGGGTCATTGCAGAGGTCTGAGCCGTGTTCCTTGTGTGATGCAGTAGGTCCTCATCAGGTAACAATTTTATACATAGCAGTGCATATATGAGGCGTCACAAGGGGCCCAGTGGGTATAGAATCTGCCTGCAATGCAGGAGACATAGATGTTGGTTTGATCTCTGGGTGGGGAAGATCCCCTGGAGAAGGGCTTGGCAACCCACTCCAGTATTCTTGCCAGGAACCCCATGGACAGAGGAGTCTGGTGGGCTACAGTCCATGGGGCTGCAAAGAGTCGGACACGACTGAAGCGACTGAGCACACACCCAGTGTATATATGTCAATCACAGTCTCCCAATTCATCCCTCCCCACTTACCCTCTGGTAACTAGGAAAATAAATCAAACCAAGAAAGACAAATATCATGCGATAGTGCTTATATGTGGAATCTTAAAAAAAAAAGTAAAAGATTTCAAGTGTGAAATGAAGCAATGCTGATCTGATGCCAGATTAGGGATTTTGGAACATTCTGCTTACTGTTCTGACATAGTCCACTCTGCTCTAGACTCTTTTCCCATGTGGGTCATTGCAGAGGTCTGAGCCGTGTTCCTTGTGTGATGCAGTAGGTCCTCATCAGGTAACAATTTTATACATAGCAGTGCATATATGAGGCGTCACAAGGGGCCCAGTGGGTATAGAATCTGCCTGCAATGCAGGAGACATAGATGTTGGTTTGATCTCTGGGTGGGGAAGATCCCCTGGAGAAGGGCATGGCAACCCACTCCAGTATTCTTGCCAGGAACCCCATGGACAGAGGAGTCTGGTGGGCTACAGTCCATGGGGCTGCAAAGAGTCGGACACGACTGAAGCGACTGAGCACACACCCAGTGTATATATGTCAATCACAGTCTCCCAATTCATCCCTCCCCACTTACCCTCTGGTAACTAGGAAAATAAATCAAACCAAGAAAGACAAATATCATGCGATAGTGCTTATATGTGGAATCTTAAAAAAAAAAGTAAAAGATTTCAAGTGTGAAATGAAGCAATGCTGATCTGATGCCAGATTAGGGATTTTGGAACATTCTGCTTACTGTTCTGACATAGAAATGAAATGTGGACCAGATCACGTGGTATCTCAGTAGTCAGCAGGTCATTAACAAGAGACAAAAATTAAGGAAGGAAAGGCATGTTGGAAGTAGAAGCTCCATCCATCACAGAACAATGTTAAGTGATTTAAATCAAAACTGTGCTGTAACCCAGGCAGACAGGATATAGAGTGGAGAACAACATTGTTGGGAGACTGCTCTGGGCCGAGGGCAAGATCCACAACAGAGGGGTTTGGGGACAAGCTGGGACTGTGTCCCCCACACAGAAACACACATTCACAAGCTCTGAAAAAACATCAATGTGCTATTTCTCTCATTCCCAAAGGTGTGATTCTAACTTTAGTTGAATAGTCAACATTTGCTAAAGAAATTTTAGAGCAAAACTCTCTTTGAAGTTATAGCAGTTAGATTTTCTCATGAATTATCCTTTTCTCTGACTCATTCAACATACCAGAATTCTGACGGATTAATGTCCTTTAATATGTACTTTTTCTTACAAGTACGTTTATTTTTCAGAACTGCTTGGTCCATGACCCATTTCCATGGTTTTAGAAAACAAAAACCATCCTAACAAATATATTAGATGATTCTGCATAATGCTGAATGCTTAGCAACTGTTTTTGGAGATGCCTGGATTCCTACAATAATTCATATAAACTGTATAAATAGTTTCTTAATGCCTAGGAAGATATGGGAAGAGAATAAATTGTCTCTACCATTTGTGCCCATAGGTTTTTTATTAAGATGTGTAAATTCCATAATGTCCCTTTAGAGATTTAGGGATTATTATCAATATCAATCTTAAAGAATGTCAAACTATATCCTTTTTACCTGTTTCATTTATTAAAGCATGCCATTTATGTTTTTCTTTTCTTCATGTTCTTGAAATGTAGCTTTAATTTTCCAGAGGCATGTCCCAATTGACATAATTTGCCAAGGCAAAATGAAAAGATGAGGTTTGAATTAGAATTTCAGCAATGATGTCAAAATAGTATTCCAAGGATGCTTTGGTAAAATAGGTATGCAGAAAGCTATTTGCCAGGCCGGCCACGGTGCACACGTTATCTGTCGTGAGGACATCGGAGGGAGATTACAGAGCCACATCTACCAGATATAGGTTCACAAAAGGAAATTTAATCTGCATTTGTCATCACCTCCCACAGAGGTCAACTGTAGTGAGACCACCAGCCTCCTATTATTGGTTAACGAGGCAGCCACGCATAATGTTTTCAGATCCTTAGAGGAAAACTGCTACACAAGCACCAATTTTTGCTAATTAATGATGGCTCTTCCTGGTGGCAGCCAATGGCCAGAGGTCTGAAGTCTTTACAATTCAAAGAAACTGTGCTGGCACATTCACTGCTGCTGAATTAAAATGAGGTGGCCTAGACCTCAGTAATGGTAACCCAGTGCAGTACTCTTGCCTGGAAAATCCCATGGACAGAGGAGCCTGGCAGGCTGCAGTCCATGGGGTTGCTAAGAGTCGGATACGACTGAGCATCTTCACTTTCACTTTTCACTTTCATGCATTGGAGAAGGAAATGGCAACCCACTCCAGTGTTCTTGCCAGAAGAATCCCAGGGATGGGATAGCCTCGTGGGCTGACGTCTTTGGGGTCTCACAGAGTTGGACATGACTGAAGCAACTTAGCAGCAGCAGACCTCAGGGAAGGCTGTGAAGCAGAGCTTTTGACTCTGATTTTTTCTAACTCACTGCGGACATGCTATCCTTTATTATTCTCTGTGGATTCAAATTTTGCCTTTTCCTGTTCACATAGATTTCTATGTTGGGAGCTAAAGTTTAATATATATATTTTTTAATGATTAACTATTCCTATGAGAAAAAGGAGCATTTCTAACTTAGTGGGCATTGCAAGTATCATTTAAGAAAATTGAACAATCACAGCAGTCAAATGCATAATTAGGTGACTGTTTAATATTTGTGAGGTGCTTACATCTTGCTTGGTTTGATTGGCTTCACTTGAAATAGACTATATTTTAATCTTCATTATGAGGCATGGAAATATGGCAGAGGAAAATGATTATTTTTTTAATCCTGCTTCCTACAGAGGAGGAATAATTTCTCTATTCAAGCCCTTCAGATGGGGTTGGGTAGAGTCACCTGTAGAAGTATAGCATGAAATGCCGCGTAGAGCACACAAGGCATGTTGCCAGGAAGGGAGACAGGGAGAAAGATAAGCGCTCATAAGATAAGACAAGCGCCAGCTGGATGAGCCCTCATTCCTTACCC
Organism: Litocranius walleri; assembly: GCA_006410535.1. Classification (NCBI taxonomy): domain Eukaryota; kingdom Metazoa; phylum Chordata; class Mammalia; order Artiodactyla; family Bovidae; genus Litocranius; species Litocranius walleri. Next base: position 5,892,305 of record SJYG01000030.1, on the reverse strand, counting down.
TCACGTTGTGGACAGCTGAGATGCTGTTGTGGATTGAATTATGTCCCCCAAAGACCTGCTGGGTCCTCACCCTTAGTACCTGTGGCTGGGAGTTTACTTGGAAGTAGGTTCTTTGCAGAGTCAGATTCAGGTGAGGGCATACTGCGTCCGTGGTACCAGCCCAGTGGCTGCCGTCTTTCTAATTGAAGAGGATGCACAGAAACACAGATACCCATGGGATTTTCCAGGCAAGAGTACTGGAGTGGGTTGCCATTTCCTTCTCCAGATAACTTACTCACGTAAAGATCTTCCTCAGTTCCTGAAAGTTTGATGAAAAAAGTGGGTCAAAACTTCACCAACCAAGCTATTCCTTGTTCACAAGCTCTCTTCTCAAGGGGGGTGGGGGATATATATATATATGCATACATACATACCTTATATTTATGTAGAACAAGTTTCTTTTCACACTGTCTTCATATATCATGTTTTCATAGGATGTACCATTTTTCCCCTTAGATAAAGTAAATAGTAAAAGTGAATTAGGGCTTCCCTAGTGGCTCAAAGGTATAGAATCTGCCTACAGGTTTGATCCTTGGGTCAGGAAGATTCCCTGGAGGAGGAAATAGCAACTGCTACAGTATTCTTGCCTGGAAAATTCCCATGGGCAGAGGAGCCTGGCGGGCTACAGTCTACCGAGGATTCAAAGAATCAGACGTGATTTAGTGACTAGACAGAAGCAATGAAAGTAAATTAGCTACGAAGCTACAGTTGAAATACAAGACCAACAACGAAACGTTTCCTCCTCACTCGCATTGTGATGATCATCTCATAATGTGTAAAAGATCTAATCACCATGTTGTACACCTGAAACTAATATAATCAGTCCGTTCAGTCACTCAGTTGTGTCTGACTCCTGGCAATCCCAAGGACTGCAGCCCGCCAGGCTTCCTTGTCCATCACCAGCTCCTAGAGTTTACTCAAACTTGTGTCCATCGAGTCAGTGATGCCATCCAACCATCTCAACTTCTGTGGTTCCTTTCTCCTCCTGCTTTCAATCTTTCCCAGCATCAGGGTTTTTTCCAAGGAGTCAGTTTGTTGCATCAGGTGGCCAAAATACTGGAACTTCAGCTTCAGCATCAGTCCTTCCAATGAATATTCAGGACTGATTTAGGATGGACTGGTTGGATCTCCTTGCAGTCCAAGGGTCTCTGCAACACCACAGTTCAAAAGCATTAATTCTTCGGTGCTCAGCTGTCTTTATAGTACAACTCTTACACCCATACAGGACTACTGGAAAAACCATAGCTTTGACTAGACAGACTTGTCGGCAGAGTAATGTCTCTGCTTTTTAATATGCTGTCTAGGTTGGTCATAACTTTTCTTCCAAGGAACAAGCATCTTTTAATTTCCTGTGTTAATTATAACTCAATAGAAAATGAAATAATATCTTATCCAAACAATAAATGAATGAGTTTGTTGAATTACATTTTATTTTAATTTTGAATTACGTTTTATTAACATTTTATAGCATACTGTCTTCTTCTACTGGGAAGATAGCAAAGTCTCTGAAATGATGCATAAAGCAATAGAAAATTCTTGGCCAGTGTTAGATAATGAATACTGGACACTTCACCAAGCACAGGATGAAAGTGGACTTCAGGTCTCCTGGAACTTTCCCAGCCACACTCAGCATCTCTTCAGAAGGTTGAGCAAAGACGCTGAGCATTAGCATCGTGACACACATATGGTTCATCCCTCACCCACCTTCCAGCCAGGAAATGTCAGTTTTCCTTTAACAGAAGACTGAAATATTTTATCTGTACACAGAATATAAGTTTATGCCCCAACCATTAATACTGAAGAAGCTGAAGTTGACATTTCTGTGAAGACCTACAAGACCTTCTAGAATGAACACCAAAGGTGTCCTTTTCATCACAAGGGACTGGAATGGAAAAGTATGAAGTCAAGAGATACCTGGAGAAATAGGCAAGTTTGGCCTTGGAGTACAGAATGAAACAGAACAAAGGCTAGCAAAGTTTTGCCACTTGGATGCGCTGGTCATAGCAAGCACCCTCTTCCAACAACACAAGAGACGACTCTACACATGGACATCACCAGATGGTCAACACCGAAATTAGACTGATTACATTCTTTGCAGCTGAAGATGGAGAAGCTCTATACAGTCAGCAAAAATAAGACAGGAAGTTAACTATGGCTCAGATCATGAATTTATTGCAAAATTCAGACTTAAATTGAAGAAAGTAGGGAAAACCTCTAGACCATTCAGATTAAAGGAATTATATCTGATAGACAGAGTGCTTGAAGAACTATGGATGGAGGTTCAAAACATTGTATAGGAGGTGGTGATCAAAACCATTCACAAGAAAAAGAAATGCAAAAGAACAAAATGTTTGTCTGAGGAAGCCTTACAAATAACAGGAAAAAAGGTAAGCTAAAGCAAAGGAGAAAAGGAAAGATAAAAGCAGAGTTCCAAAGAATAGCAAAGAGAGATAAATCCTCAGTGATCAATGCAAACAAACAGAGGAAAACAGCAGAATGGGAAGAAACTAGAGATCTCTTCAAGAAAATTAGGGATACCAAGGGAGCATTTCAAGCAAAGAGGCACAAAAAATGACAGAGATGGCATGGACCTAACAGAAGCAGAAGATATTAAGAAGAGGTGGCAAGAATACACAGAAGAACTATACAAAAAAGATCTNTGCAAACAAACAGAGGAAAACAGCAGAATGGGAAGAAACTAGAGATCTCTTCAAGAAAATTAGGGATACCAAGGGAGCATTTCAAGCAAAGAGGCACAAAAAATGACAGAGATGGCATGGACCTAACAGAAGCAGAAGATATTAAGAAGAGGTGGCAAGAATACACAGAAGAACTATACAAAAAAGATCTTAATGCCCCCATATAACCACAATAGTGTGATCACTCACCTAGAGCCAGACACCTTGGAATGCAAAGTCAAGTGGGCCTTAGGAAGCATCGCTATGAACAAACCTAGTGAAGGTGATGGAATTACAGCTGAGTTATTTCAAATCCTAAAAGATGATGCTGTGAAAGTGCTACACTCAATATGTCAGCAAATTTGGAAAACTCAACAGTGGCCACAGGACTGGAAAAGGTCAGTTTTCATTCCAATCCCAAAGAAAGGCAATGCCAAAGAATGCTCAAACTACCACACAATAGCACTTATCTCACACGCTAGCAAAGTAATGCTCAAAATTCTCCAAGCCAGGCTTCAGCAGTATGTGAACTGAGAACTTCCAGATGTTTAAGCTGGATTTAGAAAAGGCAGAGGAATTAAAAATCAAATTACCAACATCTGTTGGATCATAAAAAGCAAGAGAATTCCAGAAAAAGCACCTACTTTTACTTCATTGACTATTCTAAAGCCTTTGACTGTGTGGATCACAAAAAAAAAACTGTGGAAAATGCTTCAAGAAATGGGAATAGCAGACCACCTTACCTGCCTCCTGAGAAATCTGTATTCAGGTCAAAAAGCAACTGTTAGAACCAGACATGGAACAATGGACTGATTCTAAGCTGCAAAAGGAGTATGACAAGGCTGTATACTGTCACCTTGCTTATTTAACTTATATGCAGAGTACATCGTAAGAAATGCCAGGCTGGATGAAGCAAATTCTGAAATCAAGATTGCCGGGAGAAATACCAATAACCTCAGATATGCAGAGGATACCACCTTTATGGCAGAAAATGAAGAAGAACTAAGGAGCCTCTTGATGAAAGTGAGAGAAGAGAATGAAAAAGTTGACTTAAGCCTCAACATTCAAAAAATGAAGATCATGGCTTCTGGTCCCAGCACTTCATGGCAAATAGATGGGGCAACAATGGAAACAATGACAGACTTTGTTTTCTTTGGCTCCAAAATCACTGCAGATGGTGACTGCAGCCATGAAATTAAAAGATAATTGCTCCTTGGAGGAAAAGCTATGACCAAGCAAGACAGCATATTAAAAAGCAGAGACATTACTTTGCAGACAAAGGTCCATATAATCAAAGCTATGGCTTTTCTAGTAGTCATGTATGGATGTGAGAGTTGGACCATGAAGAAAGTTAAGCACCGAGGACTTGATGTCTTTGAACTGTGGTGTAGGAGAAGACTCTTGAGTACCTTGGATAGCAAGGAGATCAAACCAGTCAATCTTAAGGAGATTGGTCCTGAATTTTCACTGAAAGGACTGAAGCTGGGGCTGAAGCTCCAATACTTGGGCCACATGATGGGAAGAACAGACGCACTGGAAAAGACCTTGATGCTGGGAAAGATTGAAAACAGGAGGAGATAGGACTGACATAGGATAAGATGGTTGGATGATATCAGCGACTCCATGCACATGAATTTGAACAAGCTGCCGGAGTTTGTAATGGCCAGGGAAGCCTGGTGTGCTGCAGTCCATGGGTAACATAGAGTCTGACATGACTGAGCGACTCAACTGAACTGAAGTGGCCTGTACATAGACTTGTCTCTCTTCACACGTTTTCAGTTGCTCAGTTAGGTCCAACTCATTATAACCCATGGACTGCAGCCCTCCAGGCTCTGTCCATGGGATTTTCGAGGCAAGAATACTTGAGTGAGTTGCTATTTCCACCTCCAGGCAAACTTCCTGACCCAGGGATTGAACCCTATTCTTCTGAAATGAAGGTGGATTTTACCCCTTGGAGGAATGCAGTATTAGCATCTGTAAAACAGATTCCTTTATCAGTTAGAGAGAGCCGGGAATATTCAATCTAGCTCTTAAATTTATTTGCAGTATCTTCCAGGCACCAACCCATCTACCAGAACCTCCTAAGAACCTTCAGCATTCCAGGCTGATGGAGCAGAGAGTCCTGTGGATTCTCGTCTTACATTGTCTCTTTGTCACCCAGTGAACCCTTCACAGTGAGACAGTGAGGCCCAGCAGAGTCGGCTTCGTTCTTCTACCACGTGCTGTGGCTCCTGAGTGTGCGCAGATCAGCGTCCCTTCCAGCCCGGAGGTGTGTGCAGTGTGGAGGCTGGAGGTACAGCTGACACATACACACACATGTATGTGTCACCAGGTGTGGCATCTGGGGGAAATGTGAAACCTGGCCCCTCTGGGATGCATGTTATCCCCAGGGCACATTCTGGTGTAGTGAGGACGTCTCAAGACAGCCTATTGTGAAAATCATAAAGGAACGTGATATGAAGAAGAGGAGGAAGGAGGAGAAGAGAGAAGAAGAAGAACTGGCGAGGAAGGGAGAGAGGGAGGAGGAAGAGACCAGCAGGAGGAGGAAGCAGAAAGGGAGGGAGGGTGGAGAGTAACAGGCGATGGGAAGTCGGGAGCAGGCCCGGTATTTCTCCTGGTCAAGTCGTGCCTCCATTAATCCAAAAGCCACACTCTTCAAAGTACGGTTAAAGAAACTCTCAATAACACATTTCTATTAGAAGTCCAATATTCTTCAGTAGATCTTAATGGTGATGTCTTAGTCTTAAAATCAGATCTCACTTCGCATTTTACAAATCACTTTTAGAGTCTGAATTCCATTTCATATTCCCATCAATCCTGTGAGGCAGGAAAGCGAGGTGTTTTTTAAATCTCAACCTTTTATTTTGTACTGGGGGATAGCTGATCAACAAATAATGCTGCGAGAGTCTCGGGTGAACAGTGAAGTGACTCAGCCATTCACAAACGTGTCTCCATTCTCCCCTAAAGTCCCCTCAGAAGGGAGGCATTTTTACTGCAGATCTGGAAGTTTTGAGGAATTATTTCCAGATCACATACGCAGCGTATCCCAGGCCTGGACAAGATGCGGCCTGCAAGGTTTCCAGCATCCCAGACCCTTTAAGGACTATCTTTCATTCGGGAAACATGAGTAGCGCTTGACTGTTTTACAAGTTATGTTCACCCATCAGGAGCACATCTCATGATAGATGGCTGCACACACCCTGCTCCAATCAAAATCGTAGTGCAGTGGGAGACAGAACAACTAAAATTGTATTTAAAGGATAATTAAATTACAGCAAAGACAGATGGAAAGACCTGCTGCTCTGAGAAGCCAGCAAGGGGGCTGCGCTGTGTGCTCGGTGGTGACAGGAGGAGGCGGGCGCCCTTCTGAGAAAGTGACATGTGACCTGAGGCCGCGGGGGTCGGTGCGGCTGGGCTGAAATGTGAAGGCTTCTGAGAGTCATCTGAGCATAGAAGGAGCAACCTGAGAAGGTGGGTGAGTGCGGTTAGCCTCAGCTAATACGCACAACTCTGGCTACACCAAGATAATGAAGTGTCTAAGTACAGGTAGTGAATGCCCTCTGCTCTGGGCCTTTGATGACCCCATTACCCTCCCCAGGACGGCTCTTCCCATCATGCAGTCTGAAAGGTTGACATCTGGCATGGGATGGTGCCTCTGTGACCTTGCACCAGCCTGTGGCCAGCATCTACCTGACTAGATAGTCTCCCTACATGGCTGGCTGTAGAATGCTTTGAACATGACCCTGGGTTTGGCTGGGCTTCCCTGCTGGCTCGGATAAAGGCAGAATCTGCCTTTAATTAGTGGGAGACCTGGGTTTGATCCCTGGGTTGAGAGGCTCTCCTGGAAGAGGAAATGGCAGCCCACTCCAGCATTCTTGCCTGGGAAATCCCATGGACAGAGGAGCCTGGGGGGCTACAGTCCATGGGGTCTCACAGACTCAGATACGCTGAGTGATCAACACTTTGAACACTGGGTTTGGCAACATAGTGAACAGTATGTGTGAACAGAATATTGAGGGACGTTTACGGGTGGTGCTGGAAATGCAGGCCCTGACTAGGTTTAAAGAGCTTTATCTTCCCTTTAGTGAGCAACAGGCCATTGGTAGCTCGTACTTTAGAAGGTGACCAGCACAGACTCAGGTTGCATCTGCAGGCAGCCGACCTCAGTGCAGAAGACAGTTGGATGGGACAGTCCTGAGAACCCAGGTGAGCAGGCGCCTGCAGAGGCCAAGACATGGAAGAGTTGGGAGTGTGGAGGGGAATATGAAATTGGAATATGAGAGGTGCAACTGGCAGGCTTTACCTGTCTGGATACAGAGTAAGGTGAAAAGGTTAGTCCAGGATGCTCTGCCGGAAGCTAACTGATAGTCTCACACTGAGGAAGGGTCACAGTTGGTGGAGAAATCAGGAAGAGAAAGGAGATGTGCTCACGGGGACCTCCTTGGTGGTCCAGTGGTTAAGAATCTGCCTTGCAGTGCAGAGGATGCAGGTTCTATCCCTTGTCAGGGAACTCAGGTCTGGACAGCTGAGCCGATGCATCACAAGTATAACTACAATCAGCCAAATAGATTCATTGTTTAAAAAATAAGAAGAACATTGGCTCAGTTGTTGACAAGTAGGCATTTCCAGTTGCAGAAGCCTGTGCTTTATTCAAGTGGAGCAAGCACCATCAACCAACCGGATAAAGGAGTCTGAAGCCCAGACGGGAGTCTCAGCTGCAGACACAGGCATTGGAGCTGTGGGTTTTAGATGAGTAGCTGGTGGGATTACACAGAGTAAGCATGCTGAGTAAACAGAGAAGGGAAGGCAGAACCTTGAAGGTACTAACATTTAATTTCACAAGCAGTAGAGAATCTCAAATGGAAACCAAGATAAAATGGTTAGTACACACAAAGACGAGTGGAGGATGATGTATCTCAGAGGAGAATGGAGCAGAGACTCCAACAGGCAGCGGGTGGTGGGCAGCACCGACTGTACCCAAGACAGAGCAAGACAAGGGCTGAAGTGCCAACCTTAGGGTTTACAACTACAAAGCATCAGTGACCTTGTATGTCAGTCACTCGGTCATGTCCGACTCTTTGCAACCCCAGGGACTGTATCTCGCCAGGCTCTTCTGTCCATGGAATTCTCCAGGCAAGAATACTGGAGTGAGTTGCCATTCCCTTCTCCAGGGAACAGTGACTTTGCTGGGAGTCATTTCAGAGCCATGATGGAGTTAAGCCAGCTGTGGACCGAGAAGGAAACCGAGGAGACGGGAATGGAGGCAGAAGGCTCATGCTGGAGAGTAGTGGACACCAGAAGGAATGACAGAAAGGTGAGCTGCTTTTAAATGTTGACTGCATGATGTAACATTTCTATTACATATCACACAGTCAACATTGAAAAGAAGCTCACCTTTGCTTTCTTTATCTTACAGGGTCTTTCCTGGTAGGCTCAGATAGTAAAGAATCTGTCTGCAGTGCAGGAGACCTAGGTTTAATACCTGGCTTGGGAAGATCCCCTAGAGAAGAAAATGGCAGCCCGCTCCAGAATTCTTGCCTGGAGAATCCTGTGGGCAGAGGAGCCTGATGGACCACAGTCCATGGGGTCACAAGAGTCAGACACGACTGCAGAGCTAGCACTTTATCTTACAAGGCAGGGTCCCATCCATGACCCCAGAAATCAGGTGAGGTAGAAAGAACCCAGGGGACTGTGTGGATGAGAAGTGAAGCCTACGGGTCCCTAGAGAGACAGAAGCAGCACTAGAAAGGATTTCATCTCCACCCAAGTTGAGAGCATTTTGGATGACTGACTGTTAGCTGCATGTCCCTAACGCACCTCTCCTCTTCCGCTCTTATACATCAGCCTTGGGAGTGGAAATGATATAACTCATGGTCAAAACTTTGCAGCTTGAATTCAGTTCTTATTATGTTTTTATTTTTTTTCAGGTCTCTGCCTGTGTTTCATTTCTCCAGTTGCTCGAGCTAGGACAAAGTAGACATGATTTCCAGTTTAAAAAAAAAAAAAGATGTAAAAAGTCAAAGGAGGAATAGTGAGTGATCGTACCACTGGAGAACATAAAATGAGAATGCTTGAGAAGATCTTGATGTAGAAGACAATATATTTCACAGCACTTCATATGTATACCACTGGAATCCAATTTAAGTTTGTAGTATTAGGATTTACGTGGATATTTTTAAATATAAAGTATCTCTGAAATATCATATATTAACTCACATATATGGAATCTAGGAAAATCGGACTGATGAACCTAATCACAAGGAAGAAATGGCAATGCACATAGAGACTGGACCTGTGGACAGAGCAGGGAAAGGAGACAGCAGGACGAATGTTTAGAAAGTAGCCCTCACGCATATCTATGTTATCGTGTGTAAAAGAGATGATTAAGGGAAGCCCCTGTGCGTAGATTTTAATTACTCCAAGTTAGAATAAGTGGGACCCAGCTTTATTTTCCTTAGGACATGATTAATTACATACCTGACAAAATGAAGGAGCAGGGGTGTCCTGGACCCACTGTTCTTCCCTGGGAGGGTTTCATGATGATGACTGTCAAAGTCCAACTTGGTCCTTCTCTAGAGACCCAGTTCAGTTCAGTCACTCAGTCACATCCGACTCTTTGTGACCCCATGGACTGCAGCACACCAGGCCTCCCTGTCCATCACCAACTCCCGGAGTTCACTCAAACTCATGTCCATCTGGCCAGTGATGCCATCCAACCACCTCATCCTCTGTCGTCCCCTTCTCCTCCCGCCTTCAGTCTTTCCCAGCATCAGGGTCTATTCCAGTGAGCCAGCTCTTCCCATCAGGTGGACAAAGGATTGGAGCTTCAGCTTCAGCCTCAGTATTTCCAATGAATATTCAGGACTGATTTCCTTTAGGATGCACTGGTTGGATCTCCTTGCAGTCCAAAGGACTCTCAAGAGACTTCTCCAACACCACAGAGCCCCAGGAACAAGTAATTGCTTGTTGACTGCCACTCTCATCTCCCAGTCCACTCCTAACCTCCCATCTGTTGTGAGGATATATCAGACGTCTAAAACTTGGGTCTCTCTCTGTGAAATAGGCAGTGGCAACTCTATGTAAGCTTGCCCTGAAATCGACAGACTACAGCCCACAGGAAAGCAAATTAATCCAGGATGCAATTGATCGACCTCAAGGTGGAATTAGAAAGCCGATGCAATTTCCAAATGCTAAGTTTAAGTGCAAGAGAAACCACCAATAAATTTCCCTTTATGAATTCTACGTAAATAATTTATTTCCTGCCAAGAATCTAGTACCTGGTCATGTAGCTGGTGCAGTGTAGAGACCTTGGGAATGGAATTAAAAGCGCCCTGCCCACGCTTGACTTTCCTCTGAAGCCCTTGGGATGTTAAAATTCAGTTTACATTTCCTGAGACCAATAATCTCAGACTCAGTGATTAACCACTGAAGCCTGGTAATGACTCAGTCTAAAATAGTTTTCCAGAGCATGTTTAGCATATTCTATGTGTCTTAAGACCCAGCTGACTACCCCCGAGAGGGCAACATGCCCACAGGGGAGTTCCGTGGTTTTAGGTCCTGAGCAGAGCACAGGAGGAGTAAGGGCTGTCCCCTGGGGATCCTACCTACTGGTGGAGAAAGGTGAGCAGCCTCCACAAAAATAAGATGTCTTATCTGAGTGATCGGTGCGCTCTTCTTTATTAAGGTAAAACGAAGCTGAAGACACAGCGACCACCAGCATCAGATCTTTGCTGCTCCAAGCGAGGTGTGCAGACCAGCAGCCTCTCCTGGGAGCTTGTTAGAGATGTAGAAACTCTCAGACCACAGCCTAGACTAACCGAATTGGAGTCTGCATTTCCATAAGATGCTCCAGTGATTTCCATGTGTATTAAAGTTTGAGGGATGCTTCATCAAAGGTCAAAGATGAGGCTGAGAGGAGGGTCCCTGGAGACAGAGGCCAGCCCCTCTGACGTGGCCCCCTCCAGCCGCTGCTTAGGCCTGCTCTCTCCTTATCCCTTCCCTGTTAAGCCTCATTTCACCCTGAAAGTTTCTCACCCTATCCCCTCTCCTCTCCTCTTCCTTTCGTTATACTTACACACTTCTGTTTCCCAGGGCAAATTCTTATTGTCTGTGCTTTAAATTCCCACACGTTCACTTGAGAGCTAGTTTTGGGTAGAATTGTGTGAAGGAGCATTCTGTGATGCTGGCTGTCACTGAACGTAGCTGAGCCTTTCCTCCTGGGGGTCCTGGTTCTGCACATCTGGTTCAGCCGAATCAGCCTTCATAATGATTCCACTGTTTTCATCACTTCGCACACCAGAAACTTGGAAAAGAGAGAGGAACAACGCGCGCTAAGTCCCCATCAGGAGCACGTAGAGAAGCAGGGTTACACAGCCGTGGTCGCAGACTCTGGAGCCCGTGTCGTGTCCAGCAGGCGGTCCTGAATCTCCACAGGGAACCCAGCGGGGCTCTCTGTTCTGCACATCTGGTTCAGCCGAATCAGCCTTCATAATGATTCCACTGTTTTCATCACTTCGCACACCAGAAACTTGGAAAAGAGAGAGGAACAACGCGCGCTAAGTCCCCATCAGGAGCACGTAGAGAAGCAGGGTTACACAGCCGTGGTCGCAGACTCTGGAGCCCGTGTCGTGTCCAGCAGGCGGTCCTGAATCTCCACAGGGAACCCAGCGGGGCTCTCCATCACAGAGCACGAGCTCCAGACGCACACACGCTGCCCTCTGATGCCAGCTCAGCGCCTGGACCTGCTCCAAACGCGCCCACCTCCACACCCGCATCCAACACTGGCCAAGGCTCATGGATCTCACAGTTGGAGGTGTTTGAGGGGAGTCGCCAGGATGTGCCCTCCCTTCCGTTTATGCGCCTGAGGCTTTAGTCCAAACCCACGTCTGTCCCATCACTGACAACTTCATCAGCCCACTGCTTTGTTCTGCCAAGCGTAAAGCTCGCAGGCCTGCAGCGGCAAGGAACCAAACTCTCCCACCCACCTGAGGGCCCTGGGAAGCAGTCTTCCCTATCCAGGACTTCAGATGAGGGTATGACTACGGACACCTTAACTGCAGCCTGTGAGACCTAGCAGAGGGTCTGCATAGGCTGTGCCTGGACTCCCAGTCAGATAAATGGTGAGTGACACAAGGGTGTCTGTTTGAGCCTCTCAGGGTGTGGTCATTTGTGATGTGGTTGAAGAAAACTCAGTCACATCACATGGTAGGACTTTGCTCAGTAATCTGCTTTCCAGGTGACCTCACAACCCTTGGGGGGCAGTCTTGTCGTCCGCATTTTGAGGACGGGTAGAGTGAGCTCAGAGATGTTCAGTAATTTGTCCACAATCTCACTGCAGAGACGTGGCCAGGAATAGAGCCAGGCTGAAGGGCCCCAGGCCTGGGCACTTATCTTAACAGGACGCCTCCCCAGAATGGCAGTTCGTCTCTGCTTCACGCTTGGCTCCCTGGCCTTGTGTGGGTTTGTAGAGTCAGTCCTTGTTTCTGCCAGGCTCAAGGTATCAGGATGGCTGGAGCTCCCACTGTGTCTGCACTCTGTCCCCACATCCGACCGAAGGCCCCAGGGGCTGGGGTGGGGTGGGGCGCCCTCACCTTCGTCTCCGGGAGTGTTTGACATTTTCTTTCCGCCACAGAGGGAGCTCTCTTTCTGTCTCCTGCAGCTCCTCTGCATCTGTGAGCCCACTGACCCTCATTAACAACTAAAATGAGGCCTCCATTTGGGTGAAAATGATATCAGTGAACATGATCCTTCTGCCGTGAGAAGTGAATGACCAGGTGGTGAGGAAGATGCAGAAAGAAAACATGGCATTGATGCCAAAGCAAGTATCTGCCACGTGTGTCCCTCGCTGGTCCAACAGCTCGTATCCTTTCAAGGCACCATAATGCTGCCCCTACCTCCTTCCACCCCACTCACTTCCCCCAGCGACGTGGCTGTGACCTCCTGGCTAGAGATGCAGAGGGACCACAGACGACCGCAGCCTGGGCGCACTGCCTGGAACCTCCGTTAGTGCTTGAGGCGCTTATCTGCTGCACCAGTGTTTTCAGGTCCTTGAATCATGTAACAAAGCAAGAGCATGCAATAATTTTTACGTATGTCAAGGGCTCTTGGCCTTGCCTGCCTGTGTAATTTTGGACAAAAACCACTCAACTTTCAATTATAACTTGTGTGTCAGGAAAGAGGACAACTTTGGGAGCCCTCCTTCTCAAATAATGCTATTTGGTTCTAGGGAAGAAATTAATGCATAACTCTTATATTGTAGAATGAAACAATATTGAAAATTCTGTGTTTGCTAAAAGTTACATTCAGGAGTATCCAATCCAGGATTGAATATTTGAAACTTCAGCCTAACTGTTACTCTGAATGGCTGAATAGCCAAGGGTAGTGGAGTGGGTGATTCGAGCATTCAGAGCATGTGAGAGAGGAAACTAGTAGTTTCCCTTAAAAATACCACAGGAGGTCTTCTAGGTGGGTATTATTACCCTGATTTGCAGTGGAGAGATGGGGAGCTCAGAGAGGATCAAAAATTAACTGGGTTATAGAGCCCGAAGTAACAGAACCAAGATTCTTACCATCAGGCAGGACCCCTGTCATCTCTGCTTTTCTGACCACACCACCATGATTTTCTCTACAAAATTACCACAGACACAATAACGAAACACTAACGTAATATTCTACCTTATTTTTATTACATGCATCCTTTATTCTACTTAGTAGCTTCAGGGATAACTTGTCATCAAATTGATCATCCTAGCAAATAAGTTGCTTTCAAGAAATAAATTGTTTCGTTTTAGCTATCAATGTTCCATTAAAAAATTACAGCTAGCAGAGTTGTTTACTGCATTGTCAATAACTGTTTATTGAATGGGGGAGAGTCGTCAAGACTTAGATGTGTATGAATATCCGGGCTGTCATTCTGAGGGAGAGAACCCACTCCTGGGCTATGGGTGAGTGCCCGCTCTTTTGCTCAGTCGTGTCCACCTCTTTGCAACCCCATGAACAGTAGCCCACCAGGCTCTTCTGTCCATAGGATTCTCCAGGCAAGAATTCTGGAGTGGGTTGCCATTTCCTACTCCAGAAGATCTTCCCAACCCAGGGATCGAACCCACATCGCCTCCGTCTCCTGCACTGGCAGGCAGACTCTTTACCACTGAGCCACCTGGAAAGCTCAGTCATGGACTATGCTGCTGCTGCTGCTAAGTCGCTTCAGTTGTGTCTGACTCTATGCGACCCCGTAGACAGCTAACCCTAATACTAGAGGCTAAGCACCGTGGATTTGATGTGTGCCAAAAACAAAGGAGGTCAATTCTGTGAACAGCAAGCAGTCACCACCACAGTCGTCCATGTGAAGTTGTATTTAGCGTCAGGCGAAGATTGAAAGATCAATATAAAATCATTGTGAGTCCTAAAAAGACAACCTCAACTTCCAGGTCCTTCGGAAGGGACTCAGGGGCATCGTGTCTGAAAAACTCTAAGTACTAGGTGACTATTACATGTCCAGCTGCTTTCATTGTATCCCCAGCCAGATGTATGAGTCTGCGATTGAGATGAGATGAAGACTAGACTCAGAAGCATGGGCGTGAGTGACAGTTAGGTGGCATTTCAAATCATCAGGAGGGATGAGCTCATTTAGGCAAAAAGTGCAGAGAAAAAGAAGAGAAAAGACCAGAGCTTAGGGCTAACCCCAGAAGCATTTAGAAGCCTGGCAGGAGAGGAAAAGAGAAGGTTAAGAGGCTGCCACTGGGGACGGAGACAAATTAGGAGTGTGTGGCTGAGAAGGAGACACCGGTCACTCTTGCTCAGTGTTACAGGGCTCTGTGACATGGAAATCATTGTTGACCTTGAATTGTGAAGAGGGGATCTACTTGAAATGGGTAGGAGTGACCAGGAGTTTAAAAAACTCTTGTTAGTAACAAGAGTGCATTCCATGGGTCCTTGGTGATTCACCATCTTATTCCATCAAAACAATTATGTGTTGGAAACTCCTTTAGAAGCCTTGTCACCCGAGTAAGAGGTGGCCTTTATATGCTAAGTTCAGAGAGTATGACTGGCAGCTTTTATTTATTCCCATCTTACATTACCGTTTACACTAACCAAAACACTCATCTTGCCAGAGAAGTAAATTGCCACTTTGAAACACGAAAAACAGGCAAAAGTATAAAAATGTGAATAATTGTCAATTGTGAGTCTGGTAAGGACTGTGTGAATAAGGCAATTTGCATCTGTTATGCCTCCTTCTTTCTTGCTTTTATAATTATTGAAACACTTTTCAGATCGTTAGCCCTGTCAAATACAAATGAGAGGAAAACACACTCCCAATGAATATAGACTTTCCCTAATCCCAACCCCAGGCTCCAAACCACAGAATGTTTTACTTAAAGATGATCTTTTAACTTTTGCCTCCCAACTGTATTCCAAATTTTTCCTAGACTCTACCTGTTCAAACTATACTAAATGAACATATTTGAAGTGAATAAAAAATAATGAAGGAATTCGAAATGAATAAAAAATATACTTTGCCTTAAATTTCTTAGTAGCAGAAAATATTTATATTTATTTATTTATTTTTCAGCAGAAAATGTTTATTTCAAGATATTTATTTTTTCTTACTGAGGGAATAGAAAAATGGCACAACAGGGGTAGTATAGACTGATGCCAAAGATGGTAAACAGCTCAGATGGCACATTACTTGCAGGGTGAGAGAGCTGAGTCATTCAAAGCTTTTTTCTTATTCTTATTAGTAAACTGAGGATAATTTAGAGTCTCCTAAAAGCCACTGGAGAGTTTCTTGGACTTGGAAGACATTAGCAGATGAGATCAGAGAAAGAAGGAAAATGCAGGAGGAAGCCCACCACCTTGCGTCGTTTTGCATCAAGACGTTGGCTGATTAGTAAGGAGGACCAGCGATCCCGAGCTCAAGGAACAAAGAAGCCAAATGGTAGAAAGAGCAGAGAGTCTCCAAGGTAAGCAGAGCTTCGGGCAGCTCCACTGGCCTAGAGAAACCCAAGTCAGAGCTGAGGGCCTGTCAGAAGGAGTGTGCTTGGCAGATGCCACCGATCTCTAGTCAGGATGAGGGCAAAGCCAAGTAGACCAGTGTTTCCAAAGACCCGTGCCCAGCCCTGCATGCCTGCTCAGTCAGTCACGTCCAGTCCTTTGTAACCCCATGGACTGCAGCCCACCAGGCTCCTCTGTCCATGGGATTCTCCAGGCAAGAATACTGGAGAGGGTTGCCATGCCCTCCTCCAGGGGATCTCCCTGACCCAGGGATTGAAACTATGTCCCTTGCGTCTCCTACCATCGCAGGTGGGTTCTTTACCACTAGTGACACTTGGGAAGCACCGAATTTTCAAGAATAGTGGTATAATTATTTTTAAAAAGGCACACAACTTGCAAAAATTAACACAATAAGAAATACAAATGAGAATAGTCCTGTATCACTTGATCCATAATTAAAACCTTCTCTAAAAGAACTCTATGGCCTACTGAGGTCACTGGTGTGTTCTGAAAGCATTCAGAGTAAAAATACCAACTTTGCACAAAATCTCCCAGAGAAAAGAAGAAGAGGAAACAATTTTCAGTCAGTCTAGGAGGCTAGCCTAAACTTGGTACCAAAACCTGCAAAGGATATGGCAAGAAGGGAAAACTACCAAATGCAATTGTCTCATAAGCATAAAGGGGGAGCCCTGAATAAAATATTAACTAGCTGGTAGAGATACATCTGCTGCTGCTGAGTCACTTCAGTCGTGTCCGACTCTGTGCGACCCCATAGACAGCAGCCCACCAAGCTCCCCCATCCCTGGGACTCTCCAGGCAAGAACACTGGAGTGGGTTGCCATTTCCTTCTCCAATGCATGAAAGTGAAAAGTGAAAGGAAAGTTGCTCAGTTGTGTCCGACTCTTAACAACCCCATGAACTGCAGCCTACCAGGATCCTCTGCCCATGGGATTTTCCAGGCAAGAGTACTGGAGTGGGGTGCCATTGCCTTCTCCAGAGATACATCAGATTAATGCATTTAAAAATTCAGTGTCAGTAAAATGGCAATTTCCCTCAATTGATCTTTAAACATAATATTTTTCCAGTCAAAATCTTACAAGAGTTTTTGTGTGTAAATCGACACATTCTTTTTAACCCAGCAGCTGAAGTGGCACCGAGGACTAGCTTAGAAGGAGCTCCTGCCCCAGTGGGTCTCTGGGGGGTCCCTGGCAGGACTCCCTGGGTGGTCTCTAACAGAGACAGGCCCTTGGTTTACATTAATGGAAAAGAAATGCACCTGGCAATGAATCCAATGCCTTCCTGCCCCGCACCAGCCCCTGAATCCCTGGCACCCCTTCTAAATGTCCCCCGTGAACTTGGGGTTTGGCTGCCCTGGGCGAGGAGAGGTTGCCAGGCTCAAGCTGCACCCTCTAGTGTTCTGTATCACCTCTATTCCAGCCCTGCAGCAACTCCCCTGCTTCAGATCACAGGGGCAGCGCGGCAGTCTGCCCTTCAGAGAGGCAGCGCGTGCGGAGGGCCCTCCCATCCTGGTGCCAGCCTCCCTCTGAGATTTCTGGCCATATCTCTCTGCTTGGCTGTGTAGCCAGGAGCACCACCTGGGATCAAGGACACTCTACAGATTGAATCTAGTACTGTTTTTTTTTTAATTTTCTTTTGTATTGAGGTGTAGGCAATCAACACCATCGTGAGACTTTCAGGTGAGGAAAGGGCTCAGCAGTACCTGTACCTGCATCCATTCTCCCCCAAACTCCCCTCCCATCCGGGCTGCCACATCACACTGGACAAAGTTCCTTGTACTATAAAGTAGGTCCTTCTTGGTTATCCATTTTAAATATAGCAGTGTGTACATGCTGAAGCTGAAGCTCCAATACTTCAGCCACCTGATGCAAAAAGCCGATTCATCAGAAAAGACCCTGATGCTGTTAAAGATTGAAGGCAAGGGGAGAAGGGGACGACAGACAATGAGATGGTTGGATGGCGTCACTGACTCAACGGACATGAGTTTGGGTAAACTCCGGGAGTTAGTGGACAGGAAAGCCTGGCGTGCTGCAGTCCATGGATCGCAAAGAGCTGGACATGACTGAGCGACTGAACCAAAAACAAAACAGTCTATCCCAAACTCCCGAACTACCCCTTCCTCCCATCCTCTTCCCCTCCCTCCCTCCCCAAAACAGCAATGGTAAGTTTGTTTTCTAAATCTGTGTGGGTGTTTTGTAAATGTTCATTCTATCATTTTTTAGATTCCACATTCGTGTCTGAAAAACTCTAAGTACTAGGTAACTATTACATGTCCAGCTGCTTTCATTGTATCCCCAGCCAGATGTATGAGTCTGCGATTGAGATGAGATGAAGACTAGACTCAGAAGCATGGGCGTGAGTGACAGTTAGGTGGCATTTCAAATCATCAGGAGGGATGAGCTCATTTAGGCAAAAAGTGCAGAGAAAAAGAAGAGAAAAGACCAGAGCTTAGGGCTAACCCCAGAAGCATTTAGAAGCCTGGCAGGAGAGGAAAAGAGAAGGTTAAGAGGCTGCCACTGGGGACGGAGACAAATTAGGAGTGTGTGGCTGAGAAGGAGACACCGGTCACTCTTGCTCAGTGTTACAGGGTCAGATAATACGGGTGGGCTCTGTGACATGGAAATCATTGTTGACCTTGAATTGTGAAGAGGGGATCTACTTGAAATGGGTAGGAGTGACCAGGAGTTTAAAAGACTCTTGTTAGTTCTCCTCAGTATAACAAGAGTGCATTCCATGGGTCCTTGGTGATTCACCATCTTATTCCATCAAAACAATTATGTGTTGGAAACTCCTTTAGAAGCCTTGTCACCCGAGTAAGAGGTGGCCTTTATATGCTAAGTTCAGAGAGTATGACTGGCAGCTTTTATTTATTCCCATCTTACATTACCGTTTACACTAACCAAAACACTCATCTTGCCAGAGAAGTAAATTGCCACTTTGAAACACGAAAAACAGGCAAAAGTATAAAAATGTGAATAATTGTCAATTGTGAGTCTGGTAAGGACTGTGTGAATAAGGCAATTTGCATCTGTTATGCCTCCTTCTTTCTTGCTTTCATAATTATTGAAACACTTTTCAGATCGTTAGCCCTGTCAAATACAGATGAGAGGAAAACACACTCCCAATGAATATAGACTTTCCCTAATCCCAACCCCAGGCTCCAAACCACAGAATGTTTTACTTAAAGATGATCTTTTAACTTTTGCCTCCCAACTGTATTCCAAATTTGTACTGAACAAATCCAAAATAGGTTTTATAACATTTTAACGTATTCTCACAATACATATGTTAAATATTTTTAATTCGCTTAATGGTCGAAAACTTGGCAAACATAGATCCTGCTCTTGTTGAAAAGTCACTGAGCACCTGCCTGTGCAAGCTCTGGGCGGCTATGGCAGATTCAAAGCTGAACCAGGCACATTCTGCCTGGGGAGTAACCCGGGGCACTTGCTCCACAAACATACCCCACGTTTATGTAAGAGGCACACACATAAGCATGTGTACACACACATATATGAGTGACACTAATGTTTACATATTGTCACATTATTTAGCTTATTCTATTTTTTTTAGTGATTTTTGCCACACACTGACATGAATCAGCCATGGGTGTGCGTGTGTCCCCCATCCCGAACTAGTCTACTTTTATAGTTCTGCATCAGGATTTTGTCATTGAACATAGAGTCCTCATTTAAGCTGATCTGCCAGGAGCCTCTTGAAACATTCAAACTGAGGCTATGTTTGTGGGTTTTTGTTTCTGTTCTTATAGTTGTTTGTTTGTTTCAAATGCTTAGCATCAGAAATCTCATTGCTTAAGATGTTTAAGAAGTCAAAATACACCAACTTTCCTTTATAAATCCGTGCTTTTTATTTTTAAAGGAAACACGTGTAGAATCCCACCAAGATCTGTGAAATCCGTATGGTCAATGGCGTACTCCCGGCGCACTCCCTGGTCTCAGAAATGCGCGGCACCGCCACCCTGCTCCTGTTCCCAGGGCTCATCTCCCTGCCCTGCTCTGCGTCAGTTCACAGCTGTGCCTGCACTGGCCTGTCGCTGCTTTTTGTAAGGTCCTTCAGTTACATAGAGTAGGAGGTGTTTCAGAACTACTGAAGGACGAGAAACAAACAAGTTCAGCTGCTGTATTAGTCAGTGTTTGCCAGAGAAACAGAACTATGGTGTGTGTGTGTGTGTGTGTGTGTGCATATACAGTAATTAATTACAAGCAATTGGCTCATGGGGTTACCGCGGTGGTGGCTGGCTTAGTTTCCAAATCGTGTCCAACTCTGCGACCCCATGGACTATGTGGCTTGTCATCTCCTCCTCCAGAGGGTCTTCCTGGCCCAGGGATCAGGCCTGGTCTCCTGCCTTCCATGTGGATTCTTTACCAGCTAAGCCACCAGGGAAGCCTGTGGGATTATGGAGACTGGCAAGTCCAGCCAGCAGACTGGAGACTCAAGGAAAGGGGTACTGCACCTCCTGGTGGAAGGCCTCTAGCCTGGAGTCCAGAGAGCCGGAGTTCCTGTTCAAGGCCAAGGGCAGTCTTCCTTCTGTAGAACCAGGAAGAGCCAGCATGCCACTGGAAGCCCAAAGGTCGTCTGGGGAGAAATCCCTCCTGCTCGGGGAAGACCCCTCCTGTTCTGGCCAGCCTGTCAGCTGATTGGACAACGCCCACCTCCATTACAGAGCCCAACTTGCTTTACTGGAAGTTCACTAATTTCAGCATTATTCTCATCCAACCATCCTCTCAGATACTCCCAGGATAATATTTGATCAAATATATGGGGTCTTCATGTCCCAGCCATATCAACGCATACTATTAACCATCATAGGTACATAACCTCATTTACAATAATTTTTAACAGAAAAAAACCCTATGTGTTAAAATTCATCTGTCTAATAGCCAAGTTTTTCTGCCTATTAAAGCGAAGAATGAACGGAGAAAGCCGTCAAACAGAGAAGAGCTCTCCGCTCACTAGATATATTACAAAAATAAAGGTGAATTTAGGGAAGATTCAACAGCCCTTAGCATTTAATCAAAATCTGGGGGAGAAATTAAAGTATGTCTTCATCTAAAAGTCTCTGTGAGGTTACATTTTTCTTAGCAAAGAATTCTACAGTCATAAAAACAGATGGCATTTTTGTTTGCATTTGGGGAATGGTTGTGTATGAAAGTTGAAAAATCATGTGAAAAAGTAAAACAAGAATACTGATTATTGCTAGCACTGAATCACTGTGGAATTAGACATTGTTTTCACAAATACCATGGTAATTAATTTTCAATACAAAAACTTTAAGGCAAATATTATCATATGTATTATATATTTATAGACTGGTAAGTGATTAATGGGAAATCACAGAGTTAACCTGAAATCACAGTCAGGAAGGGGCAGTGCCTCATTGCTAGCCCCCGGTTCCAACTCTCAGCCCTGTTCTTCTTCTCATTCAGCTGAAAGCTCAATTAAAGAACAGAGCTACCACGTGCTTTAAAGAAATGGAAATAAATGATGAGCGGGAGCAAGAATGTGGAGAAACTCATCTTTGGATTCCTCTACAATTGAAGGCAGACTGCCTTGCAGGTGTTAGGTTGACACAAATCTTCACGGGTCTCAAAACTGTTCCTTAAGACAAGAGTGTGTATCTGATATCACAGCGGAAACTGCCCCTGATTGTCTTCTGGATCCAAGCTCTTCTGATAGGCAGTAGGATACAATTGGACCATAAAGAAGGCTGAGAGCCAGAGAACTGACCCCTTTGAACTGTGATGCTGGAGAAGACTCTTGAGAGTCCGTTGGANTATGTGTTAAAATTCATCTGTCTAATAGCCAAGTTTTTCTGCCTATTAAAGTGAAGAATGAACGGAGAAAGCCGTCAAACAGAGAAGAGCTCTCCGCTCACTAGATATATTACAAAAATAAAGGTGAATTTAGGGAAGATTCAACAGCCCTTAGCATTTAATCAAAATCTGGGGGAGAAATTAAAGTATGTCTTCATCTAAAAGTCTCTGTGAGGTTACATTTTTCTTAGCAAAGAATTCTACAGTCATAAAAACAGATGGCATTTTTGTTTGCATTTGGGGAATGGTTGTGTATGAAAGTTGAAAAATCATGTGAAAAAGTAAAACAAGAATACTGATTATTGCTAGCACTGAATCACTGTGGAATTAGACATTGTTTTCACAAATACCATGGTAATTAATTTTCAATACAAAAACTTTAAGGCAAATATTATCATATGTATTATATATTTATAGACTGGTAAGTGATTAATGGGAAATCACAGAGTTAACCTGAAATCACAGTCAGGAAGGGGCAGTGCCTCATTGCTAGCCCCCGGTTCCAACTCTCAGCCCTGTTCTTCTTCTCATTCAGCTGAAAGCTCAATTAAAGAACAGAGCTACCACGTGCTTTAAAGAAATGGAAATAAATGATGAGCGGGAGCAAGAATGTGGAGAAACTCATCTTTGGATTCCTCTACAATTGAAGGCAGACTGCCTTGCAGGTGTTAGGTTGACACAAATCTTCACGGGTCTCAAAACTGTTCCTTAAGACAAGAGTGTGTATCTGATATCACAGCGGAAACTGCCCCTGATTGTCTTCTGGATCCAAGCTCTTCTGATAGGCAGTAGGATACAATTGGACCATAAAGAAGGCTGAGAGCCAGAGAACTGACCCCTTTGAACTGTGATGCTGGAGAAGACTCTTGAGAGTCCGTTGGACAGCAAGGAGATCAAAGCAGTCAATTCTAAAGGAAATCAACCCTGACTATTCATTGGAAGGATTGATGCTGAACCTGAAACTCCAATACTTTGCCTATCTGATGCGAAGAGCTAACTCATTGGAAAAGACCATGATGCTGGGAAAGATTGAGGGCAGGAGGAGAAGGGGGTGGCAGAGGATGAGACAGTTGGATGGCATCACGGACTCAATGGGCGTGAATCTGCATTTGCAATGCACCAGTCAGTCTCTGAAGGGGGAGTCAGGCCAGCAGATGTACTACTGTATGAGGATGCCCAGGTCTGAAGTGCTCTGGCCCCAGTCGGGACTTAGAAAGGAAAGGGTGGGTGTCATGACTCCTGGGTAGGCATCCTGGGAACCCAAGGGGCTCCAGCAACTTCCCAAAACACCCACCATGAAATCAGGTGTTCTCTTTGGCGTCGACACACGCACCTATTTCAGTGCCTACACCGGTGGAAACAGAATCAAAGCCCCCAGAGATGTGAAGGCCAGAATCTGGGAATATGTGCCTTTACATGGAAAAGAGGATATAGCAGATGTTGTTAAGAATTTTGAGCTGGGATATTAGCCTGGATTTTCTAGATGGACTCAGTCTACTTGCAGGAGTCCTTAAAAATGGAGATGCTTTCCCACTGTGGTCAGTCAGAGGGAGAGGTGACACTTCCGGCTTTGAAGGCGAGGGGAGGAACCACAAGCTGAGGGGTGTGTGTGTAACCTCTGGAAGTCAGAAAAGACAAGAAAGGATTCTCGCCAAGAGACTCCAGAAAGGCAGGCAGCTGCCACCACCTTGATGTTAACCCAGTGAGATCCATGTCAGATGTCTGACCTCTAGAAAGGCAAGATGAGATGATACATGTCTGTTATTTTAAGCCACAGAATGTGGGCAACTTGTTATGGAGGTATAGAAATTCATCAGTTGCTGTTTTCACTTAGTTCTAAGTCATGTCTGACTCTTTTGGACCCCTTGGATAGCAGCACACCAGGCTTCCCTGTCCTTCACTATCTCCCAAAATCATGTCCTTCCAGTCTGTTAGGCCATCCAACCGCTGCCACTTCTCCTGCCTTTGATCTTTCCAGCATCAGGGCCTTTTCTAGTGAGTCAGCTCTTCCTATCATGTGGCCAAAGTATTGGAGCTTCAGCTTTAGCATTAGTCCTTCCAATGAACATGCAGGGTTGATTTCCTTTAGGATTCAGTGGTTTAATCTCCTTGTTATCCAAGGCAGTGGTGCTATATTAATTCAGAACCTAAAGTCACTTTCAGAAGCAACAGTTAGGACTGGACATTGAACAACAGACTGGTTCCAAATGAGAAAAGGAGTACGTCAAGGCTGTATATTGTCACCTTGCTTATTTAACTTATATGCAGAGTACATCATGAGAAATGCTGGGCTAGAAGAAGCACAAGTTGGAATCAAGATTGCCAGGAGAAACATCAATAACCTCAGATATGCAGATGACACCACCCTTATGGCAGAAAGTGAAGCAGAACTAAAGAGCCTCTTGATGAAAGTAAAAAAAAGAGAGTGAAAAAGTTGGCTTAAAGCTCAACATTCAGAAAAGTAAGATCATAGAATCCAGCCCCATCACTTCATGGGAAATAGATGGGGAAACAATGGAAACAGTGACTAACTTTATTTTTCTGGGCTCCAAAATCATTGCAGATGGTGATTGCAACCATGAAATTAAAAGATGCTTGCTCCTTGGAAGGAAAGTTATGACCAACCTAGATAGCATATTGAAAAGCAGAGGCATTACTTTGTCAACAAAGGTCTGTCTAGTCAAAGCTATGGTTTTTCCAGTAGTCATGTATGGATATGAGAGTTGGACGATAAAGAAAGCTGAGCACAGAAGAATTAATGCTTTTGAACTGTGGTGTTAGAAAAGACTGTTGAGAGTCCCTTGCACTGCAAAGAGATCCAACTGGTCCATTCTGAAGGAGATAAGTCCTGAGTGCTCATTGGAGGGACTGATGCTGAAGCTGAAACTCCAATACTTTGGCCACCTGATGCAGAGAGCTGACTCATTTGAAAAGACCCTGATGCTGGGAAAGACTGAGGGCAAGAGGAGAAGTGGATGACAGAGGATGAGATGGTTGGATGGCATCACCAACACAATGGACATGAGTTTGGGTGAACTCCGGGAGCTGGTGTTGGACAAGGAGGCCTGGCGTGCTGCGGTTCATGGAGTCACAAAGAGTCAGACACGACTGAGCGACTGAACTGAACTGAACTGAAAGTCACTTTCATAGGAAGGAGCTATGCCAGAAATCTATACCTAGTGAAATCCCAAGTGGTCTCCTAGATAACATAGGGCCACACGGTACTCCAAGCAGTCCCCACTCTGGAACATCTCTAACATCTCAGCAGCCAGGAGCCTGGTCCAATCCAAGTGACAGCACTCTCCAGGGTGGGTTAGAGAATGTGGCTCCCAGGTCAGCATGAATCAGCATGCACAGTGCTTTGGGCAGATGGCAGGCAGAGCAGGGAGGACAGGAAGTCAGCCTTTTGGTCTGAGCAGGATCCTGGGAAGTGCTCTGGGAAGTA
Source organism: Litocranius walleri (assembly GCA_006410535.1). NCBI lineage: Eukaryota > Metazoa > Chordata > Mammalia > Artiodactyla > Bovidae > Litocranius > Litocranius walleri. Next base: position 5,867,301 of record SJYG01000030.1, on the reverse strand, counting down.
GGATGAAGAGAGAAGGAAGAATAAAGACCCCCTGCCAGATGCCTGCTGTGTATCATGGCTCCCTGCTTGATGCATATTATCCCAAGAGGCTTGCAAACCTATGAGAGACACACTACCCTCGTCCTCACTGTGCAGCAGGGAAGCCAAGGCTGAACCACACAGCTAGCAAGTGGCATTGTGTCCCTGGAATTCAAAATCCCTGCTGTAGTCCTGCGGGTCCTGATGCTGGGAGATGCCACGGTGACCACATGAAAAGTATGTGGGGTGGGGGTGGGGAAGCCTGCTACATTATGTTAAGTCTCGAATGTCTTAAATATTCTGATAATGATTTTTATTATCAGTTCTATTTTATTTTTTAGTTATTGATGTTACTATTGTTAGAGTGCTATTAACAAGGTTATAACTCTATTATGTAATCAGATTACTTAAATTTTTTTTCAAAATTTACGTCTAAGCTCCTTACCTTTCCCGGTGGTTCAGGCAGTAAAAAATCTGCCTGCAATGCAGGAGAGCCCGGGGTTCAATCCCTGGGTTGGGAAGATCCCCTGGAGGAGGAAATGGCTACCCACTCCAGGAGTCTTGCCTTGAGAATCCCACGGATGGAGGAGCTCCTTGGGGCATTGCAGCTAGTTGGCAGTGCAGGTCACATTCTGATTCATCATCCTCAAACTTTCCTTCAGATCCTGCCTCTGAGATCAACACTGCTTTGTCCTGATATACATTCCTCCTCCTTTTCCCTCTCTGTTCGGAGGAGAGGAGGAAGTGAACCGTTCTCACCATACCTCCCCCTCTCAAGTCCCTTCTCAAACGAAATGCTTCCAACTTAGATCCTGGGAGCCTCCCCTGGCATGCGGGATTGCAGAGCTGCCAGTGCCCCCAGGTGAGAGAGATCGGCGTGTTTCCTGCCAGCCGGCCCGCACCGCATCCAGCTGCACTCGGAAACCCTCGGAGAGGTGGCTGTGCCGCAGAGGCGATGGATGAGTTGCTGAAATGAATTGCTGGAGAGACGAGCTAAATAAACAGCAAGGTTGAAGCTGCAGTCTCTTTGGAGCAGAGCCTCCAGGACCTGCTTCTGTGCAGAACTGAATTAAAAGAAAGCATCGGAAAGGCGCGCAGACCCTTCGCGTCTGAGCCCTGGGCGTGCGCCCTCACCGTTCACAGCAAGCACGTAATTCCGTGCGCGCTCTGCTCGGATCCCCGAGAAGCAGCAGGAGAACAGACTGAGAGATGTGGACCGGTGTCACATTTCAAACACATATTTTCCAAATAACAGAGAGACTCTAGGGAAAAAGTAATTGCTTTCAAAAAAAAAAAAAAAAGACGAGTTTTGCTGGAAACTGCTTTCCAACAACTGTGGAGACAGGTTCTGAAGCAGGTGTACGGCATCCGCTCACAGGGAAGAAGGCGCGTTCCTGGACTGCGGGTTGCGGGAAAGAAAGGGCGCGCGTCTGAAAAGGCTGCTGTTCCGCTCCGTCCTCAGCTGCAGGGGCTTGGCAACAGCTTGAGGCCACCAGCCACGGGTTTTCCTATCTCTGTGGCAAACACGCCAAAGCAGAAGCCAGGAGCAAGTGCAAGCTCTTGCTCCTGGTCTTTATTATTATTAGCTCCTAAGCTAAGAAGCAAGGAAGCACCGTCGGGGTAAACAGGGATTTCCCATCAGGCATAAAGTCCCCAAGTTCAAGATGATGAGAAGATAAGCCTCTCATGGAATTTCTCTTTATTTTCTGTTGCTAGATTCCCGGGTGGCTCAGCGGTAAAGAAATCTGCCTGCAATGTGGAAGGTGTGACGGGAGCCAAAGGTTCATTTCCTGGGTCGGGAAGATTCCCTGGAGGAGAAAATGACAGCACACTCCAGCATTTTTTGCCTGGAAAATCCCATGGACAGAGGAGCCTGGCGGGCTACAGTCCATGGGGTCGCAAAAAGAGTCAGGCACAACTAAGAGACTAAACAACAGCCAGATTTTCAAAGCAAGCTCACCTTGACACAACTGTTGCCCTTCCAGGGTCCAAAAGTCGGCTCTCGTGGAACACTCAGAGATGAATTGTCCGAGGAAACGTGCTGACAAAGCAAGAGACTCTTCTGGGAAGAGGTGCCCAGGTGGACAGCAGAGGCGTCAGGGACCCCGGGAGGCCGCCCCGCCACGTGGCTCGCAACCTCAGGGTCTGTGGTGATGGAGCCAGTTTCCAGGCTGTCTCTGGCCAGTACCTTGCTTGGCTCATATTTGGCCCAGTTTGAGGTCCTTCTTCCCAATCCCATCTCCTCCCTCCTTTCGGCCCCTCCTGAATTCTCCCAGTTAGTTTTCAGCGGCATCGCCACATTGCTCACCAGGATGTCCTGTTGTGAGACACGTCACCCACGGGTCACGGCTGTGCCTGGCCGAAGCAGGTGGTTTCACTCAGTGGTTCCGCAGCACAGCACTGCTCCACGCCTGCCGTGATGTCAGCATGATTTCTGTCCTGACCTCCCTTTCCTTGTCCAGGTGCCTCTGCCCCTTCCTCCAAGTGTGTCTTGGCTCTTTCTCCTCCAGCCGCTAGCTCTGCTCTGTCCTTCTGTACTAGGGGGTCCATTTTTGATTAGAATCCCCCTTCTCCCAGGCTGGCTTCACTGGCAGGGCTGCTGGAATCCCAGGTAAACCCTGAGCCCCTCTTCCTGTGCCTTTCCTGGTCTTTGGACTGAAAGTTGAATCTGCTTGTTTGGCCCCATTACCTCCCAAACGCTGAAGATGACACTTGCCCTGCAGTGGGCTGACATCCCTACCTGCACGCTCAGTCTCTTCAGTCGTGTCCAGTGCTCTGCCACCCGACGGACTGTAGCCCACCAGGCTCCCCCACCCGTGGGGTTCTCCAGGCAAGAACACTGGAGTGGGTTGCCGTGCCCTCCTCTTGGGAGGACATATGCTCCCTTCATCTCAGCTGGTTCTACAGCCAATTCACTGACTGAGATATTCTATCCTGAGATATTCTATCCTGAGATATTCTATTCATTCCTTCAGAGCTGAGAACCCTAGTGAGGTGAAGTGAAGTCGCTCAGTCATGTTCGACTCTTTGCAGCCCACCAGGCTCCTCTGTCCATGGGATTCTCCAGGCAAGAAAACTGGAGTGGGTTGCCATTTCCCTCTCTAGGAGATCTTCCCGACCTAGGGATTGAACCCGGGTATCCCTCATTGTAGGCAGACACTTTACCGTCTGAGCCACCAGGGAAATCTCCTAGAAATGCGTGCAACTCCCTTTTGATCACACACTAAGAGGAGCAGGTGATGGACAGGCAGGCCTGGCGAGCCGCAGTTCACGGGGTCACAAAGAGTCGGACATGACTGAGCAACTGAACTGGACCTGGAAGAGAAGCAAGGTCAGGTTTAAGGAACAGGGCAAGTGACTCTAAAGATCTGGACAGCCTCTCAGTGTGCACTGTCTCCTGCAACTTCCTGAAGTGGGGAGATGACGTTTCATTTGAGTTGTAATTGCAAGTACGCAGCCCGATGCTTAGCAGAGCGCTTGGCATGGGCAGGCTGTTAATTATGTTGTCTCACCCTTATGCACAGATGTTCACCAAGTGTCTGTGGATTAAACGGGCGAAGTCGGCCGTCTCGGTTCTCCGTCTCCCTGGATGGCCCAGGACTAGGGGATAGAACAGTAAACAAGGATTGAATTTAACTGAAATGAGACTGAAGAGAAAGAGCTAGAAATGATTTAAGAAAAGTGAAAACCCGCTGACGATTTCAGACTCTCCTGGCCTTAAGGAAACCGGCAGTGGGGCAAAGGGCGGAACAGCTGCAGAACAACCAGGGCCTCTTAGTGGCAAACAAACTGCAGCCTCTACCCAGGAAATGATTCTAGAGAAGCAACGAGGGGTTGAAACACAAGCCTGTGAGTTACCTCAAGCTTGTGACGACCCCCTGGCAAACCTCCACTCCTCTGCCTTGTTTAAAGTAACTGTGCTGAGAATGTGTTCTTTCTCCCTCAAAATTTTCTCTTCCCACCTGCAACCCAGTCTGTGTCACCCAGGCTAAGCCCTACAACTTGCATCAGAAGGGTCCCTGGTTCTCCAGCTTCAAGTGGGTCCGTCAGTGGCATCCATAAGTGGGGGGTGAGGGTGAGGGGCTCCTGCTGCCAGCTCACCTCCTGCTGCTCCCTGGGGGCTTCATCTTGCAGCCAGGATCTCTCCAGGCTCCAGTAGCAATCTTGTGCCCTGTCCTTCACAGCAAGGGGGAGATGACAGATTCCAGGGGTTGTGAGCCCCGAGAAGCAACCCTGAAACTCCCAGTTTCCCTTAACCCTGTCTTACCTTGTAAATACCTCTTATTGAGCTCTCCTTGTTTAGGGTTTTAAGAGCGCCGTCTGTTTCCTGCAGACCCTCACCCATGCAGTAGCTGTGATGATTCCCAAATCTTGATGGGTGAACACAAGAGAAACTGGCTCTCATTCATGTGCAATCCAACTAGATGTTTCTGTGAACTTGTATCCTAGCTCCTCCACCTGGGGGCTCTACCCTCCTTGGGGGATCTGTTATTCAGTCACTAAGCTATGTCCAGTTCTTTATAACCCTGTGAACTTCAGCATGCCAGGCTTACTTGCCTTCCACTATCTCCTGGAGTTTGCTCAAACTCATGCCCGTCGAGTCAGTGATGCCATTCAACCATCTCATCCTCTGTTGTCCCCTTCTCCTCTGTCTTCGCCAGCATTAGGTTATTTTCCAGTGACTCAGCTCTTCACATCAGGTCATCAAAGTATTGGAGCTTCAACTTCAGCATCAGTCCTTCCAATGAATATTCAAGGTTGATTTCCTTTAAGATGGACTTATTTGATCTCCTTACAGTCCAAGGGACTCTCAAGAGTCTTCTCCAACACCACAGTTCAAAAGTATCAATTCTTCAGCACTCAGCCTTCTTTACAGTCCAACTCTCACATCCATACATGACTATCAGAAAAACCATAGCTTTGACTATACAGACATTTGTGGGCAAAGTGATGTCTCTGCTTTTTAATACACTGTCTAGGTTGGTCATAGCTTTTCTTCCAAGAAGCAAGCATCTTTTAATTTCATGGCTGCAGTCACCACCTGCAGTGATTATGGAGCCCAAGAATAAAGTCTGTCATCCAGGGATGGAGATTTTACGGGTCAGCTCTGGAAGTGGCATCTATCACTTTCCGGCATCCTGTTGGCCCTGACTTTGTCACCTGATCATACCTAAATGCAAGGAGGCTGGAAACATGGTCTAACTGGTGCCCTGGAGGAAAGAAGATGGGCTGATAGAAACTAGGCAACCTTTGCCATCTTTGCAAATTTTAGATGCATTTAATCAGTGCAAAACAATGTCTGCGGCAACGGTCAATATCTGTTTATGGCTCTGCTTTCATTCAGCAGAGTGGGTCTTAGGATGGGTGGGGACTTTGCTGGTGGTCCAGTGGTTGAGCCTCTGTGCCTCCACTGCAGGGTGGAGCGAGTTTGATCCCTGGTCACATGCTGCACGGTGCGGCCAAAGGTTAAAAAAAAAAAAATGGTCAGGTTTAAGGAACAGGGCAAGTGACTCTAAAGATCTGGACAGCCTCTCAGTGTGCACTGTCTCCTGCAACTTCCTGAAGTGGGGAGATGACGTTTCATTTGAGTTGTAATTGCAAGTACGCAGCCCGATGCTTAGCAGAGCGCTTGGCATGGGCAGGCTGTTAATTATGTTGTCTCACCCTTATGCACAGATGTTCACCAAGTGTCTGTGGATTAAACGGGCGAAGTCGGCCGTCTCGGTTCTCCGTCTCCCTGGATGGCCCAGGACTAGGGGATAGAACAGTAAACAAGGATTGAATTTAACTGAAATGAGACTGAAGAGAAAGAGCTAGAAATGATTTAAGAAAAGTGAAAACCCGCTGACGATTTCAGACTCTCCTGGCCTTAAGGAAACCAGCAGTGGGGCAAAGGGCGGAACAGCTGCAGAACAACCGGGGCCTCTTAGTGGCAAACAAACTGCAGCCTCTACCCAGGAAATGATTCTAGAGAAGCAACGAGGGGTTGAAACACAAGCCTGTGGGTTACCTCAAGCTTGTGACGACCCCCTGGCAAACCTCCACTCCTCTGCCTTGTTTAAAGTAACTGTGCTGAGAATGTGTTCTTTCTCCCTCAAAATTTTCTCTTCCCACCTGCAACCCAGTCTGTGTCACCCAGGCTAAGCCCTACAACTTGCATCAGAAGGGTCCCTGGTTCTCCAGCTTCAAGTGGGTCCGTCAGTGGCATCCATAAGTGGGGGGTGAGGGTGAGGGGCTCCTGCTGCCAGCTCACCTCCTGCTGCTCCCTGGGGGCTTCATCTTGCAGCCAGGATCTCTCCAGGCTCCAGTAGCAATCTTGTGCCCTGTCCTTCACAGCAAGGGGGAGATGACAGATTCCAGGGGTTGTGAGCCCCGAGAAGCAACCCTGAAACTCCCAGTTTCCCTTAACCCTGTCTTACCTTGTAAATACCTCTTATTGAGCTCTCCTTGTTTAGGGTTTTAAGAGCGCCGTCTGTTTCCTGCAGACCCTCACCCATGCAGTAGCTGTGATGATTCCCAAATCTTGATGGGTGAACACAAGAGAAACTGGCTCTCATTCATGTGCAATCCAACTAGATGTTTCTGTGAACTTGTATCCTAGCTCCTCCACCTGGGGGCTCTACCCTCCTTGGGGGATCTGTTATTCAGTCACTAAGCTATGTCCAGTTCTTTATAACCCTGTGAACTTCAGCATGCCAGGCTTACTTGCCTTCCACTATCTCCTGGAGTTTGCTCAAACTCATGCCCGTCGAGTCAGTGATGCCATTCAACCATCTCATCCTCTGTTGTCCCCTTCTCCTCTGTCTTCGCCAGCATTAGGTTATTTTCCAGTGACTCAGCTCTTCACATCAGGTCATCAAAGTATTGGAGCTTCAACTTCAGCATCAGTCCTTCCAATGAATATTCAAGGTTGATTTCCTTTAAGATGGACTTATTTGATCTCCTTACAGTCCAAGGGACTCTCAAGAGTCTTCTCCAACACCACAGTTCAAAAGTATCAATTCTTCAGCACTCAGCCTTCTTTACAGTCCAACTCTCACATCCATACATGACTATCAGAAAAACCATAGCTTTGACTATACAGACATTTGTGGGCAAAGTGATGTCTCTGCTTTTTAATACACTGTCTAGGTTGGTCATAGCTTTTCTTCCAAGAAGCAAGCATCTTTTAATTTCATGGCTGCAGTCACCACCTGCAGTGATTATGGAGCCCAAGAATAAAGTCTGTCATCCAGGGATGGAGATTTTACGGGTCAGCTCTGGAAGTGGCATCTATCACTTTCCGGCATCCTGTTGGCCCTGACTTTGTCACCTGATCATACCTAAATGCAAGGAGGCTGGAAACATGGTCTAACTGGTGCCCTGGAGGAAAGAAGATGGGCTGATAGAAACTAGGCAACCTTTGCCATCTTTGCAAATTTTAGATGCATTTAATCAGTGCAAAACAATGTCTGCGGCAACGGTCAATATCTGTTTATGGCTCTGCTTTCATTCAGCAGAGTGGGTCTTAGGATGGGTGGGGACTTTGCTGGTGGTCCAGTGGTTGAGCCTCTGTGCCTCCACTGCAGGGTGGAGCGAGTTTGATCCCTGGTCACATGCTGCACGGTGCGGCCAAAGGTTAAAAAAAAAAAAAAAAGAAGAAGAAGAAATAGAATAGAAGAAAGAAATAAAAAATAAGCTGGGTGTCTAAAGATGGAGGCAGGGTTCCGCACCAAGTTAGCAGCAAAGACGTTGTGATTCTACAAACACCACACTTTTATCTTGGTGAGCCTGTAGGGAAGCAGGTGTAGGAGGGAACTGATCTTCTAGAAGAACAGCCTTGTGCAGGTGTCAGGGAAGAGCCCAGGGGACAGCCCGGGGATCACTGTGGGTGTGCAGACATTTCTGGAGAAGTGAGGTAATGCTCTACCACAAAAGTGACTTTCTTGTATTTTTTGCTATATTTTTAAAATGTTTTAATTCTCTAAGAGTGGTGTGCAAATGCTACAGTCTGAGAGTGTGGAAGACATGGAGAGGGAGATCCAGAGAGGAAACTCGGAGGACCAGGAAAAAACACATTCTAAGGGTGCCATTTATGGAGTGCCTTTAGAGGAGAGCTGTTTGTTGGTTTTAAGGTAAATGAATTTTCAGTGAATTTCAGAGGTGGAAAGACACAGTGGTTTTTCCAAGAGAAAGCTGCGGCCCTGGACGCCTGGGTTATTTGCCTGTAGCCCCTGGAACACTGCTGCTCCTTCCTCGTGCACTCTTTGCCCCGAGTCCCTGACCCAAGCCTTGCCTCCAGAGCTGAAAGTAGACCAGTCACGAGCACCTTCTAGACTGTTTTATCCAGTGCAGCCGTGATGGGCATCGGCCATTTCAGCGATGGGGACCAATTCATTCCACGAAGCTCCTTATAGCGTGCATGCCTGCTGCCGCCTCCGCCGTGTCTGACTCTTTGTGACTGTAGCCCGCCAAGCTCCTCTGTCCATGAAATTCTCCAGGCAGGAATACTGGAATGGGTTTCCATGCCCTCCTCCAGGGGCTCTTCCCAGCCCAAGGATCGAACCCTCGTCTCCCCGCAGCTCCTGCCTTGTAGGCAGATTCTTTACCACTGAGCCACCAGGGAAGCCCCAGCTCCTTACAGCACTGGTTTTCAAGCCGCTCTGTATATGCCTTTCAGCTTACAACTGCTTCCGTTTATGTAATCTCTGCAACAGTCACTGCTAAATGCTTGCAAAGGCGGTAAAGAAATTGAATCAGAAAGACCGAACCAAAAGAACAAGAAGAGAAATTCAGGCCATTTTTCAAGGAAATCATCATGAGTTGGGGAGCAAAAAAGTAACGAAGGGCTGGTTTTCTGAAAGGAGATTTAGCAGTTGGAAAACTACACTAATAAATCCCAGGAGACAGGACGAGACCTTTGGACTGAAGACAAAGCTGGGAGGAGGATGCGGAAGGGAAGCCCCACCATGTGCTGGCAGGGTGAGCGTGTCGGAGTTCTGGGCAGGTTTCTATTCGCGTTTTATTCTGGTGCAGAGGCCACAGCATCAGCAGAAGCAGCAGTTCCAGGTGTGCGAGCAGCCTTCAGATCCCGGGAGGGATCCCAGACCCTGCGGAGCTGGGCGTGTCCACTTAGTGAATAGAAATCTCAGCACAAGAGGAAAGGAGAAGCCAGAGTCCTTGCAGATTCCCCAGGCTGACAGGACATCGTGTATGTCGGGATGGCGCAAGACTCCTTAAAGACCCGGTATTAACCTTCAACTGCAGCAATAGGCCCCCACTGCTTTGTGTTTGAGTTTGTGCTCTTTCTCTTAACACACCACGCTCGCCCTTCAGGGCCCGATGGCCTCATCCTCATTCTCTCTGATGGTATTCATTTGTCAAAACACATGCTGAAGAAAATGTCAGTTCACGCCATTTGTACTGACCTGGGCATTATTAATAAGGTAAAATGTGACCTTCTTGGATATCAGCCTCAGAGCCCCAAGTGCAAGGAAAAACCTCAGGCATCAATCAACCACTCCGAAGAAGGGAGGCCTGGTATGTAACTTGTTCTTAACAGCCGGACAAGCCACGAATTCCACCATTATTCCTGAGCTGGTTAGGCGCTGGTCCTAAAAGCTCCCTGGGACGCTGCACTCAGTGGTGTATGCCCTGAAGACATCTGAGACTCTGAAGACACCTGGTTTACCTGTCCACTCACCTGTCCAGGCATTCCTCTGAACTGGGAAACTGGCAGAGCATATGCTGATTTCCATAATAAGGAGCTGTATCTTAGAGCTCAGTGCAATCCTGTCCAGGTATTCCTCTGCACTGGGAAACTGGGAGAGCATAGGCTGATTTCCATAAGGAGCTGTATCTTAGAGCTCCGTGCAATGCTTGATGCTCAATAAAAGGTGAATGGGTGAACGAAGACAGGGCTACAGGGTCCATTCACAGGCTCCAGCCTTGGAGCCAGAGACCTACAGTCTTTATTGTCTCCAGAGAAAGTTGCTGTTTTATTTTCAAACCCTTGGGGCTTTGCGTGCTCTCTTTCTGTCCTTAGCTCACAGCACTTGGCTCTGGTTGACTGTTTGGTTGTTTATGTTTAAGCATCTTTCATCTGTGTCCATTTTTATGGTCAGCTGGTTTTTCTTCCCAACTCTCAGCTCCTTTCAGCTACTATCGTGGTTTTAGAAACATTGCCTGTTTCTAATATTCGTGCAGTTCAGTCAACATGGCAGAAGACAGAAAGCATTACCTTCGAGAGGCCTCATTTTGATCTTGATTTATTTGGATGGGATTTCAGAGTGTCTCAGTACTGCCTCTAAAATCTAATAAAATCCAAGTCTTGGTTCTAAGTTGTTTTGCTAACTGACCCTCAGTAACCCGAGCCAGACTCTTCTATTATTTGCAATTAAAGTAACTTGATTCCAACACACAGTGTGTGTGTGTGTGTGCGTGTGTGTGTGTGTGTGTGTGTGTGTGTGTCATCAGCAGAAGCAGCAGTTCCAGGTGTGCGAGCAGCCTTCAGATCCCGGGAGGGATCCCAGACCCTGCGGAGCTGGGCGTGTCCACTTAGTGAATAGAAATCTCAGCACAAGAGGAAAGGAGAAGCCAGAGTCCTTGCAGATTCCCCAGGCTGACAGGACATCGTGTATGTCGGGATGGCGCAAGACTCCTTAAAGACCCGGTATTAACCTTCAACTGCAGCAATAGGCCCCCACTGCTTTGTGTTTGAGTTTGTGCTCTTTCTCTTAACACACCACGCTCGCCCTTCAGGGCCCGATGGCCTCATCCTCATTCTCTCTGATGGTATTCATTTGTCAAAACACATGTTGAAGAAAATGTCAGTTCACGCCATTTGTACTGACCTGGGCATTATTAATAAGGTAAAATGTGACCTTCTTGGATATCAGCCTCAGAGCCCCAAGTGCAAGGAAAAACCTCAGGCATCAATCAACCACTCCGAAGAAGGGAGGCCTGGTATGTAACTTGTTCTTAACAGCCGGACAAGCCACGAATTCCACCATTATTCCTGAGCTGGTTAGGCGCTGGTCCTAAAAGCTCCCTGGGACGCTGCACTCAGTGGTGTATGCCCTGAAGACATCTGAGACTCTGAAGACACCTGGTGTACCTGTCCACTCACCTGTCCAGGCATTCCTCTGAACTGGGAAACTGGCAGAGCATATGCTGATTTCCATAATAAGGAGCTGTATCTTAGAGCTCAGTGCAATCCTGTCCAGGTATTCCTCTGCACTGGGAAACTGGGAGAGCATAGGCTGATTTCCATAAGGAGCTGTATCTTAGAGCTCCGTGCAATGCTTGATGCTCAATAAAAGGTGAATGGGTGAACGAAGACAGGGCTACAGGGTCCATTCACAGGCTCCAGCCTTGGAGCCAGAGACCTACAGTCTTTATTGTCTCCAGAGAAAGTTGCTGTTTTATTTTCAAACCCTTGGGGCTTTGCGTGCTCTCTTTCTGTCCTTAGCTCACAGCACTTGGCTCTGGTTGACTGTTTGGTTGTTTATGTTTAAGCATCTTTCATCTGTGTCCATTTTTATGGTCAGCTGGTTTTTCTTCCCAACTCTCAGCTCCTTTCAGCTACTATCGTGGTTTTAGAAACATTGCCTGTTTCTAATATTCGTGCAGTTCAGTCAACATGGCAGAAGACAGAAAGCATTACCTTCGAGAGGCCTCATTTTGATCTTGATTTATTTGGATGGGATTTCAGAGTGTCTCAGTACTGCCTCTAAAATCTAATAAAATCCAAGTCTTGGTTCTAAGTTGTTTTGCTAACTGACCCTCAGTAACCCGAGCCAGACTCTTCTATTATTTGCAATTAAAGTAACTTGATTCCAACACACAGTGTGTGTGTGTGTGTGCGTGTGTGTGTGTGTGTGTGTGTGTGTGCGCGCGCACATGCTCACTCATGTCTGACTCTCGAGTCCAGGGACTGTAGCCCCACCAGACTCCTCTGTCCACGGGATTTCCCAGACAAGAGTACTGGAGTGGGTTGCCATTTCCTAGTCCACGAGATGTTCTCAGCCCAGGAATAGAGCCTCTGACTCCTGCATCTGCAGGTGGGTTCTTTACCACTGAGCTGCCTGGAAAGCCCTCTGCCATGGAAAGCCACTGTGTGCTCATCTGCTTGGGGTTGTCTCTCTCTCATCTGCAGAGTACATACGCATCTTTTCAGGGTTGGCACTGAACCTAGCTCCTCCTTTTTTAAAAAAAAATCATTCTTTCAAAGGGTTCAAGTCTACCCTGTAGAGTCATTACAGTTATTCTGAATTCCATCCCTATCACTCTAAGTGGCTCCCACACTCACCCACTGTCTGTTCCTCCTTCGTTGTCTTTGGGGAAACATGAGTAGCTGATGCATTTCTCCCCCAGACTCCGCCTATCCCTTGGGTTGTTACCTGTTTAGCTTTCTGGATAATCAGGTCCCTTTGAGGAAGAACCTTGGCCTCAACTGCTGTGGGACTTCCCTCAGAGCTTCCCCTTCAATGTGTGAAGGTCAAGAGGAGGAAGATGAGGAGGAAGAAATGACAAGCAGATCTGCCTGGAGCCTTTGAGGCTTCATTTGTCAAGAAAGTCCATCTACCCTCAATGCAGGAAGCTGTCCTTCGTACAGCAAACCAAAGGATACTACAAATCCAAGACAATCTTACTCAAGCAAGTACTCAGATGTTTACTTTAGAATAATGTAAAGAGTCAGCATTCCAGGTCAGCAAAGCAAGATTACCTGGGCCCTTAGGAGCTCTTCAGGGGAATGGGTCCTGGTCATGCAAGAGCACAGTGCAAATGCCTATTTGTGGAGCCTCCGAATGGAGATGGAGGTCCTGAGGAGGGACTGGCTTCTCCAAACCATCTTTCTGGACTCTGGGAAGGACTGTCTTCCCTACAGAAATGATGGGGGGCTTCCCGGGTGGCTCAGTGGTAAAGAATCTGCCTGTCAATGCAGCAGACACGGGAGACAGAAAGGACTGAAGGATTGAAGGGCAAGTGGCTAACCCAAAAGAAGTCATGGCTGTGTGTTTACTGGGGTGAGCTGCGAGGGCATCACCCTAGTCCCACAGAGGATGGAGTGTCTCAGTGTCACTCTCTAGAAGAATTAAAGACACGAGTTATGAGCCCTGAGGAGAGGTTGTTATCAGAATCAGGAGATCGAGTCTGCATCCAAACTCTACTTCCAAACCCTGAGAGGCTTTCCCATGGTGGTTACGGATTTGCTTGCAGAGCTGGTCACCTGAGGGATTTCTGTGATTGAATCAATTTGAGAAATATTACATTTTCCCTGTTTTTGTGTGTGTGTGTGTGTGATAAAATACACAAAACACAAAATTACTGTATTAAGTATTTTTAGCGTTCAGCTCAGTGGTATTAAACACATTCGTAATATACAACCATCAGCACCATCCATCTCTATAACTCCTTTTATCTTATAAAACTGAAACTGTACCCAAGAAACAATAAATTCCCATTCCTCCCCTCCACAGCCCCTGTGAGTCCAACCCCGATGCAACTGAAAATCTCTTACAGTCAGCCCTCAGTATCTGAGGTTGTGCCTGTGAATTCAACCAACTACATGCAGATCGTGTGGTAATGTAGAATGTATTTGGTGAAAAAAATTCACATATGAGTGAATTCAAACCTGTGTTTGCTCAGGGGTCGGCTGTATATGTTACATTTTGCGTAGTATTTATTCATCGATGACCACTTGGGTTGCCTACGTTTTGGCTATTATAAATAGTACTGCTGTAGAATAGATGTATTCCCAGGTGTCTCAGTGGTAAAGAACCCCCCTGCCAGTGCAGTTCAGTCACTCAGTTGTGCCCATTCTTTGCGACGCTGTGGACTGTAGCCCGCCAGTCTCCTCTGTCCATGGGATTCTCCAGGCAGGAGTACTGGAGTAGGGAGCCATCCCCTTCTCCAGGGGATCTTCCTGGCCCAGGATCAAGCCCAGGTCTCCTGCATTTGGGGCAGAACCTTTACCTTCTGTGTCGCCAGGGAAGCCCGGCTGCAGTGCAGGAGGTCACAGCCCAGGGGCCGCAAAGAGGCAGACAGGACTTGGTGCCTAGACAACAGGAGTCTCTGAGACCCTAGCTTCGTTATTCTGGGCGCAGAAGCAGAAGCGGGGCTGCCGGGCTGCCGGGCTGGCTTCTATTTTTAGGGAATGCCATTCTGTTTTCTGCAGCCGCTGTGCCATATCTGTCCCCATCGACAGTGCACTAGCACACCTACTGCTCCACACGCTCACCAGCGCCAGCCATTCTGTGTTGCTTAAATAGTCGCCACCCTAAAGGGGTCACCATGGTTCGGGGTTGCGTTTCCCTAATGATTAGTGGTTTCAAGTGCCTTTTCGTGTGCTTATTAGGTACTTGTTTATTTTATTTGGAGGAATATCTATACAAATTCTTATCTGATTTGAATCAGGCAAAACAGAGACGTTGGAAGCACAAGGATAGAAAATATTAAACCAAGTTTAACCGAACCAAAGAAAAGTGAAATTGAAAGTATTAGTCATTCAGTCATGTCTGACTCTTGGTGACTCCATGGACTGTAGCCCTCCAGGCTCCTCTGTCCATGGATTTCTCCAGGCAAGAATACTGGAGTGGGTTGCTGTTTCCTCCTCTGAGGGATCTTCCCAACCCAGGGATTGAACTCCAGTCTCCTGCATTGCAGGCAGATTCCTTATAGTCTGGAAGCCCAAAGGAATTATTAAGTAAAGAAAACCTGTGTTAATTTTAACACAAAGTAGACTTTAAGACTTTAAATAGACTTTGCTGCTGCTGCTGCTGCTGCTAAGTCGCTTCAGTCGTGTCCGAATCTGTGCGACCCCATAGACGGCAGCCCACCAGGCTCCCCCATCCCTGTAAGAAAAAAATGCAGCATAATGACAATAGGTCACTTCCTCCAGGAAATTTCTAAAAATGCAGATATAAAATTCAACACACATGTGTCTGTCTCAAAGTTACAGGATGTATAAAGAAATTAACTGACAGAATTGCAAGTGGAAAGTGAAACGTGCATTACTATTGTGGGAGATTATTAAGACAATCTCTTTTAGTAACTGAGACATAAGTAGATGGAGTAGAAGTAGGATACAGAATAGCTTAACGCTGGGATATAGAGCATCCTGATTTAAAGCTACACACACAGCTTTTCACCCCAAAGCAGACTCATATTGAAAGCTTTATATTGATTATATTATCTAGACCATAAAACAAATTACAATAAATTCCACACACTATTTCATCTGATCAAAGTACCAACAAATTACAGTTTCCTTTAAAAAAGTATTCATGTAGGGAAATTTCAAAACAAACTTCTGTACAACCCATAATTCAGAGAGGAAAGTATAATAAAAACTAGACTAACTATACATAAAAATGCATGATAATACTAATACCACTTCTCATAAAAAGAACTGTGAGAATATTTAGAATTATACTAACATTAGCAAAGAAGAGTAAAAGAACATACATGGTATTAGCATTAATTCAAAATGTTAGAAAAAAGCAAAAGAATAAGCATTGACTAAAAAAAAAGTGTTGCAAGATACAAGCAGAAGCTGACAAAACAAATAGTAAATGCATTTTTTTAAAGAGACAAAAACTCAAGAAGATACTCTTAAAAAAAAATTTACTGGCCTAGAAAAACTTTTACTGAAACTGGTAAAATAAAATGTTTCAAAAAACATAAATTCATAATGTTTTTTTAATGATAAATTACAAGATGCAGTATAGAATAAAAATTTGAGAGAAAAATTAAGTAGACAATGTCCTGTGTGGGGAAATAATTATATTAAAAGTGACTCAAGAGGAAGTAGAACAACTTGTGCAGAAACTAGAAACTATTTGTATTTAAAATTTTACTAAAAACTAAAGCAAACAGAACAGAACAAGGAGCTCCTCAGGCCCAAACAGTTTTAGTGGAAAATTCTACCAGAATTCAGAGAACAGAAATTCTACCTTTTTAGAAATGGTTTCAAGAACCAGGAATACAAATGTTGGTCTCAAACCTAATCATGAGTTTGCAGAGCAGAGACAAGGACATTATAAGAGAGGGATGATGTATACTAATCTCACTGTTGATCACAGAAGCAAAAATATTAACTACATTAGCAAGCTAAATCCAGTGATACACTAAAATAAAAATACATCAGGAACACAGTGGCTTTATACCCTGAACACAAAAACAATAAACATTATAAAACTGCTATTGTGATTCAAAATGCAGGCTGAAAACAATCAGTTCAACACATGTAATAATTGCATTATCTAAATTCAAACATATTCAGGAGTAAGCTTTCCTAAAAACCAGAAAGACACGTTCCTTACTATAATGAGATATTTACCAAAAACTACAATGAATCCAGTATTTAATTGTGAAATGACAAAACACTTTTCTTTAATGTCAGGAACAAGAGTGGCATGCCTACTCTTATTACTTCTGTTCCATTTTTTTCTGGGTGTCCAAGACAACCCTATTAAGCAAGAATAAAGAAGTAAATATTAACGGTAGAATGGTCGATACGTTTGTGTGCATAGAAAACCCTAGAGAACCTATAGCTAGATTATTGGAATAAATAAGAAAACGCGAAAGGTTGCTAGATGTAAAATCAATGTAGGAACAAATGGATTATATTCCAATAACCATCAACAAACAGGTGGGAAAAGATTATTTACAAAACAACAGCTATATTATTGAAGATTAAATTGAACAGAAGATGTGCAATAACTTTATGGGTAAAAATAGGAAGCATTATTAAAAGGTATAAAGTAAGAGCTAAGTAAATGAAGAGAGATAACATCATAGCTAGGAAGACTCAGATATCAAGATGTCTTATAAAATAAAAGGACTTGTAAAGTAATTAGCCTCCAAGTAAAATAAATAAGTTAATTTTTAAAAAAGATATAATACTTTCTAGTCATTTGGGATGAACAATACAAAAGTCTATTGTACTCAAGGGATGAAAATCAAAATAAAATAAGAAAACAAGGAATGAAAAAAATAAATAAAATAAAAGGACCTGAGAGTGTAATGCTAGCACTGGGATAGAAAAACAT
Source organism: Litocranius walleri (assembly GCA_006410535.1). Taxonomy (NCBI): domain Eukaryota; kingdom Metazoa; phylum Chordata; class Mammalia; order Artiodactyla; family Bovidae; genus Litocranius; species Litocranius walleri. The sequence continues at coordinate 5,850,250 of SJYG01000030.1, read as the reverse complement.
GATAGAGCATGGTTATGAACATAGAAGGGGCTTCCCTGGTGGCTCAGAGGTTAAAGCCTCTGCCTGGAATGCAGGAGACCCAGGTTTGATCCCTGAGTCAGGAAGATCCCACTGGAGAAGGAAATGGCAACCCATTCCATACTCTTGCCTGGAGAATCCCATGGATGGAGGAGCCTGGTAGGCTACAGTCCATGGGGTTGCAAAGAGTTGGACATGACTGAGCCACTTCACTTTCACTTTCACTATGACCATAGAAACAGCCCCACATACCTAGATTCAGAGAACTGGTATATGACAAGGGAAGTTTTGCAAGTCACTGCAGAAATGTTGGCATGCTTAGTAAGGAGTATGGGGAAAGCTAAAGCTAATTATCCAATGGGGTCACACAGAGTGGACATGACTGAGTGACTACACTTTGAATTTTCACACATACGTACATATATAGGTATACATACACATGTGTGCATGCAGGCTAGCTAAGTCACTTCAGTCATGTCTGACCCTTTGTGACGTTATGGACTGTAGCCCGCCAGACTTCTCTGTCCATGGGATTCTCCAGGCAAGAATACTGGAATGGGTTGCTATGCCCTCCTCCACAGGATCTTCCCAACCCAGGGATCAAACTCACCTCTCTTATGTCTCTTGCATTAGCAGGCGGATTCTTTACCACCAGCACCACATGGGAAGCCCTATACGTGAACATATGCAAACATATAAAAACATATGTACAGATATTTGTGTGCATATAAACACATGTATACATATTTGAAGGGCTTCCTCATAGCTCAGTCAGTAGAGAATCTGCCTGCAATGCAGGAGACCCAAGTTTGATCCCTGGGTCAGGAAGATACTCTGGAGAAGTAAATGGCAACCCACTCTAGTATTCTTACCTGGAGAATCCCATGGACAGAGGAACCCGGCAGGCTACAGTCCATGGGATCACAAGAGTCAGACATGACTTATTAACAAAACCATCACAACCATACATATTTGTATGTAAAGACATATTTATTTATTTTTAAATGTAAATACTACATTATACTGTACAATAAAAACCAATGCTAAGTGGGATAAAATCTAAAGATGAGAAATAAGAGTTAAAAAATTTATTAAGGAGAGTATGTTCAATCCCACATGAAAATAATTGGTGTGGGATGTACTCACTCACCATAAACAACTAGATGTAAGAACCAGACAAAATGTTGAAATCATTTTAAAAAGTTGCAACAAGCAGAACAGATTTCTGATCTGTAACAGAAAGAGGTAAACACGTGACCCCTATCATCACTTTCTGCCTCTAGGTCATTTCTAGACTTTGATTCAGGGAGGGAAAACTCAAGCAGAGTTTAAAGAGACAATGATTGTACCTGAAGGAGAGAAATGGCTGGAATTTACAGGATGAAGTATCAGAGTGAAGGGGAAAAGTGCCCCCTGAGTCTCTGGCTGAATTCTTTTGCAAGAGATGGAGCTCCATAAGGCTGGGAAGAGAACTGCTACCAAATTCAGAACAACTAGCAGGTAAGCTGAAAAATCCCCACACGAAGGTGAGCATTATTTCAGCTCCCACCAGCCAGTATGGAGGTATCTTGTTGAATACACGGGGCATTAGGTGGAGATCCCAGAAAATCATTGAGGGTTTTAAGTAGGTCACCCAAACAGAAAGTGGAATAAAATACCCCTGGAGTAAAGACTACTCTACATACCACCCCCCCCAGAAGTGCCTAAAGCCAAGCTGCGAAATGTCCAGGCTGACACACAAGTTGTGTAAGTACCTGCCCAAGTCCAAAATGTTATGCTCTGAGTCCAAGTCTCTGATGCGACCGAATGAACAAGTCAACCACGGTAATGCAAAAGCGTGAAGGGGTTTTATTTCTAGCTCGATCTAGGCTCTCCCGCCACATCCAATGAAGTGGAGTGGAGCAAGAGCCCCGAGCCCACATTTACAGCTGTATTTATAGGTTTACAGGGAGTTGGCAAGGGCTGATTGGCTAATCTTTATTGGCTGCAGGGGTTTCCTGGTATTTACTAATTGGCTAATCTTTATTGGCTGCAGGGGGATGTCTTTTACATCCTGATAAACTCAAACCAGGTTTCGGAGAGTATGCTGATGAAACAAATCCTGGCATCCTCAGGGATGACCTCACTGGGCAATGACTCAGCTTTTCTCGTGAGGCCTATCTTAGTCCCTGAAGCCTATCATGGCATTTGTTAGGTCCCAACACAAAAGGCTTTCAAACAATACAAAACCTTTGCAACTCAAAATCAGAAGTAGACAATGTCTGGAATCCAACCAAAAATTACTAAACCAGTAGAGGTAGAAATCTGTGTTATACTCATTACCAAGGGAAAAAAATATAGATTGAAACAGACCTAGAAATGAGAGAAGTTATAAATTATCACACAAAAACTTTCAAATAGCATTTATAATACCATCAGAAAACATGACTATGAGAAATAAAGATATAAATAGGAGCCTCATATAACTTATAGAGACGAAATCATGTTATATGTATGGCAAGTTCCAAGTACTCAAAAAATCCTCTCCTTTCTTGGAAAAATTTCACTGGATAGTATTAACAAAAAATTAGATATTGTAAAAAAAAAATAGTGAATTTGAACATGGCTATAACAGCTCAGCAATATAAAGCATGAAAGAAAAACCGACTGGAAAAAATTGAACTCAGTAAAATTTATTTATGACTTCCCAGGTGGCATGGGTGGGTGAGTGGGTGAAATTGCTCAGTCGTGTCCGACTCTTTGTGACCTCGTGGACTGTAACCTATTAGGCTTTTCCATCCATGGGATTCTCCAGGCAAGAATACTGGAGTGGATTGCCATTTCCTTCTCCAGGGGATGTTCCAAACCCAGGTATCGAACCCAGGTCTCCGCATTGGAGGCAGACGCTTTAACCTCTGAGCCACCAGGGAAGCCCCAGGTGGCATTGTGGTAAAGAATCTGCCTGCCAGTGCAGGAGATGCAGGAGACCCGAGTCTCATCCCTGGGCCCAGAAGATCCCCTGGAGAAGGAAATAGCAATCTACTCCAGTATTCCTGCCTGAAAATCCCATGGACAAAGGAGTCTGATGAGCTACAGTCCAGGAGGTCAGAAAGAGTCAGTCAGACACGACCGAGCAGGCACACCACACACACACACACAGCAATAATCTATTTATAACCCCCAAATCAACACTTGTATTACTTTCACGGTCGAACAAGACAACACTCACCTTCTTGTTTTAGCTCTTTTTCTATCAACAAGCTTCCTTTCTGTGATCCATTTCGTGTCATATTTCTGCATTTTTTTTGTGCTTTTTTTGGTGATTAACTGTCTAAGATGTTTAAAATGACACTCAGGCATCATTCAGAACTTCTCTCTGTTCCTAAGCACAAAAAAGCTGTGATGTGTTGTACTGTTAATGAATCAACATTACCTATCAAACAAGATCTCTTTAACAGAAACACAAACCACGTCTGTATTGACTGATTGATGAAAAAGTAGGCTCAGAGGAGCCTAGCTCTGTTACTTCCCCTTGGAATGATGTTCCCGTGCTCACGACTCAGTATTTATGGCCGCTTTATAGAACAGGCCTACTACTGAGTATAGTGAGGATTGACAGCGTTTCCCCTATCAATGCAACTGCTACACTTTAAACCCAGAAATATTATACGATAGAAAATATATTAGGAAGCTACGCCTTTTAACACCCTCTTAGAATTCCATCTCAGAGGAATTTCTTGTATTGTATGAACTCTCCAACTGATAATACTTATAAACTTTGTATGAAATAGGATAAACATTTTTGAAGGCACTAGAAAGAAATTAGAAAGTTAGCATAACTAGAGGGGATTCGATATGTGAGACAACAAAAGAGACACAGAGGTATAGAACGGACTTTTGGACTCTGGGGGAGAGGAAAAGTGTGGGATGGTTTGGGAGAATGGCATTGAAACATGTATACTATCTTGTAAGAAACGAAGCGCCAGTCTATGTTCAATGCAGGATGCAGGATGCATGGGGCTGGTGCACAGGATGATTCAGGTAGATGGTGTGGGGTGGGAGGTGGGAGGGGGCTTCGGCATTGGGAGATTGTGTTCACCTGTGGCTAATACATGTCAATGTATGGCAAAACAAATACAGTATTGTAATTTAAAAAATAAATAAATAAAAATTAAAATAAAGAAATATAAATAAAAGAAAGCCACATTTAGCGAAATCCACATTCATATATTTTACTTCAAATAGAAAAAGTAGAACAAATATCACTACAGGGACGCTGTGGAGAGATGAGCATATGCTAAGATAACAGGCAGATGTCTGAGAAAGATTAGCTGCAGTCTGGCCCATGGAAAATTTATAATATGATTTATAACATGATGCAAATCAAAATAAGTAATCTTTGAAACTTTGTTGAGGATAAGTACATTTTATGTAGAAAAGTTTAATTGCTAGCTTAACAAGTTTTAAGTGTTTAAATATTTATTTTTTTAAAGTGTTCAAGTATTCATTTATTTATTATTTTTAATGTTTATTTTTACTTTATTTTGCTTTACAATACTGTATTGGTTTTGCCATACATTGACATGAACCTGCCACGGGTGTACAAGTTTTTTTAAATTGTAACCGATTCCTTGAAAACTTCTAGAAGAGCTAATAAATAAATGAAGACAAACCAAGATAATGGCAATAAGGAGTAATTGTACTTTAAGCTAGTACTTAGTAATCACTAGCTTTAATAACTAGTAGCCATTAAAGTTCAGAGGAGCAAACTCACAAGCTGGTTTTTTAGGTTTTGTTTTTTGCTGTCCATACAGAATATTGATCACTTTTCTTCCTATTTTATTCACTTATTTTTATTTTCAGATATAAATTTTAATTGGAGAATAATTGCTTTACAATGCTGTGTTGGTTTTTTTGCCATACAGTAACATGAATCAGCCTGCAGAAGGCAATGACACCTCACTCCAGTACTCTCATCTGGAAAATCCCATGGATGGAGGAGCCTGGTGGGCTGCAGTCTGTGGGGTCACTGAGGGTCAGACACAACTGAGCGACTTCACTTTCACTTTTCACTTTCATGCACTGGAGAAGGAAATGGCAACCCGATCCAGTGTTCTTGCCTGGAGAATCCCAGGGATGGGGGGGCCTGGTGGGCTGCCGTCTATGGGGTCGCACAGAGTTGGACACGACTGAAGCGACTCAGCAGCAGCAGCAACATGAATCAGCCACAAGTACACACGTGTCCCCTCCCTCTTGAACTCCCCTCCCACCCCCCCCACCTGGCTGTTCCAGAGCACTGGGCTGAACTCCCTGTGTCATCCAGCAGCTTCCCACTAGCTGTCTGTTTCACACATGGTGGTGTACATGCTTCACTGCTGCTCTCTCAGTCCATCCCACCCTCTTGTTCCCCCACTGTGTACACAGGTCCATATAGAATATCTTTACTTCAGGGTGGCTTTTTGAACTCAGTGGATTTAAAAAAATAAAAGAAAGTGGTGAGGCAGGAGTAAATTTGAATGTGTATGCACCAAGAAGAGTCTGTCTGCAGTGCTGTGCTCTTCTCTGGTGACAAGAAGCCACTCTAGCATGTTTTGAGTTTTGCTGAAAAGTGGATTAAGTGTCATTCCCATGTACTCATGTGGAGCCTGAGAGTACACAGGGGAGGATGTTTTAAATGTGTTTTGTCATCGTTGCTTTTGAGTAGAAAAATGATAATCAATAAACAATGTGCATATTCCTTGCTCATTTATTCTTGTTTTTAAAATTCCACCTCTATAATTGTCTTTCCAGTGGAAACTTAGAGTATTTTCACATATGTAATGGGAGATTCATTTTCTGTTTGCAATTTTTATTTTTTAAAATAATCATTAAAAGTTGTATTTGTAGAAGCTAAAGAGTAAATGTGAGCCACACATTCATGATCTCTTCAGTTCAGTTCACTTCAGTTCAGTCGCTCGGTCGTGTCTGACTCTTTGCGACCCTATGAATCGCAGCACGCCAGGCCTCCCTGTCCATCACCAACTACCGGAGTTCACTCAGACTCATGTCCATTGAGTCAGTGATGCCATCCAGCCATCTCATCCTTGGTCTTCCCCTTCTCCTCCTGACCCCAATCCCTCTCAGCATCAGAGTCTTCTCCAATGAGTCAACTCTTTGCATGAGGTGGCCAAAGTACTGAAGTTTCAGCTTTAGCATCATTCCTTCCAAAGAAATCCCAGGGCTGATCTCCTTCAGAATGGACTGGTTGGATCTCCTTGCAGTCCAAGGGACTCTCAAGAGTTTTCTCCAACACCACAGTTCAAAAGCATCAATTCTTCTGTGCTCAGCTTTCTTCACAGTCCAACTCTCACATCCATACATGACCACAGGAAAAACCATATCCTTGACTAGACAGACCTTAGTTGGCAAAGTAATGTTTCTGCTTTTGAATATACTATCTAGGTTGGTCATAACTTTTCTTCCAAGGAGTAAGCATCTTCTAATTTCATGGCTGCAGTCACCATCTGCAGTGATTTTGGAGCCCCCCAAAATAAAATCAGCCACTGTTTCCACTGTTTCCCCATCTATTTCCCATGAAGTGATGGGACCAGATGCCATGATCTTCGTTTTCTGAATGTTGAGCTTTATTATTAAATGCTCATGTTCTTTATATAGATTTTTAAATCTGAAAAGAAATTGAGATTATACCACATATATTGAATGGTCAGCTTGTGTTGCTAAGACTATTGATTCTATCTCCACATCAGGGATTAATCTTATAAAATATTGTTTTCAGTAGCCCCATGGCATTCTATTGAGTGGAAAGTGGTAACATGTCTCATAATCTGTTATCTACTGTATGCCTGTGTGCTTAGTCACTTCAGTTGTGTCAGACTCTTTGCAACCCTATGGATTGTAGCCCTCCAGGCTCCTCTGTCCATGGGATTTCCCAGGCAAGAATACTGGAGTAGGTTGCCATGCCCTCCTCCAGGGGATCTTCTCAACCCAGTGATTGAATCTGGTCTCCTGCACTGCAGGCAGGCAGATTCTGTAACTTCTGAGTAGGTAATAAAAATGTCACACCTTTCTGCTTTGTCCTCCTGGAACACCTCCTCTTGGAACCAGCTACCATGCTTCAAAGAAGCCAATTGTCCTCAAAAAGAGAACACATGTAGGTGTTGTGTGTGCCAGAGGAGGTCCTGACCACCAGCAACATCAAGCACCACATAGAAAGTCAGTGAGCCTCCTGATAAACTCAGATGCAGGGCACTCCAGGTTTCAAGATGCCCCAGTTGACCTTGCATGGAGCAAAGATGAGCTACCCATGAACTGTGGTCCAAATTGAAGGTTCATGAGCAAGATAAGGGACTGGTAATTAGATTCCAACATATTGACCCAAGGAAAGTGAAAACCAACGCCAGTGAAAGATTATCTAAGACAGTGGATAACTACCAAAAACTTGAAAGAATTCATATGTCCATCGACAGAAAACAGATAAACAGTTGTGCTATACTCATAAAATGGAGCTGCAATGATAAAAACGAACAAACTACTTAGACACACAACAACACTGATAAATCTCATAAAACAGTATACACTGCATGACTTCCTTGCATGAACTGCTAATACTGCTTGTTGAAGGCCAGAGTGAATGAAAAAGCTCCACTGAACTGAGAAGATATCTTGAGACCAAAAGTGAGGCAGGCAGCTAAGTGCAATAGTGGGTCAGGTGGCTACCAGGCGACTCGCATGGGCCTCCCTGGTGGCTCAGTGGTGAGGAATCCACCTCCCAACGCAGGAGACGTGAGTTACACCCCCAGTTCAGGAAGATCCCTGGAGAAGGCAATGGCAACCCATTCCCAGTATTCTTGCCTGGGAAATCCATGGACAGAGGAGCCTGGTGGGCTGCAGTCCATGGGGCTGCAAAATAGTTGGATGCACCTTAGCAACTAAACAACAACTTACTCACAACGTAGGGTTACTTTAACAGCAATCTGTAAGGATTCGCAGCTGTACTTGCTCTGCCGAGGGACCAGTGGGACAGCTTGACAGTAAATCTAGGGTCTGGGAGTGCATGCTTGGACAGAGGACGTGCGCTCCCAAGTCAAGGTTTGTGAATGAGTAACAGGGTTGCTGAATGTCAGGCATACATTAGAGAAAGTCCTCGTCAATGTTTGGGGACTAACAGAGCAGCGAGGCCACCTGGGCCTAAGGATCATTAAGCAGTATCTATGAACAAAGTCCTTGAAGACAGAGGTGCTTTTCAATTACGGTGCTAGAGAAGACTCTTGAGAGTCCCTTGGACAGCAAGGAGGTCAAACCAGTCAATCCTAAAAGAAATCAACCCTGAATATTCACTGGAAGGACTGATGCTGAAGCTGAAAGGCCAATACTTTGGCCACCTGATGGGAAGAGTCAACTCACTGGAAAAGACCCTGATGCTGGGAAAGACTGATGGCAGGAGAAGAGGGCATCAGAGAATGAGATGGCTGGATGGTATCACCGACTCAATAGACACGAGTTTGAGCATGTTCCAGAAGATGGTGAAGGACAGGGAGGCCTTAGTGCTGCAGTGCATAGGTTTACAAAGGATTGGACATGACTTAACAACTGAACAACATTAAGAAGCCCTTGATGACAGAGAAGGGATTTACTACACAGTGCAGCCCTAGGTAGGGTCAGTGGAGACAGGAGGGACCGCATGGCCCCAAGATGGCATCAGTATGGCGACGGCCATACACAGTTGAAACTAAAATATGGTGATAAGAACGCATCGTGGTTATGGGGCCACAATGAGTCAGGGGATTGCCTGAAAAGGAATACAGTGGAATTTTCTGGGAGGATCAAACGATTTTATGTCTTGTTTTGGATGTGGTGACACAGATGTGTATAATTGTTATTATTCACCAAGCAGAACATGTAAAATCTGAGTATCTTATTATTTTACAGTAATTACATCTCAATGTTTAAAACCTGCAACCATCTTCTAAAATACTTTTGCTCTCTCCGTCCAACTATGCACATTTAATATCATCACTGAAGACACTTTCTATTAAACTATTAGAGAATGGGAAATGAGAAACCATATTTATTGAAGGTCATTTTCCATGATAGAGGTTTCATCCATCCAACGTGAGGCCAGAAAATGACAACAAATAAAGCTACACGCCTACTATTACTGTTCTCACGTGAATTTATTAAGAGGAAATTAGCAGAGGCAATGGACTTATTACTGCTTCTGACAAATTGTGGTAAATAATTCTGGTATAAGAGGTATATTAAAACAGTTGATACTTGCATTCAAAGACCAATTCTAAATAATGAAGAAAAAGAAATAACATCTTAGTTTTATAGTTGTGGGGAGTTTATATTCAGTCCAGGGGAGAATCTTGAGTGAAAATGAATCCTGGAGTCTGCCATGCTGATCTTTGAAAATTATGAATAATAAAGAAAAGGTTTTGCATCAAGGCAAGTCGTCTCTCTGCCTGATAAAGTGGAGAAATGTTTGTGCAGGGCTCCCGAGAGAAGCTAAACAAATGCCACCTCCACATCCCTGTGTCCAATCAGATTTAAAAACAGAACCCACAGCTCTCCCTGTTTCAGAGTATAAATGTGGGCAAAATACCAGCTGGAATATTGAAGAGGTGCCAGTGAGTCCTCTTATTTCATTTCCAATGGCTTTATCAGTCAGGAGATCTGAATAAGGGCACCAGTACGTGCAAAAGCCTTCAGTCTGAGTCTATCCGCTTTCAAAGTCAGATGTGAGGCCCAGGGTGGGTAAAAAAGATGAGCCACTGGGCTGTGAAAAGGAAATTTAAGAACTCCTCTTTGTATTAAATTATAATTAGAAAGGAAGTAGCCATCCCTGATGTTCAGGAACAGGCCTTTAATCGAGCCCTGGATCTGTCTGCATGTCACTGCTGACGGATGGGTCTCCAAAGAGGAGACGCTGGCAGAGACACCTTGCTCAGTTCCCGGCTTTACTGCCATGCTTTGCAGCTTAAAGGGGCCAAAACAAGCAGACTTAAAAATCATGGTGGTGTAAACCACATTTATACTCTGCCTAATTTCTCTTAATATCCTTTGCAAAATAAAACAATTGGCTTCTAATGTAGACAGAGAGAGAGAGCAGTAGTATCTCAGTGGCTGCTTGTCCAAAGAGCAGGATTGTCCAGTGATTCCCTAGCAGCGCTCAGTGCTGTTTGTCCTCCGGGTCACCTGTACGTCTGCGACTGTAGGGTGGGGCTGCTCCTGTGTCTACGAGTGGGGACGAAGGTAGGTTGCACCTTAGTTAGTGTCCCTGACTTATGTGGGAAAGGGACGTTTGTTACTTTTCACCTGTCTTACATCCTTTTATGACTAAAAGTTCTGTGACCTTCAGTCGCTAGGAACCATCTCTTCTTTCCTCACTTCTCTCTGAGTGGTGTCGGTGGCAGACAATGGCCCCCCTTGTCCGCCTCGTCCCGGTTAACGGACTTCACTGTTCGCCTCGGGGCTCGGACCTCTGGTTCCGGTAGTCCCACGTACTGTCTTCCCCCGTCTCGACACACCCCTCTGGACGTCTTTTTTCTCCTTCACAATCCACGAGTCAGTGTGGGTTGAGAAACGCTGGGGTACCTGCCATCGGAAGGTCCGAAGAGACAGGTACCCTCAAGGGTCCGTTTTTATGACCTCACCCATCGGTAAGGGAAGAGGTCCCCAATAAGGACTGGGTCCCTAGTTTTATGACCCGATATGTACCTGTTTGAGTCCACAGACTCCTTTCTTCGTGGGACATCCTCACGGGTCATGGGTCTTCCCCGGTCCTATTACGGGCAAGGGTGGTCGGTCCGGTCTCTCGGGGCGTCGCCTTCCGTACGATCCGTCCCGTAAGCCACGTGACAACGGAGGCACTCGACTCGTGTCCGGGTCGGGGCGGGCTGCGTAGAATTCTCGTTCTGGGTTTTCCCAGTGCGATAAACGTCCACCGAATTGACACCGGAGTCTTCTCTCGAGTTCTTGTGAATATCCTTACGTTTTTATAGGTCCTCGGTCGTTCCATCCTAAGTTTTAGTTTTAGACTTCCTGATGGTCCGCACGGTTACTCGGTCCTTATATTGTGAAAATAGTTTTTCACCCTCTTTTTCTCTTTACGTCATAATATGAGGTTATGACGTTAGAGAGAGAGTTATTGACTATTTTGACTGTCTATTAGTCAATCCCATATTTTCTAAATTTGTCCTAATAGTTGGTTGAACTGGAGTTACTGTAAATACCTTTTTGGGTAGGTTATTTGTCGTCTTATGTACTAGTAAAGTTCATGGGTGTCTTAAAAATCGTTATATCTAATATAGGTTATGGTATTTCGTTCATAGTCAGTTAAAATTTTATAATTTAAAGATCAAAAGAGATTCTTGGAGTACAGTGAATTAAATTAGAAACAAGAGCCAGATAGGTCTCTGGAGGATTTATGGATATTTGGAAAGTGAAAGCATCAAATAAAACATCAGAAAAAAGATTGTTTAACATTTTGAACAAGATTAAAATAAAACGTTATATAATAAAACTTGTGGCGTGTCGCTAGAGCAGTGCTTGGAAGATGGGTTATTAGCTCTACATGTTAATATTATGGAGAGAAATCTCAGATAAGTGCCCTAAGTCTCCAACTAGAGAAATCAGAAAAACAAGGGTAAATGAAGTTCAAAGTAGAAGAAAAGAAATAACATCAGAACAAAAATCAAGGAAATAGAAAGCTCTAAAAAGGATAAAATCAATGAAATTAACAGCTAGTTCTTTGAAAAGAGCAGTAAAAGTGATAAACCAATAGCCAGACTGATTAAAGAGTAAGCGAAGATACATTCCGCTAATACCAAAAATGAAAGAGGCAGTATCGCTACTGATTCCGCAGATGTTTCAAGGATAATATGGAAGCACAATGAATGACTTTATGCCCAAGCATTTTAAAACAGATGAGATGGACAAATCCCTTGGAAAACACAACCTATCAAAGCTCATCAAGGAAAAAATATATAGTCAGAATGACTCTATATATCCATTATATTTTTTCATTTATTATAAACTTTTCAACAAAGAAAATTCTAGGCCTGATAGAATGGTTTTATTGGTGAATTCCACTAAAAATGTAAGAAAGAAAGAATACTAATTCCATATAAACTATTTCAGAAATTGAAAATGAGAGGATGGTTTCCAGTTCATTTTCTGAGGCCAGCATTACCGATACCAAAACCAGACAAAGACATTACAAGAAAACTACATAAATCTATCCAAGGATATGAAAGACCTGAACACTGGAAGTAACAAAATACTGCTGAGAGAAGTTAGGGGAGAACTGAATAAACACAGAGCCATACCTGTACAAGGGTCAGAAAGCTCAGTATTGCTAAGATGTCAGTTTGCCTGAAAGTGAACCAAAGTAATCCCAATCAAAATCCTAGCTGACATTTTTTTGGTAGGAATTGATGAATTGATCCTAAAACTCCTATGGAAATACGAATGGCTAAAAGTAGGGAAAATAGTGAAGGAGAAAAGCAAATCTCAAGAATTAATACTATCTTGTTTCATGAGTTTTTATAAAGCTATGGATACTAGGAGAGTGTAGTATTATAGAGACAAATAGATGGAATAAAATAGAATAGATAGACCCCCATATACGTACGTGTGTGTGTGTGTGTGTGTGTGTGTGTGTGTGTCTTGTTGTCATTCAGTCACCCAATCCAACCTGATGCAGCATGCCAGGCCTCCCTGTCCTTCACCATCTCCCAGAGTTTGCCCAAGTTCATGTTCATTGCGTCAGTGATGTCTTCTAGCCATCTCATGTTCTGGCACCCTCTTCTCCTTCTGTGCTTGATCTTTCCCAGCGTCAGGGTTTTTTCCAATGAGTCATCTCTTCATAACAGATGACCAAAATACTGGAGCTTCGGCTACAGTATCGGTCCTCCCAGTGAGTATTCAGGGCTGAGCTCCCTAAAGACTGACTGGTTTGATCTCCTTGCTGTCCAGGGGAATTTCAGGAGTCTTCTCCAGCACCACAGTTCAAAGGCATCAATTCCTTGGCATTCTGCCTTCTTTACAGACCACTGGGAAGACCATAGCCCTGACTATACAGGCCTTAAAAGACCCTTGCTCCTTGGAAGAAAAGCTATGACCAACCTAGACAGCATACTAAAAATCAGAGACATTAATTTGCCAACAAAAGTCCGTCTAGTCAAGGCTATAGTTTTTCTAGTAGTCATGTATGAATGTGAGAGCTGGACTATAAAGAAAGCTGAGTGCCAAAGAATTGATGCTTTTGAACTGTGGTGTTGGAGAAGACTCTTGAGAGTCCCTTGGACTGCAAGGAGATACAACCTGTCCATCCTAAAGAAAATCAGTCCTGGGTGTTCACTGAAAGGACTGATGCCAAAGGTGAAACTCCAGTCCTTTGGCCACCTGATGCAAGGAACTGACTCCTTAGAAAAGACCCTGATGCTGGGAAAGACTGAAGGTGGGAGAGGGGACAACAGAGGATGAGATGGTTAGATGGCATCACTGACTGGATGGATGTGATTTGAGCAAGCTCCAGGAGTTGGTGATGGACAGGGAGGCCTGGCATGCTGCAGTCCATGGAGTCACAAAGAGCCGGACATGACTGAGCGACTGAACTGAACTGATAATGGGCCTTTGTTGGCAGAGTACTGCGTCCACGTTTCAACACACTGCCTATGTTTGTCGTTGCTTTCTTGGCTGCAGTCAGTGTCTGCAGTGATTCTGGAGCACAAGAACAGGAAATCATCTGTCACTACTTCCACATTTTCCCCTTCTATTTGCTATGTAGTAATGGGGCTGGATGCCATAATCTTGTTTTTTTTTTTTTTTAATATTTGGTCTTTTATTTAGCTTAAACTTATACACACACACACATACACACACATGCACAAACATACATACAATTGATTTGAAAATATTGCAAAGGCAATTCAGTGGATTAAGAATAGTCTCTCTCTTTTTTTTTTTTTTACAAATAGTGGTGGCATATTGGATATTTATATGGTAAAAAAAAAAAAGAAAAGAAATTCAAAGTACATCTTGCACCATAGACTTAAGAGTAAAATGTAAAACACGGGCTGCCCAGGTGGCCCAGTGATAAAGAATCCCCCTGCCAATTCAGGAGATAGATGCAGAAGAAGGGGGTCTGATCCCCTGGCTGGGAAGATCCCCTGGAGGAGGAAATATCCATGCACTCCAGTATTCTTGCTCGGGAAATCTCATGCACAGAGGAGCCAAGCAGGCTAAAGTCCATGGGGTCACAGAATTGGACACGACTTAAGACGCTTACTCCTTGGAAGAAAAGTTATGACCAACCTAGATAGCATATTCAAAAGCAGAGATATTACTTTGCTGACTAAGGTCTGTCTGGTCAAGGCTATGGTTTTTCCAGTGGCCATGTATGGATGTGAGAGTTGGACTGTGAAGAAGGCTGAGCGCCGAAGAATTGATGCTTTTGAACTGTGGTGTTGGAGAAGACTCTTGAGAGTCCCTTGGACTGCAAGGAGATCCAACCAGTCCATTCTGAAGGAGATCAGCCCTGGGATTTNTTTCCAGTGGCCATGTATGGATGTGAGAGTTGGACTGTGAAGAAGGCTGAGCGCCGAAGAATTGATGCTTTTGAACTGTGGTGTTGGAGAAGACTCTTGAGAGTCCCTTGGACTGCAAGGAGATCCAACCAGTCCATTCTGAAGGAGATCAGCCCTGGGATTTCTGTGGAAGGAATGATGCTAAAGCTGAAACTCCAGTACTTTGGCCACCTCATGTGAAGAGTTGACTCATTGGAAAAGACCTTGATGCTGGGAGGGATTGGGGGCAAGAGGAGGAGGGGACGACAGAGGATGAGATGGCTGGATGGAATCACAGACTCGATGGATGTGAGTCTGAGTGAACTCCGGGCGTTGGTGATGGACAGGGAGGCCTGGCGTGCTGTGATTCATGGGGTCGCAAAGAGTCGGACACGACTGAGTGACTGAACTGAACTGAACTGAACTAGCTACCGAGCATGCACACACGAAAGCATGAAAATTTTAGAGAAAATGATAGAGGAAAATGTTCATAACCTTCAACAAAACAGAATCCGCCCTCATGACCGTAAGTCCCACGGAAAATCCCCACCTACTAACACCATCACCTTTGGCGTCCGGATTTCTACACTTGAGATTTTTAGGGGAGACACAAACATCCAGACCTCAGCAATAAGCATATACACAAACTCACAAAAAGTGGAGAAAGATGTGCACATCTGTTTGATTAGATACTTCTCTAAGGAAGATCCGTTGATGGCAAGTAAGCACCAGCAAAGTTGTTCAACATCATTGTTCATTAGGAGAAATGCAAAAACACTCAGAAAACACTTGAGTTAAGCACTCATAGATTTAGCCATTCCATTCCTAGTTCCCCCAAAGAAATGAAAGCATAAGTGAACCACAGAATTAACAGAACTATTTTTTTTTAAGAGTGAGATTTTGTGAAGCAAATTCTTCTGTAAGAATTGAGAGAGTAGCACTGAAGCATATACACTGCTATATGTAAAGCAGAGAGCTGAGGGAATTTGCTACCTGGTGCTGGGAGCTCAAGCCCAGTGCCCTGTGACAGCTGAGAGGGGTGGGTGGAGTGGGAGGTGGGAAGGAGCTCAAGAGGGAGGGGACGTCTATATACCTGTGGTTGATTCATGTTGATGTGTGCAGAAACCAACACCATATTGTAAAGCAATTATCCTCCAATTAAAAACTAAACTTTTAGAAATGTCGTGCACGTGCTGTTTGTTCTTTGCCTGAAACACTTTTCACCCCTGGTCTACATAGTTCTTTCTCCCACATTCTTCAAGATTCCAAACAAATATTACCTTTTTCCTGAACCCTTTCCTGAAACAACTAACTGAAAAGTCATCCCCTCCTTTTATACTTTACACATCTGTTAATTAAGAACAATTTGCCAAACAAACGTGGTCCCCTGCCCTTATAGAACTTGAGTTTTATTGAGGGAAGACAGACAATAATAAAATGCATATTTGTTGAATGGCATAAATCATCATATGTGCAGCTGCAAACATCTGAATATATCAAGACATCTATTTTTTTTTTAAATGGGTGTACATCCACTATCGTTAATTAATGACCTTGCTCAAAGTATGTATTGCCTTGAGATATTGACTCATGATGACATAATGGACTGTAAACTCTAAGCAGGTAAGGACACACACAGGGCACACAGTTAAGCATGTTTGATTGACAATGACACAGACCACTGGTCAAGGTCATGACCAACTGCAGGACAAAGTGTCCCCCTTACTTCAGGGAGGCAAAGACCAGCCTCCTCAGATAATGCCTGGGAACTTGGCTTGAAGGATGAAAGGGCTGGTTTATTTCAGCATGTTTGTTTCTGTTTAAATACTTTGTTTGACTCCTACACATGGAAAAGGAAGAGGAAGGAAGAAGAGCAACATTGATTTTCTTAGAAAAGCATCGTTGACTGTCCCTGGTGCTTGTGTGTGTGTGTGTGTGTGTGTGTGTGTGTGTGTGTGTAGGCTTTGCTTCCCCAGTCACTTCTGAGCTGCAGAAGCAAAAATAGCCGTGAACACAGAGTCTGGCTGAGTGCCCTGGCCGGTGCCCTGGCCGGTTTTCTTCGTAAATCCTTCACAGCCGGCTGCAGTGACTATATGAGGCCGCACGTGACCTCGGGGGAGGGGAGGGATGCGGGAAGATCATACTCTCGCCCGAGCACAAAGGATGCTGTGCCACCGCGCATGTTTCTGCTAATAAGGGGAAAGGGCGCTTGCATCAGGCACTTTCCTGTCTTCCTGGGCTTGCTGATTTTAGAAATTCTACTAAGTTGACTCACTGCAGGAATAAGTCTAAACTTTTGTTTTTATATTTAGACAAGAAAAAAAATATTTTTTAAAATACTCATTCACTAAGCAGTTACTAGATGTCTAGTGTACAGACACTAAGGAATAAACGAGGGGTGAGATGAATTTGGAGATTGGGATTGACATATACACACCACTGACACTATGTATAACGTTCATAACGAATGAGCATCTACTGTACAGCACAGGGAACTCCACTTATTGCTGTGTAGGAAATCCCCAGATGGGGATATATGTGTACGTGCAGCTGATTCACCTTGCCGTAGAACAGAAACTAACATTGTGAAGCAGATAAACTCCAATAAATTTTTGTAAAAAGTCGCCTGCGTTTTTCTCCCCTATGTCCTTTGGCCAGCAAATCCTGGGCCTCCCAGCTTGCTCTCATACAGAACCCCATAGAGTCTCTCCTTGTGATTCTAGTTTCTTGGTTTCTTTGTCTTCCCACTAAGATCATTTCTTTGTGATTTACTCTTGTTGATTGCTCAGTTATACTAGGAAATTGTGTTCTCTAGTCCTTTCCACTAATTTTAGGATCGGTGGGCCAGGGTTGTCTCTGCAACCCTCAGCTACATTCCTACGAGGGACAAGATAAAACAATGGAGGTCCAGGGAAGTCATTAATAGATTTCTTTTGACTGCAGTGAATTGGCAGACACAAGTCCAAGGGAGCTCTTGTCTTCTCAGTTTCCAGAAAATTAGTCTTTCTTTTATGTAGTAATAATTACTAATTATTACATATAATACAAACTAATAAATGTATACACACAGTCACGTACAGGCAGACTGATGGCAGAATGAACGTCATCACATTTCCTCCTGAAATCCAATTAGGAGAAAATTGAGGTCATGCTCAGATTAAGCAATGCTATTTTTTTCTAAGTCAGTGGTTCTTCATATTTTTGGGTTCACAGGCCCCTCTGAGTATCTGGGAAAGCTATGGAAGCCCTCCAGGGGGTAGGGGTAGGATGGAAAACATACAATTCCCAGGAGCATGTGGCTCCTCAGGAAACCCTCTGCTCCAGATCGAAAGTGCAGGCTGCACTAGCAATGCCATTGTTTATAATTCAGTAGCAGAGACTGGTGCGGGGAAGTAAACTGTGTGGCTGAAACAAAGAGGACAGCTGCCTGGTTCACCAAGAAACTCCCCGAGGCCACGGGCCTTGTCTTTGATTCCGGTTCTGTTTCCAAGCAGCCCACAGGTATAACATCCCACCTACAGCCAGTCTCCACCATGAAAGGGGGCAGTGCTTTGAAGAGCCTCCTGGGGGCTCTTTTAAGTGGAAACAAGTCTAACCTGGAGCTCGGCTTGGAGGAAGTCTCAGTGGGTGACCACGGTCCACAGCTGCCCACCCCACCTCTTTGTTTCTGGGGTCACCCTGTTCCCCCATCTCATTCCTGCTCTGAGGCAGGTGGCTTGGCTCCCGGGCTCAACACCAGGCAGAAAATCTTGTGCTCTTCCATGGATGCTTGGCAGGCTTCGGTCTCCCTGCTGCTGTGAGAGTTCAGCGGGGTTTGAGGGTGTGACAGCCCGTCACTGAAGCATTAAGTCCAACCCACCTTCCTCGAGATTGGCAGCCAGCAGAAACAGAGGCAGGTTCGTCCCCAGCTGTCGTGTGTCTCTCCCTTGCTTGCCACACACAAGCTGTAGCTCAGGTGCAAGATCTAGAAAGGAAACGTATTATGAAGTGGCAAAGCTGACCTGGAAGCGTCTAACCACTCTAAGGATTCTAAAGCCTCCCGGCTACATGGCATGCACCCTTCCTTGGCCGCTGTGCCCTGTGAACCAGCACGGCTGGCTCTGGGATGAGGGCACTCCAATCTCATGAAGCTGGAAGGTGAGCGCCGCTTCTCAGGGGTCAGTCCGCACTCCGTCACTCCACGGAGCCTCCACCTGCCTGTTACGTCATGAGGGCCTGGACTGGAAACTCAGGACCCCCCAGCCCCGGCCTCTCTTTCTGCCAGGCTTGACTCCTTGGATGCTGACATTCACGTGCAATTCCAAGCTCAGTTTCTGAGCCTTTTCTCTGAAGCTTTTCTAATCTCTCCAGTGAGTGTTCATCACTTTCCCCTCTATGACACCAGATGAATTAATTATTCCTGAATTTCCTCTCCCTCTAACAATTCAGAAAAACTAATTTCAGATTGAAATAAGTTTCTGGAAAGGATGAAGACCATACTCCTCCCAAAGTTACTGCGAAAAGGCAAATAGAGAGAAATTATATTGCAAGACGTAATAAAACCGCGTCCCAGGGATGAAAGCCTGCCAGCTCACCTGCCGCCTCGTTGTGCTCCTGGCCCCGGAGGGCTGTGGATGCGAGCGCTGAAGGGGCCCCTGGGCAGGACGCGGCCGCAGGGCAGGAAGGCGGGCTCAGGGGCAGCCGCAGGGCTCCGCCGCGAGCGAGCCCGCGCTCCATTCTGCGGCGTGTGTGTCTGCATCTGTGCGCATCTTTGTATGCCTGGGTATGTCTATGTGTATGTGTGTCTGTGTGTGCCTGGGTATGTGTCTGTGTGTGCCTGTGTGTATGTGTGTGTCTGTGTGTTTGTGTGTGTGTATGTGTCTGTGTGTTTGTGTGAGTATATGTGTCTCTGGGTTTGTGTGTATGTCTGTGTCTGTGTGTTTGTGTGTATGTGTCTGTGTGTGTCTATGTGTTTCTGTGTATGTGTCTGTGTGTATGTTTGTGTCTGTGTGTTTGTGTGTATGTGTCCATGTGTCTGCATCTGTGTGTATGTCTGTGTCTGCGTCTGTGTTTCTGTGCACGTGTCTGTGTATGTGTCTGTGTGTTTGTGTGTATGTTTGTGTCTATGTGTGTGTTTCTGTGTATGTGTCTGTGTGTTTGTGTGTATGTGTCTGTGTGTGTCTGTGTGTCTGTGTGTATGTGTCTGTGTGTGTCTGTGTGTTTCTGTGTATGTGTCTGTGTGTTTGTGTATATGTGTCTATGTGTTTCTATGTGTTTCTGTGTATGTGTCTGTGTGTATGTTTGTGTCTGTGTGTTTGTGTGTATGTGTCCGTGTGTCTGCATCTGTGTGCATGTCTGTGTCTGCGTCTGTGTTTCTGTGCACGTGTCTGTGTGCATGTGTGTGCCTCTGTGCATGTGTGTGCATAGCCCAGTTGCCCGTAAGGAGGGTTGTGGAGGTGGACTCTGGGTGGCGTGGCGGCTGTGGACGGGCTCATACCCCAGGCTCAGCATGGGGGTCTGAAGGGAAGGGAGGAACACCCAGAGCGTGAGAGGACAGAGGTCAAGGGGGAGGGCAGGGGGCCCACTCTGCTGCTCTGCAGCGGGGCTGCGCGCCCTTGGGTGGGGCGCTCCAGTCCGCCGTGCCTCGGGGCCCTCACCCAGACAAGGCCGTCACGGTCATCACCCCTCTGTGCCTCCTGCCGAAAAGGCCTGGGACGAATGCAGCTCACCCGCCACGGGACGCTGGGCGAGAGCTCCTCCGCTCTGTCGTGCCCCACGGAGGCGAGCTGGCCAGGGCCAGGTGGAGGGCCAGGGCACTGTGCACCCATCGCTACCCTTCTCAAGGGGCAGGTCCTGCAGGAAGGAGTGTGGGCACACCACGTCCTGTCGGGGAGAAGCGCGAGAACTTTCAGAGGAAGCACCCAGGTCATATTGCTTCCATACAGCGACTTTAGAATCAAATATGATAGGCTCAATAAGGCATTTCAGGCAGTGACTGGCATAGAAGAATTTTTCATTATCTACCATAATTATTATTTCAGCCCAGCTACAATGTTTATCCTTATTCTAGCTACCTGAAGAAGTCCATGACTTAATTTTTCATTATTTAGATGAAGGCACTGAGGTTCCAAGAGGCTATTTAACTTTCCCAGGCTCCCAGCTGAACTGTCACCCTGCTGAGCGCCTCACTCTGGTGGCTGATGCTCGGTGTGCTCCATTAGTAGCTACGGAATTGTGTTGGTTAACTTAGCTGCTTAGCTAGTAAATGCCACGACAGGCAGATAAATCTTGACTCTGACTCCCGAGTGGAGTTCTTGTCCATCACACCATCTTAGCCAGCTTCCTTCCTTCACTGGTGTCTTGATTCCTCCTCTGACATCAGATTAACTGTTGAAGTCAGTCCTGTGCTTGACCAAGATGACAAGAAGAGGGTGGGTCGAGAAGTGGGTGGGAGTCACGCTTCCAAGCAAAAGCAGAAAGTGGCTTTGCAGAAAATCTCACTGATAGTCCCTGTGTGTGTGTGTGCGTGTGTATATGCCTGTGTATGTCTATGTCTGTGTTTGTGCATGTGTGTTTGTGGGTCTGTGTCTGAGTGTCTCTCGAGGAAAGCGTCAACCTTAGAGTGCACACATTTGTCCAGAGACATTTCCTCTGGTTTGCGCTGCTCTGGCTCTCAGGGCTTTATCCTTCTCTTTCTGAGTAGCCAGCTGCTCCTGGAAGCACATTCAGTGGTGGAAATTTCTCCTTTGTCTATAGCATGTCTCTCTATGGCCCTATCGCCAGCTCTCTTCTGCCCTCTATGTCAATACCGTGCATACTTGGTGTCTAAACTTCTCTTGGCCTTAGTCATCTGAGTCACAGTCAGTTAGTCTTCAAATCACTAGTCAGTGTCTCCCCGAAACTCACTTCTCTATTTACATAAGGGGGAGCTACCTGGCTTTCTCCTTTCTGTGAAGATCATGACTCAGTGGGCTTCCTTAACACTGAAAATCCTCAAAACCAGTTAGGTACTTTTAAAAGGCCAATGGCAAAGGCGGGAGAGTCATCTCCAGCCATTGGAAGACTGCTCAGCAATCTGCCTGAAGGCTAGGGGGCTGACTCCCCAGGAGTCGAGCCTTGGGTTGAAGTGGGAGATAGAGATGCCTTTGTGAAGCTGGCTTCTCACCTCCGAGTGTTGCTGCCGTTGCTCACTCGCTAAGTCGTGTCCGACTGTTTGCAACCCCATCTACTGCAGCACGCCAGGCTCCTCTGTCCTTCACCATCTCCTGGAATTTGCTCAAAGCCACGTCCATTAAGCCGTCTGAGTATGTGTTATTTGACTGATTCCCTTGTTTCATGGAGAGCTTACCTACATTAGTTGGAAACCACAGATGGACTAGCCAGTGATACACCTGTTCCTGTGATTTTGTCTGTCCTTATTTGCATTTTTGAATAATATTCTTGAATTCTATCACTGTATCAAATCCAAGTCTAGAAATACAGAGTAAAGTTGATGTATAGAGGAGTAAAGCTTCCCTGGTGGCTCAGATGGTTAAAAAAAAAAAAAAAGCTGTCTGCAGTGCAGGAGACAAGGATTTGTTCCCCAGGTCAGGAAGATCCCCTAGAGAAAGGAATGGCTACCCACTCCAATATTCTTGCCTGGAGAATTCCAAGGACAGAGGGGCCTGGCTGGCTTGAGTCCATGGGATTGCAAAGAGTTAGACATGACTGAGTAACTACCACACGCACTAAGATAGAGTAAAGCAGAGATCTGCCTCTTGGTGTGTCAAAAAATCAAAGTTAAAAGGCATATCCTATAACCAAACAGTAGATGTAGGACATTCTGCTTAAGGTCAGAAAGCAGAGGAATTTCAGAACAAGAATAAAAAGAAACAAATATAACTGTGATGAACAGATGGTTCAAGTTGAGACCAGTTAAGGACCACAGGTTAGAGGTTTGAGAAGTCATCCTTCAGGTAGATTGTACACGTGTGTCAGTCATCATCGTCAGCAGGATCTCATTAGAGAAATCAATGGAGAGTTAGAATTATTGCATGTTTTTAAAGAAACATAAATTACATCGGTTGATACTTCAACAAAGGGCTTTGGCTTATTCTTTTAACCAGTACATATCAATTGTTGACAGGCAATTGGCTAATTTGAATACACTTGAGGGAATGTGAAAAAATTGCCCTCTCAGGCCTGCAAATTTGTATGCACAGTTATTCTGTTAGTGAAATCTTTCTTTCCTGGCAGTGCCTGGTCAATCCTGCTGAATAATCAAAGCATAAATTAGTGTAGTGACCAGACGGTGCTACACTTGTGAGCCAGTTAAATTTACATTATACGAGTGCATTTTCTTTTTCTCACTGTCAGTACACTGTGAATGTGTGTGCGCATCCAAGCAGAAGCCTCCCCATGGCATCACAGAAATCAAACATAAACAGAGAAGCTGGAGAGAAAGCAGCAGCCTCCGACACACCTCTTCAGCCAGCTCCCACGCTCCCCACCTTACTCCTACCATATAGCATCTTCTAACTTTCCAGTTCATGTCAAAACTGTCATTTTTACTGTCAGTCATTAGCATCTACAATTATTCCTTATAGGAATAAAAGTCTTTAGTTGCCTTTGGAACTGGGAAAATTGTGCTGAATATATGTACATATGTATATATATATATATATATATATNAGGCCGTCACGGTCATCACCCCTCTGTGCCTCCTGCCGAAAAGGCCTGGGACGAATGCAGCTCACCCGCCACGGGACGCTGGGCGAGAGCTCCTCCGCTCTGTCGTGCCCCACGGAGGCGAGCTGGCCAGGGCCAGGTGGAGGGCCAGGGCACTGTGCACCCATCGCTACCCTTCTCAAGGGGCAGGTCCTGCAGGAAGGAGTGTGGGCACACCACGTCCTGTCGGGGAGAAGCGCGAGAACTTTCAGAGGAAGCACCCAGGTCATATTGCTTCCATACAGCGACTTTAGAATCAAATATGATAGGCTCAATAAGGCATTTCAGGCAGTGACTGGCATAGAAGAATTTTTCATTATCTACCATAATTATTATTTCAGCCCAGCTACAATGTTTATCCTTATTCTAGCTACCTGAAGAAGTCCATGACTTAATTTTTCATTATTTAGATGAAGGCACTGAGGTTCCAAGAGGCTATTTAACTTTCCCAGGCTCCCAGCTGAACTGTCACCCTGCTGAGCGCCTCACTCTGGTGGCTGATGCTCGGTGTGCTCCATTAGTAGCTACGGAATTGTGTTGGTTAACTTAGCTGCTTAGCTAGTAAATGCCACGACAGGCAGATAAATCTTGACTCTGACTCCCGAGTGGAGTTCTTGTCCATCACACCATCTTAGCCAGCTTCCTTCCTTCACTGGTGTCTTGATTCCTCCTCTGACATCAGATTAACTGTTGAAGTCAGTCCTGTGCTTGACCAAGATGACAAGAAGAGGGTGGGTCGAGAAGTGGGTGGGAGTCACGCTTCCAAGCAAAAGCAGAAAGTGGCTTTGCAGAAAATCTCACTGATAGTCCCTGTGTGTGTGTGTGCGTGTGTATATGCCTGTGTATGTCTATGTCTGTGTTTGTGCATGTGTGTTTGTGGGTCTGTGTCTGAGTGTCTCTCGAGGAAAGCGTCAACCTTAGAGTGCACACATTTGTCCAGAGACATTTCCTCTGGTTTGCGCTGCTCTGGCTCTCAGGGCTTTATCCTTCTCTTTCTGAGTAGCCAGCTGCTCCTGGAAGCACATTCAGTGGTGGAAATTTCTCCTTTGTCTATAGCATGTCTCTCTATGGCCCTATCGCCAGCTCTCTTCTGCCCTCTATGTCAATACCGTGCATACTTGGTGTCTAAACTTCTCTTGGCCTTAGTCATCTGAGTCACAGTCAGTTAGTCTTCAAATCACTAGTCAGTGTCTCCCCGAAACTCACTTCTCTATTTACATAAGGGGGAGCTACCTGGCTTTCTCCTTTCTGTGAAGATCATGACTCAGTGGGCTTCCTTAACACTGAAAATCCTCAAAACCAGTTAGGTACTTTTAAAAGGCCAATGGCAAAGGCGGGAGAGTCATCTCCAGCCATTGGAAGACTGCTCAGCAATCTGCCTGAAGGCTAGGGGGCTGACTCCCCAGGAGTCGAGCC
This sequence comes from Litocranius walleri, assembly GCA_006410535.1. Taxonomy (NCBI): domain Eukaryota; kingdom Metazoa; phylum Chordata; class Mammalia; order Artiodactyla; family Bovidae; genus Litocranius; species Litocranius walleri. Next base: position 5,825,582 of record SJYG01000030.1, on the reverse strand, counting down.
TTGGGTTGAAGTGGGAGATAGAGATGCCTTTGTGAAGCTGGCTTCTCACCTCCGAGTGTTGCTGCCGTTGCTCACTCGCTAAGTCGTGTCCGACTGTTTGCAACCCCATCTACTGCAGCACGCCAGGCTCCTCTGTCCTTCACCATCTCCTGGAATTTGCTCAAAGCCACGTCCATTAAGCCGTCTGAGTATGTGTTATTTGACTGATTCCCTTGTTTCATGGAGAGCTTACCTACATTAGTTGGAAACCACAGATGGACTAGCCAGTGATACACCTGTTCCTGTGATTTTGTCTGTCCTTATTTGCATTTTTGAATAATATTCTTGAATTCTATCACTGTATCAAATCCAAGTCTAGAAATACAGAGTAAAGTTGATGTATAGAGGAGTAAAGCTTCCCTGGTGGCTCAGATGGTTAAAAAAAAAAAAAAAGCTGTCTGCAGTGCAGGAGACAAGGATTTGTTCCCCAGGTCAGGAAGATCCCCTAGAGAAAGGAATGGCTACCCACTCCAATATTCTTGCCTGGAGAATTCCAAGGACAGAGGGGCCTGGCTGGCTTGAGTCCATGGGATTGCAAAGAGTTAGACATGACTGAGTAACTACCACACGCACTAAGATAGAGTAAAGCAGAGATCTGCCTCTTGGTGTGTCAAAAAATCAAAGTTAAAAGGCATATCCTATAACCAAACAGTAGATGTAGGACATTCTGCTTAAGGTCAGAAAGCAGAGGAATTTCAGAACAAGAATAAAAAGAAACAAATATAACTGTGATGAACAGATGGTTCAAGTTGAGACCAGTTAAGGACCACAGGTTAGAGGTTTGAGAAGTCATCCTTCAGGTAGATTGTACACGTGTGTCAGTCATCATCGTCAGCAGGATCTCATTAGAGAAATCAATGGAGAGTTAGAATTATTGCATGTTTTTAAAGAAACATAAATTACATCGGTTGATACTTCAACAAAGGGCTTTGGCTTATTCTTTTAACCAGTACATATCAATTGTTGACAGGCAATTGGCTAATTTGAATACACTTGAGGGAATGTGAAAAAATTGCCCTCTCAGGCCTGCAAATTTGTATGCACAGTTATTCTGTTAGTGAAATCTTTCTTTCCTGGCAGTGCCTGGTCAATCCTGCTGAATAATCAAAGCATAAATTAGTGTAGTGACCAGACGGTGCTACACTTGTGAGCCAGTTAAATTTACATTATACGAGTGCATTTTCTTTTTCTCACTGTCAGTACACTGTGAATGTGTGTGCGCATCCAAGCAGAAGCCTCCCCATGGCATCACAGAAATCAAACATAAACAGAGAAGCTGGAGAGAAAGCAGCAGCCTCCGACACACCTCTTCAGCCAGCTCCCACGCTCCCCACCTTACTCCTACCATATAGCATCTTCTAACTTTCCAGTTCATGTCAAAACTGTCATTTTTACTGTCAGTCATTAGCATCTACAATTATTCCTTATAGGAATAAAAGTCTTTAGTTGCCTTTGGAACTGGGAAAATTGTGCTGAATATATGTACATATGTATATATATATATATATATATATTTTTTTTTTTTTTTTAATTCAAGTCTGGAAAGCAAGGTTAGCATGACACTGTTCCATGACAGTATTTGGGTTCAGACAAGGCAAGCTCGCAGTCAGGACGGGGAGCTGCTAAAGGAGAGATGTGTGGTGCAGGGAGGCCAGGAGAGACGGTGTCACCGGGCAAACTGAGTTCCCGAAACTGACACTTTCATCGTGACTGTTAAAAGGAGCCCTGCAGGAGGAGACCTGGTAGGAGGGACGGGTGGTGCGTGACACTGTCCTGCAATCCCTTCTCCAGTTCACCACAGGCCCCTCCTCTCGCGGCTGCAGGTAACACTGGGTATCAGCCTCTGGAAATGAGTTTGGAGATCGGTCTCTCTCTTTTTTTTAATGGCGCTGCGTGGCGTGTGGAATCTTAGTTCCCCCACCAGGGAAGGAACCCGTGTCCCCTGAAGTGGAAGCAAGGATTGATGCTGAAGCTGAAGCTCCAATCATTTGGCCATCTGATGCGAAGAGCTGACTCATTTGAAAAGACCCTGATGCTGGGAAAGATAGAGGGCAGAAAGAGAAGGGGGCAACAGAGGATGAGATGGTTGGATGGCATCACTGACTCAATGGACATGAGTTTGGGTAATCTCCAGGAGTTGGTGATGGACAGGGAAGCCTGGAATGCTGCTGTCCATGGGGTCACAGAGTCAAGACAGGAGTCAGCAACTGAACAACAACAAATATTCCCTTTACACTGACTTGGATGAGAGTTTTCACAATGAATGGATGTGGAATTTTGTCAACTGTTTTTTCTCTGTCTATTGAGATGATCGTGTGATCTTTATCCTTCCTTTTGCTAATGTGATGTGTTGCACAAATTTTTTGATTTGTGCATATTGAAGCATCATTACACCCCGGGAATAAATCTCATTTGATCACAGTATATGATACTTTTCATATATTATTGAATTTTGTTTACTGATATTTTCTTGAGGATTTTTGCATCTATGTTTATCAGAGATATTTGCATGCAGATTTTTTTTTTTTTTAGTGGCTTTGGCTTTGGCGTCTGGGTATTGGTGGTCTCATAGAATGAATTTGGGAGTGTGCTTTCCTCTTCAAGTTTTCTGAAGAGTTTGAGAAGGACAAGCATTAGCTCTTCCTTATATGTTTGGCAGAATTGCTGTGTGATGTCCTGGACTTTGGTTTGCTGGGACTTCTTCAATTACAAATTCAATTTCACTGTTAGTGATTTGTGTGTTCAGATTGTCTGTTTCTTCCTGATTCATTTTTGGAAGGTTGTATGTTTCTAGAAATGTGTCTGTTTCTTTCAGGATGTCCCAGTTTGTTGATATATAACTGTTTGTCGTACTCTAATGATTTTTTTGTACCTCTGTGATACCTGTAGTTACCTTTCTCTTTCACTTCTTTTTGTTTCTTTGGGTCCAGCTATTTTTCTTGCAGTTTTATTCTGGTTCCAGTTTTCTTCTCTGTAAAGTAACTTCTCTTAATCTTTTATAAATCTTTAGTTATTGATGAAATTCCTCAATCCTTGTTTGAAAACATCATTATTTAAAATTGATCATTAAATAATAGTTCAGTCAGATGTAAAATTCCAAGCAGAAGGGAATTATCTTTTAACATTTGGCTATTGTTCCATTATCACATAATTTCTGTTATTAATATCAAGAAGTCTTTTGTCAGGCAAACTTTATCTGTGAACACAGAATTAAATCAGGGTTTTTTCAGTGTACAAATTTAAGAGATTTATTTTCTTTTTGGACTTTGGAGCCTCTTTATAATGTGCTTATATATCTTTTATTTATTCAGTTGGATTCCTTGATATTTCTGCTTAGAAAAATTGAGATTTTTTTTTAAACTCTGAAAATTTTCTGGCCTTTATACTCTAGATATTCCTTCTGTCTCATCCTTCCTATTTTCCCCTTTTAGAATCACCATTAATTCTATGTTGAATAATAATTTTCCCTTCATTTCTACATATAAGATATACACAAAAATATGTATATGTGTATATACATATATTTTTATGTGCTTTAAAAACATAAATGTAGTGTGTTATTCAGTGCTTATATTTTCCTGAGCATTTCATAAACACCATTTCATTTCATCCTTAAAGCAGCCCTTGAGATAATATTGTGTAAATCCCTAGAGAAATCTTGGAGTTTATTGCATGTCTATTCTGCTTTGTGAAGACTTCTCATTCCCTCATTCAGTCTTTTTCCTTTCATTATTTGGCGTATTTCGTATCTGTGTGGTATTTGGCTGTATCCTCCATAGCCCTCCCATGCTGAACCTCCTCTTCACGCCTCTGATCACTCCTGAGGTTTCCACCTCCCGGGTTCTCCCCGGCAACTGTGCCATCTTCAGAGCTGGGCATCTCTCCTGACTTGATCTTGGCTGCCGACTATTGTCACAGCAGAGTCTCTTCTCCGTGTATTTAACTGTGGCTTTCTGTTGAGAGGATGTTGGGTCTGCTCATCTCTGGCAGACTGCGTGAGAGGTAAGTCCCTGAAATGAGATTTGTGTATTTCCTTTTTGGTTAGCACAGGGGTATTCTGGCTGTGTGCTTCTTTTTAGGCCAGTTAATGAACTTGTAGTTATAAGTAATATAGACTTCAGGGCTCCCTTGGAGGCCCAGCGGTAAAGACCCCACATGCCAAGGTTATCTGGAAGGTCAGCTTGCAAGGAATACATGTCTCCTTAGCATTAAAATAATAGGTACTCTTTCAACTGTGTTTTTACCAGCTTTTTAAGAGAAAACCTTCATTTTACATTGGCTTATTATGTATATAAATTATAATGTCAATTGCCGTAAAGTCCTGAGAGGTAGGTGTTATCCTCTCCATCTAGGGAAGTAAGGAACTGAACATGCAGCTGATTCTCAGTCTCAGCGTGCAGAGAGGATTGGAGCCCAGCCTGTCCTGGCCTAAAGTCCTTGCTCTTTTGAAAACAGGTATCCTTATCTCTAGTTTTCATGACTCTGGCAATAACCAGATTTTCTTTTTTCACCATGACATGCTAGACATGCCTCCCCCAGCAGTTTCTTTTTAGAGTACCTAAGACGCTAAGAAATCAAAGTTTCCCATGGGCTGCAGAACATCGTACACAATGGGCAGGTAGATGGACTCGGCTGAGGTTTTGGATGTGATGATAAGAGAGAAATATTTAGTCAGGAGTAGGGAGTGTCCCACACTCTGCCCTGCCAGTTTTCAGTGCTTTCCCAGCATTGAATTCAATGAAAGACCAAAGAGGCATCAGGGAAGCCCTGTATGAACCCTGTGACCCTGCATCCCGATTCAGAACACCTTCAGGAGAACTGTGACGACGGGGAAGCACAGTACTCCGGCCCCAGCACCACTCTAAGATGCTCCTTCTCCAGCCTGAAAATGAGTTCATTGTAGCTGGAGCATAAGGATTTCTGCTCAAAGGCGTGATGGATGTGTTCTCAGGCAGGGGCACATGGCATTTCAAACACAGTTACAAAAAGAGACGCGGACTATTATTTCACCTCACTCAGTTATCATGCCTAGAACTGTTTCAGTTTAGACTAAGTGATCAAAATTCTTCGTAAATGTCTTGAAATAAACTTGGAATTCAATAGCAGAGTTAGAGCTGGCTGTATGAACGTTTGTTTTGCTCTGTATTGTTCTATGATCAAGAACATTTTGTCTTGAGCTCTTGCATCTTTTCTGTGAAGAAATACCATTTGATTCATCTTTGTTTGCAGGATTAATCACTGGATTGAATAATATTTTGCCACCTGAATTCTGTCCTTTTGTGGTTCCCCTGAATTTCTCCTCTATTTCTGGTGTTGTTCTCTGCCCTCAGCTGCTGAAAAGCCAAAACCAAATTGGAAGGGTTCCTTCTCAGAGTTAAGAATCCAGATTTTTGGTCAGCTGCTGAGGTGTGAAGCTGCCTCACTGCTGGTTTGCTGGGGGCTAGCAAAGGGGCAGATGGGAGGCAGCCTGGGGCTGAAGGCAGGCCGTGGTTCTGAGACTGGAGTCTGATTGGGCATTTATGTTTTGTCTTCAGTTAAGTGTATTCTTAGCACTAACTGGAGTCAGGGCTTTCCAGATGGTGCTAATGGTGAAGAAATTGCCTGCAAATCCAGGAGACACAGGAGACCCAGGTTTGATCCCTGTGTCAGGAAGATCCCCTGGAGGAGGGTATGGCAACCCATTTCAGTATCGATGCCTGCCTGGAAAATCCCATGGTCAGCAGAGCCTGGTGGGTTACAGACCATAGGGTCGCAAGGAGTCGGACGCAACTGAACTGACTTTAGCATGCACGCATAGTACTTTTCTTCAAGCAAACTTTTTCTCTAAAAATATGTAGGAAGTAGGTCAGCATAGCCGTCTGTGCACAGACTTAGAACTCATCTCCTTGCTGCTCCATGAACATCGCTTACTCAGGGTCTTTGGGGACATCAACGCACCTGCTCTGAGCCTCCCGGTCCTTCAACCCTCAGCATCCTTGCCACACTCGCCCCGTGAGCTCATTCTACTTTGCTCGTAGGATGGTTATTCCCCATCCTCTGTAACTTGTGCTTAGAATCCCTTGCTCACTCTGCAGTGGCCATCCCTCTTTGCTCTCTTTGCACAGTACAGAACTTCAAGGACAGGCTATCAAGAGGCGAGAGACAGAATTTGTCAATGGCCAGAGAAGTCTGGAAAGAAGAGATTTATTTTGCACATTTTGGGTACAAGCCGGTTGATGGGAAGCCTTTAGATCACAAGAGAAGTGCTGATTCTTAGGTGGCAGGGAATGGATGAGACTTGGCAGAGAAAGCTAGAGCCTCCAAACCCAGGCGCCTGGCATCCTGACTCTCTGTAAGGAAAATCAAGAAGGAAGATGCGGTAGAGAGCACAGAACTAGGTAGCCCTGACACGGGGGCCGGGGTCACCTGCGCTTCCTCTCTGGTGGCTTCACTGTGCTGTCTAGACTCATCAGGCTCTGATCTCATTGTCCCTGCTCTGCAGCGTGACAAGCTGTGGCTCTCACTGAGAAGCAGTCTGCCATTGTCTCCTTCCTGAATAGAGACCGAACAAGACACACATGGAAGCTGATAGCAAACAGTAGGCTCTGTCAAAAGAGACACCCGTTTCTCAGAGATGGAGACTGGTGTGCAGGGATTTGCCAGGGGTGGGAAACAATCAAGTAGAAAGGATACAAAGAAGATGTTGGACGACACCCCCAGGCTCCTTTCCTTTGTTGATTCACAGCAGCTAGCGGGTGTCTGTGGGTGAGGGGAACGTGGAGGGCAGAGGGGGTCTGCCCTGGCTTCTGACACTTCTCTGCTCACCTCTCCTCCACCACCCTGGTTCTCCTTTGCTGTTCTGCCTCCTCGAGTCAAGTGAGTTTCAGTTGCTTCCAATCGAAGTGCTGAATTTAGATACGCAAGCAGCAGCATGCCGATGGATGCACCGTGCTCTGCATGCCAACATAAGCCGCCTGCTGTCCCCAGGCGGCCTAGCTGCTCTCCCCAGGCTCTGGGATGGGCCCTAAAAGGCAGAGCTGGAGACTGCTTCGCTGCACCCAGCGCCCCAGCCCCTGGAAACCAAAGCTTGGAAGAGGTGCTTTCATTTGAAAATGTTCAGAATTAGCACTTTTGTATAAATCGACACCCTGTCTTTTTTTTTTCCTTTACTTAAAAATTTCATCCACTAGCACTTTAAAGCTTAGCCAAAAAGGTTTTTAAAAAAACCTCACGTTTATATACTCATGTGTAGCCTAAAGGCATAAGTGTTTTTAACGTAATGGTTTCCTACTTGTTTGACACAGTATCTGGAGCCAAGTTTGGGAGCAGAGAAGTAAAAACTGCACATGAAAATATATACAGCTCATATCCTTATAATGACCTTCTAGGGAAGGTCAACTGTGGGTGGGCAGGCGTGTGACACTGGACTCCTCTTATACCCCTAGTCATCTGAAAAGCAATAGCTCAGTCCCCTGACCTGTTAGCTGACCTGACCGTTCTCTCAGGAATGTGCTTTGCCTGGAGATTCTCTCTGCCCCCAGCCCCAGCCTCACAACAGCTGTGTCGTGGACACCAAGCTGATCTATGGGTTGCAGTGATGCTATAAACACTGTGTACCCAGGTACCCTGCACACGGGAATGACTGAGGGTACCTTGGCACTTCACTTTCAGGTGTAACTGACATGCAGAAACATAAAAGCATCCCAGAAGAGCTAAAATTGCAAATAAAACCTATTTTGGAGTTTCCACATGTAGTTTGGAAAAAGTCTCTATGTTTTCCTTTTCTTAATCCCGGGGGACTAAGAAATAAACATTTGCAAAAGGAATGCAAATGTCATCTGTAAAGAAGACACACGTGTCACACTAGCGCTCTGGACTGGCCAGGGTTTCCTCTCCTCAGCAGACGCTTTCCTTTGTATTAAGGTTTGAGATAAAATCTCCCGTCCCCGCCGCCAGCCTGCTGCCTTAGGCCGGCAGTATTTCTGTGCTGACCCCGTTTCCAGCACAACACTCCCAAGAGAGGGCAACCAAGAGAAACAGCCCGCCTGTCACCTGCAGTGTGAGTTCCAAAGTCAAGGCCAGAGCCCCTACCAGTCAGTCGAAAGCTCTGAGGATCCCCTTTCCCAGCTCTCAGGCGGCAGGAAAGTGCTGCAGATTTCTGTGGATGAGAAGATGCGGCCATAATGCCCTGAAAACCTGCCTGAATGCAGCTCTGCGCTCGGACCACCTGAGACAATGCCACTCTGGCTGCGGATGGAAAGTGACTGAGAGATTGCTGGCCGGAGAGTCTGGAGTCAGTCATCAGATGGTTTAGGAACCTGTCAATCACCGCACTTGACATCATTTCCTGAGCCGGGGCTAACAGTGCCCTGTGGTGGTGAGTCTGCCAAGACAGAGGTCAACCCTGGGGGTCCCGTGGAGGAGGAGGACCGGTAAGAGAGCCATTACCAGATGGGTTGTTGTTGTTTAGCCGCTAAGTCATGTCCAACACTTTGGGACCCTTTGGACTACAGTCTGCCAGGCTCCTCTGTTCATGGCATTTCCCAGAGAAGAATACTGGAGTGGGTTGTCATTCCCTTCTCTAGGGGATCTTCCTGACCCAGGGACTGAACCTGAGTCCCCTGCATTGCAGGTGGGTTGTTGGTGCCTTAACTGGGAAGGGGGCCACCTGAAGGTGTGATGGGGTTGAGGAGGGGAAATGCCTGCTGACAGCAGGAATAGCCATGTCAACCATTCTCAGGAGTTCCAGCTTTATTCTCTGCCCCCAGGGAAGTAGCAGCTCAAGACCAGAGGCAGCAGGAGAAGAGAGACCAGCCGAGGACGTCTGCGTGCTGGTGGGAGGCAGGAGCAGCTCCAGCTGCAGAGGAGGAGCTGAGGGTGTGGCGCTGTACTGAGCTGCAGACTGCAGGACCGAGCCGGTGCAGGCGAGTGAGGAGTGCAGCAGAAGGGACTTGGGCTTTGGTTTTGCCTAGAAGCCGAACAGGTTCTCTGAGTGCTATAGACTGAATGTCCACATCCCCACACCCCACATGCATTTACTGAAGCTCCAGCCTCCAAAGTGATGGCATTTGAAGTAGGTAGGGTAAGATGAGGTCATGAGGGTGGGGCCCCCAGGATGGGGTTAGTGCCCTTGCAAGAGGAGACACTGGAGTCTGTTCCCTCCATTGCATACCAGGGAAAGGCCACCTGAAGACACAGCAAGAAGGTGGTTTACAAGTCAGGAAGTGGGTGGTCACCAGAACCCAAATCTGCCTGCATCTTGCTCCTGAACTCCAGAACTGTGTGTCCCATCTGTAACGTGACATTCCAGCAGCCCCAGCAGACTGAGACACAGTTAGTGGGGCCGCAACAGGAGCGGATTGATGGGGCAGGAAGGGCTGTCTGGGCATATCCCATTTGATCTGTTTTAGAACCTCCAGGGGAGACTTGCCAAGTGGGTGGGTGGATGGAGGCTCCGATAGCCTCACTGGGCCCACCTGCCCCTGCATCCTCACCACAGCACTTGGACAAACATTCAGAAGTTCCCTCTTCTGGTGTCCTTTCTCCTCCCTCCCACCCATTCCCTTAGAGGCAGCTTTTCCCACTGGAAAGCATGGCTCCCCTCCCCCCAGAAGCCACCAGGGCCGGTTCAGCAGGGAAGGTCAGGGGTGCCACGTGGATGTAGCCTGAGGGCCAGCCTTCTCTTGCACACTCTGATCTGGGGACCTGGCTGCTGCCTGGTTTTGAGCTTGTTTCTGATCTCCTCATGGCTGTCTCAAAGCTTCCTCTTGTTCTCAACAGCTTCGGTAGCTAATGTAGCTCCTATTGTTTTCAAAGGCAGATCTGTCCTTTTTGAGCAATGATGGGAGAGACTACAAAACACACTCAGCCTGACACTCCACCCTCAGACTTTCTTTTATAAGTTACAAACCCCAGTTCTCGGGAATGAAATTCCATCCCCATCTGGTGCTTAGCCAACACCTTTTCTAAGGATCCTAAGAATTTTCCCAACCTTGTCTACTGGTTAAGAAATTCCTGAACAATCCCAGGAGCATCCCATCCTCTCTGACCCCTCAAGTGAGGGAGCAGGTAAGGGACCCAAGGCTCTATTCCAGTTATTGCCGGGTCCCCTGGGCAGTGCAGTTCATGCCCCAAGACTCCCAGAACTCTCATGCTAAGTGGCATCTCAGATCCTGTGCCCAGCACCTCTCTCCACCAGAATCCCCAGGGTCCAATGGGTGGGAAGGAGAGAGAGATGGCAGCTGCCAGAGCCACAGGATCACAGGCCCATTGCATAGGCCGGCTCCTCTCCTCCTCCCGTCTCCTCTCCCCAGGTTCCTGTGTGGAGGAAGGAGGGTAACAGCCCCTCCCCAAACTCTCCTGAAAAACACCAGAGGAACACTGGACCATTCCCACCTCCACTGGCCCTGCAGGTGCCCTTCCTCTCTGAAAGGGCCTACAAAGGTTTTGCTGAAAAAGATAGATGGCTCCTTGAAAAAAGCATTTAAAATTGAGAAAAGGACCCTAAGGTCCAGTGGTTAAGACATCGTGCTTCCTAGCCAAGGGGCACAGTGTCAATCTCCGGTCAGGGAAATAAGATCCCACTTGCTGTACGATGCAGCCAAAAAATGATTTTAAAAAATAAGATTGAGGAAATGAGCGAACAAGACAGATTACTTCCATTACAACTCCACCTGTTCAAATTAAATTTGGAACTACTAATTCCCAGATGGGTGTTCATAAAGGAAAAATAAAGAAGAAAACAATCTAGCTTATTAATGAAGCTAACTACATTACTTTGCCCACAAAGATCCATCTAGTCAAAGCTATGGTTTTTCCAGTGGTCATGTATGGATGTGAGAGCTGGACCATAAAGAAGGCTGAATGCAGAAGAATTGATGCTGTTGAACTGTGGTGTTGGAGAAGGTTCTTGAGTCTCCCCTGGACTGCAAAGGAAGTCAATCCTGAATATTCATCAGAGGACTGATGCTGAAGCTGAAGCTCCAGTCCTTTGGCCACCTGATGAAAAGAGTCGATGCTGGGAAAGATTGAAGGCAGGAGGAGAAGGGGACGACAGAGGATGAGATGATTGGATGGCATCATCGATTTGATGGACATGAGCTTGAGCAAGCTCCAGGAGATGGTGAAGGACAGGGAAGCCTGGTGTGCTGCAGTCCACGGGGTCACAAAGAGTCAGACATGACTGAATGACTGAACAACAACAGCCCATTCCTGAAAATTAAAAAAAAAAAACACCAAACATAAATACTAATATTGAAAACCTTCAGCATTCCTGGTCCTTTCAAGTGCCCCCATCCCCCTAAAGTCCACTCCCTGGAAAACAAAATGTAACAAGCACAGTCTCCCTCCCCACTCTACCTCCCCCCCGCCAACCTACTAGTCTGCCCTGGCTCTGAGGAGTAGACCGTGGAAGCTGGAGGTTTGTAAGAATCACTGCCAGTTATAGGTTGGCGTGTAACATGACAGAGAGGGGTTTTCCACAAACAGAAAGCCCCTATGGAGTCTCATCAAGGACAAATCAGTGGAGACAATTGTCCTTTCCTACATTCATAATCACAGATGTGGCTTTTTACACTCCCATAATTACTCCTCTTGATTCTCCATTTTTTATGCTTCACACCATCACAGCAGCTGAAATTCAGGCTAAGGGACTCAAGGACTGCGTGGAGCCTGATGCAGGAAGAAATAGCATGAGATGAGCTGAGAAGCCTGCCACTGGAACCGGCTTCCTCTCCCAGGTTTGAAACCCACCAGATGCTGGACAAGCTTGGTCTAAGACACATTGTCTCAGAAAACTTGAGAGCAGCCTGGAAAGCTCTCCAGCAGGAAAAGGGAAGAAGGATCTGCCTGCTGCTCTGGCTCTGTCGGACTTGGAGGACCCAATATCCTGGCTGCTGGGACCTGCTCCTGGCCAATTCAGAGATGACAAGCACACTGGCCATTACCATCCACCCACAGCCCTATCCCTATCACTCCAAACTCCTGGGATTGCCCACCTGCCCTTTCCTACCGGCCTCAGACTGGGCTTTGTCAGCATGAAAGCTACAAGGTATAAAAGACATTAGCTGGAGACTGGCAGGCATGGTTAAAGTGAGTCAAAAATGGCTCAGACCTTGCATCCAGAAGCGCCCTTGGTTTCCGTCACCAACCCAAGTCACATGTCGCTGCTTTTCCAAGGTGAACCTGAAAGCAAATGGAGACGGTGCCTTTTGGATCAGGCAGCAAGCTTCCTCCTCTTCCTCCCAGCCCCTATTCCTTCTTTTTCCCGGCTGACTGAATGACTGAACAACAACAGCCCATTCCTGAAAATTAAAAAAAAAAAACACCAAACATAAATACTAATATTGAAAACCTTCAGCATTCCTGGTCCTTTCAAGTGCCCCCATCCCCCTAAAGTCCACTCCCTGGAAAACAAAATGTAACAAGCACAGTCTCCCTCCCCACTCTACCTCCCCCCCGCCAACCTACTAGTCTGCCCTGGCTCTGAGGAGTAGACCGTGGAAGCTGGAGGTTTGTAAGAATCACTGCCAGTTATAGGTTGGCGTGTAACATGACAGAGAGGGGTTTTCCACAAACAGAAAGCCCCTATGGAGTCTCATCAAGGACAAATCAGTGGAGACAATTGTCCTTTCCTACATTCATAATCACAGATGTGGCTTTTTACACTCCCATAATTACTCCTCTTGATTCTCCATTTTTTATGCTTCACACCATCACAGCAGCTGAAATTCAGGCTAAGGGACTCAAGGACTGCGTGGAGCCTGATGCAGGAAGAAATAGCATGAGATGAGCTGAGAAGCCTGCCACTGGAACCGGCTTCCTCTCCCAGGTTTGAAACCCACCAGATGCTGGACAAGCTTGGTCTAAGACACATTGTCTCAGAAAACTTGAGAGCAGCCTGGAAAGCTCTCCAGCAGGAAAAGGGAAGAAGGATCTGCCTGCTGCTCTGGCTCTGTCGGACTTGGAGGACCCAATATCCTGGCTGCTGGGACCTGCTCCTGGCCAATTCAGAGATGACAAGCACACTGGCCATTACCATCCACCCACAGCCCTATCCCTATCACTCCAAACTCCTGGGATTGCCCACCTGCCCTTTCCTACCGGCCTCAGACTGGGCTTTGTCAGCATGAAAGCTACAAGGTATAAAAGACATTAGCTGGAGACTGGCAGGCATGGTTAAAGTGAGTCAAAAATGGCTCAGACCTTGCATCCAGAAGCGCCCTTGGTTTCCGTCACCAACCCAAGTCACATGTCGCTGCTTTTCCAAGGTGAACCTGAAAGCAAATGGAGACGGTGCCTTTTGGATCAGGCAGCAAGCTTCCTCCTCTTCCTCCCAGCCCCTATTCCTTCTTTTTCCCGGCAAGACACATCCCTTTTCTGGTTCCATACACTATAGACAGCACAAACGAAATTATAAAATCGAAACTCAATGCCAATACACTTCAGTTTAACACAGGGAGAAGGAGTAAATCCATTAGGGAGGGTTTTAAAGTGTTTCATTATGTGATGAAAACATACAGATATAATCCCTCTTGACTACGTGCATTTTCAATTTGCATATTATATTGAAACTCAAATTCATTTTGAAAGTAAAATCAACATAAGCTTAATGTTCGGCTGCTTATTTATAAAACAACCAGTGCCCCTTGTGTTCCTCAGTTTACTAATTTTCTGAAAAGCTGCTCTTGCTGTCCCATCGCTTAGCTGTGCCCAACTCTTTGCGATCCATGCTCCGCAGCACGCTAGGCTCCCCTGTCTTTCATCATCTCCTGGAGTTTGCTCAAACTCATGTCCATTGACTCGGGGATGCTTTCTAACCATCTCAAGTCACTCCCTTCTCCTTTTGCCTTCATTCTTTCCCAGCATTAGAGTGTTTTCCCATGAGTTGGCTCTTCACACAGGGTGACCAAGTTATTGGAATTTCAGCTTCAGCATCGGTCCTTCCAATGAATTTCCAGGGTTGATTTCCTTTAGGATTGACTGGTTGGATCTCCTTGCAGTCCAAGGAACTCTCCAAAGCTATTATTTTAGTTATATTTTTGAGGTGCTTAGAAATCCCCAAATTAGTCCTAATGTGCCTTTACTTACTCTGTCCAGCTCAATGTGAAAGTACTAGCTTGCATAATAAGGCAAGGAAGTAAAAAGAAACACACAAGGTTGGGAAAGTATAAAAAAATTCTCTGAAAGGTTTCGAAGAATAAAGGAAAGCTACTAAAACAAATGAGAGTTTAGCAAGATTGCTGACATGAGGTTAATATCGAAAACAATTCTATTTCTCTGTATTAATAACCAAAACAAAATTGAAATAAAGAAATTATATTTACCATAGCCAAAAATAACTAAGGATAAATAAAACAAAAGGTGTACAAAACCTCTTCACTAAAATTACAAAACTGGCAACAGAAATGAATAAATAAAGATGTGTTAAATTATTTGATTAGAAGACTCAATATTGTCAGTATGGAAATTGTCTCCAAATTGATGTGTAACTAAGCAGGAATTTTACAGAAAGTGGTAAACTGGTTTAAAATGCACATGGAAATGCAAAATCCCTAGAATAACAAAATAATTTGAAGATAAAAGAACAAAGCAATGGACTTGCCTGATTCCACGGTTGGTTGGCTATGAAATCACGTATAAATCAAAAAACAAATGGCTGGCTATGAAACCATAGCATAAATCAAAGAATAAATGGTTGGCTGTGAAATCGTAGTATAAATCAAAGAACAAAGTATTGGCAAAGATATATAGATCAATTCAGAGTCTTGGTGAGCGGCCCAGCAAAAGGACTATTCTAGGGAATGTTCCATTTGAACTTGAAAAGTGTAGACACAGCTGTTTGGAGGTACAGTGTTTTGGAGCTGTTCACCAAACGAAGTCAACTGGAAGTACTGTTCTATCTCCTGTATACTTAGGGATTTGCTTCATTAGTTACTGAGAGACGCATTTACAATCTCTACACATAATGGCTGATATTTCTAGTTTTCTTTCAATTTTGCCATTCTTGCTTAATAGATCATGTGCATAAACATTTGTAATTTTATTTATTCCTTCTCTAGTTCCCTTTCATCACTATGGGTTTTTTTTTTTTCCTCTAGTTTACCTTAAGGCATGTTTTGTCTGACATTTAAATAACCATTCTATTTCCCCTTAGAGTTTGCAAGGTATATTTTTACATCCTTCCCATTCATCCTAGCTATGTCCTTGAGTTTAAGGTGCTTCTGTTTCAGGCAACATCTAACTGTATCTTGCCTACTCATGAAGTCTGAAAAGCTGAAACCTTCAGTCAATAGTTTATGCCATTCACATCTAGTGTCATCTTGACGTGAATGAATTGATGTCTGCCGTGATACTTATGTTTCTTATCAATTCGTTTCTTATCCTATTTTTGATCCTCTGTCCCTATTACTGATTTCTTTCATTTTAAACAAATGCTTTAGTGTGTGTTTTCCTTTTTAGCTGTATTTCTGTCCATGTTTTCCAGTGGCTGTGGTAGGTATTATTCTGTAAACCTTTAACTTTGCAAAGTCTGCTTCAGGTTAATATTTACTTGCTTTTGGTAAAATATAGAAATTTAGCAACACTGTTTCTCCATTACAACCTTTCTTTCTTGTTGTACGTATTTCATACCTTTACATTATAATTCCAAAACTACAGTCTTCCCTTGGAATCCTTAAAGGAGTGCCTCTAGTACCCCTCCATGGATAACAAAATTAGAGGACACTCAAGTCCTTTATATAAAACGGCATAGTTTTATACCTGTACACATAGTTTTAACCTGTACACATCTTCCCATACACTTCGCATTATCTCTAGATTACATTTAACACCCAGTACTACATAAACACTATGTACATAGTTGCAAATACAATGTAAATGCTATGTAAATAGTTACCAGGTACAGGGAAAATTCAAGTTTTACTTTTTGGAAATTTCTGTAATGTTTTTTGATTTATGTCAGAACTCAGAGACAGGAAACTCACGGAGGGCCTACTCTACAGTGCCACAATTTTCTACAAGTAGATGTGTGTCTTTTAAAGAAATTAAGTGAAAAAGTAAAAACTTTTTAAATGTTTGCTTAACATTTGGTGGCACTAGTGGTAAAGAATCTGCCTGCTAGTGTAGGAAATGCAAGAAACACAGGTTCAGTTCCTGGGTGGGGAAGATCCCCTGGAGAAGGGCATGGCAACCCAATTCAGTATTCTTGCCTGGAGAATTCCACGGAGAGAGGAGCCTGGTGGACTAGTCCATGGGGTCGCAAAGACTCAGACACGACTGAGAAACTTTCAGTTTTTTAAAAAAGAAATATTTCCTCTTCCTGGTGTATTTTGGTCTATCTTTCATATATGAAATAGCCCCTGTGACATTTTCCCTCAGTTTAAAAGACTGATAAACATTTCTTCTAAGCAATCCGGTTAGAATAAATATTCTCTGTTACTAATTTCCTGACATAGTCTTTCTTTCTTTCTTTCTTTTTTTTTTTCAGGAATCACTTTGCTGGGCATTGCGTTGTTACTCAATGAGTTATTTCTTCCTTCTTTCAGCGTTTGAGTCATGCCATCCCATGTCTTCTTGACTCCACTGTCTCTAGTGAGAATTCACACATTAACTACATTGCTCCACTGTGTGTAAGGAGCCAGTGTTCTCTTGATAATTTAATGATTTTCTCTTTATCATCCAGTCTTTGACCTGTTGTGTTTCTGGGTTTCATATTCTTTGCATTTATTTTATTTTAGGTTCACTAACATCCTTAGATATGTAAGTTAGATAGTCACCAAATTTAAAGATTCTCATCTGTTAGTTTTTAAAATAACTTTTCAGCCTCTTCCTCTCCTCTCTCTTCTCCCAAGACTCCAATTGCATGCATCTTGAACTTCTGCTACTGTGTCAGAGATCTCTGAAAACTTATCATCACNCTTTCAATTTTGCCATTCTTGCTTAATAGATCATGTGCATAAACATTTGTAATTTTATTTATTCCTTCTCTAGTTCCCTTTCATCACTATGGGTTTTTTTTTTTTCCTCTAGTTTACCTTAAGGCATGTTTTGTCTGACATTTAAATAACCATTCTATTTCCCCTTAGAGTTTGCAAGGTATATTTTTACATCCTTCCCATTCATCCTAGCTATGTCCTTGAGTTTAAGGTGCTTCTGTTTCAGGCAACATCTAACTGTATCTTGCCTACTCATGAAGTCTGAAAAGCTGAAACCTTCAGTCAATAGTTTATGCCATTCACATCTAGTGTCATCTTGACGTGAATGAATTGATGTCTGCCGTGATACTTATGTTTCTTATCAATTCGTTTCTTATCCTATTTTTGATCCTCTGTCCCTATTACTGATTTCTTTCATTTTAAACAAATGCTTTAGTGTGTGTTTTCCTTTTTAGCTGTATTTCTGTCCATGTTTTCCAGTGGCTGTGGTAGGTATTATTCTGTAAACCTTTAACTTTGCAAAGTCTGCTTCAGGTTAATATTTACTTGCTTTTGGTAAAATATAGAAATTTAGCAACACTGTTTCTCCATTACAACCTTTCTTTCTTGTTGTACGTATTTCATACCTTTACATTATAATTCCAAAACTACAGTCTTCCCTTGGAATCCTTAAAGGAGTGCCTCTAGTACCCCTCCATGGATAACAAAATTAGAGGACACTCAAGTCCTTTATATAAAACGGCATAGTTTTATACCTGTACACATAGTTTTAACCTGTACACATCTTCCCATACACTTCGCATTATCTCTAGATTACATTTAACACCCAGTACTACATAAACACTATGTACATAGTTGCAAATACAATGTAAATGCTATGTAAATAGTTACCAGGTACAGGGAAAATTCAAGTTTTACTTTTTGGAAATTTCTGTAATGTTTTTTGATTTATGTCAGAACTCAGAGACAGGAAACTCACGGAGGGCCTACTCTACAGTGCCACAATTTTCTACAAGTAGATGTGTGTCTTTTAAAGAAATTAAGTGAAAAAGTAAAAACTTTTTAAATGTTTGCTTAACATTTGGTGGCACTAGTGGTAAAGAATCTGCCTGCTAGTGTAGGAAATGCAAGAAACACAGGTTCAGTTCCTGGGTGGGGAAGATCCCCTGGAGAAGGGCATGGCAACCCAATTCAGTATTCTTGCCTGGAGAATTCCACGGAGAGAGGAGCCTGGTGGACTAGTCCATGGGGTCGCAAAGACTCAGACACGACTGAGAAACTTTCAGTTTTTTAAAAAAGAAATATTTCCTCTTCCTGGTGTATTTTGGTCTATCTTTCATATATGAAATAGCCCCTGTGACATTTTCCCTCAGTTTAAAAGACTGATAAACATTTCTTCTAAGCAATCCGGTTAGAATAAATATTCTCTGTTACTAATTTCCTGACATAGTCTTTCTTTCTTTCTTTCTTTTTTTTTTTCAGGAATCACTTTGCTGGGCATTGCGTTGTTACTCAATGAGTTATTTCTTCCTTCTTTCAGCGTTTGAGTCATGCCATCCCATGTCTTCTTGACTCCACTGTCTCTAGTGAGAATTCACACATTAACTACATTGCTCCACTGTGTGTAAGGAGCCAGTGTTCTCTTGATAATTTAATGATTTTCTCTTTATCATCCAGTCTTTGACCTGTTGTGTTTCTGGGTTTCATATTCTTTGCATTTATTTTATTTTAGGTTCACTAACATCCTTAGATATGTAAGTTAGATAGTCACCAAATTTAAAGATTCTCATCTGTTAGTTTTTAAAATAACTTTTCAGCCTCTTCCTCTCCTCTCTCTTCTCCCAAGACTCCAATTGCATGCATCTTGAACTTCTGCTACTGTGTCAGAGATCTCTGAAAACTTATCATCACTTACACGCATTCTTTGTTTTGGGTTGGGTGATTTCCATTGTTCTGCCTTCTAGTTCACGATTTCTTTCTTCTGTCATCTTGAATCTGTTATTTGACCTAAATTTCCATTGAGTAATTTTACCTTTCAGTTCTGAAACCTCCATTTGACTCTATTTTTTCCACTTGTGTGTTGAAAGTCCATTATTTATTCCTGTATTACTTGCACATTTTCCTACATTCTTTGTACATTTTTTAATAACATAAAAACATCCGTTTATTTTTGGTTGTGTGGGTTCTTAGCTGTGGCCTGTGGGATCTTCACCACAGTGCTCAGGCTTCTAGCTGAGTCTTTTGGGGTTAGTTGCCCCCAGGCATGTAGGACCTTAGTTCCCTGACCAGGGATTGAACCCATGTTCCCTGCATTGGAAGGCAAATTTTTAACCACCGGACCACCAGGACAGTCCCTGCACATTTTTTAAATACTAGAAAATATGTTCAATAACTACTTATAAATTTCTGCCTGCTGAATCCAGTGTCTGAACATGTTTGGAGTCTGTTTTTACTGACAATTTTTCTTAAGATGTGGTAAACCTTCCTCTTTCTCTGAATGTCCAGTCATTTGAACTTGAAAACTGGACCTTTTAGGGACACTTTTGTAGAGTTCTAGATTCTGTTTTGGTTTTTTTTGAAGGTTTTTGACACTTTGTTTTAACAGGCAATTGATTTACCTAAATGTAAACTGTGAAATCTATACTTGGAGATTTCTTCTTAAAAAAAAAAAATTGCTGGCGTGCAGTTGCTTTGCAATGTTGTGCTATTTTCTGCTGTACAGTGGATCAGCCATATGTGTGCACGTGTCTCCTCTTTTTTGGATTTCCTTCCCATTCACGTTATCACAGAGCGCTGAGCAGAGCTCCCTGTGCTGTGCAGGAGGTTCTCGTCAGCTATCTGCTTATACATGGTAATGTACACGCGTCGTCCCAACCTCCGAGTTCACTCCACTGCCCCTTTCCCCTCTTTGATGTCCATATGTTCGTTCTTTATATCTGTGTCTAGTTCTGCTTTGAAAATAGATTCATCTGTGCCATCTTTCTAGATTCTACATATATGCGTTAATAAGTGATATTCGCTCTTCTTTTTCTGCAATCTTTCCTTATAGATTTCTATCTATCCTCATAGATCACGGATCCTGTGTTGCTTCTGCTCATGTATATTTTAAGCTGGGACTGCATGGGTCTCTCCCGTATTCTAGTCTAGTGGTCACATCATAATTTGTTACACTCTTCACTTAACTAGCAGAATTTTTGTGATTGGCTTGGGCTTCCCTAGGAGCTCAGTTGATAAAGGATCCACTTGCAATGCAGGAGACCCCGGTTCGATTCCTGGATTGGGAAGATCCCCTGGAGAAGGGACAGGCTACCTACTCCAGTATTCTTGGGCTTCCCTTGAGGCTCAGCTGGTAAAGAATTTGCCTGCAATGCGGGAGACCTGGGCTTGATCCTTGGGTTGGGAAGATCTTTTGGAGAAGGGAAAGGCTACCCATGCCAATATTCTGGCCTGGAGAATTCCATGGACTGTATAGACCACAGAGTAACAAAGAGTCGAACACGACTGAGCGACTTTCCCTTTCCAGCTCTATGGATGAAGACAGCATTCAAAGCAGCACAAACCTATGAGTCTCCCCAGCCTTTTGCTTTTCGTTCCCACCTGCATGCATAATTTAGCAGCGATCCATGGGTATGTGGTGAGTTCGTTCAATCATCTATTGATTTCTCGCTTCAAATATCTCCACCTAAATTTGTAGTTGCTCTGCCTCGACCTCAAGCCAAATTTGTCACTCCCAGAAGGCAGAGCTCCCTGTGTTTTGCTGCCAGATGTGGACGGAGGTGTCCATAGACAAGAGCACTATACAGCGGCTTTCTAATTTGATGCAGTAGCACTTTTTCAGGAGAAAATACGCCTCATGCTGTTGTCTGCTTTTGGTCATTTCTCATCTCCTGAAATAGTCATTTTTAACATTTTAATCAGTTTTGTTCTTTTTTTCTGCAAGAGGAAGAGGAATTTCTCAACTTTTTCACACTGTTATTACTGGAAGTTGAGTTTCCCAAACCCACACCTCATAACAGTCTTCATAAGAAAAGTCCTGATTTATTGATGCCCAGTGTTTTCCTTATTTTTCATCACAAAAATGAAATAAAATGTGCAAAAAGTTGAAATAATTGTTCCTGAAAGTTCTATTGATCTAGCTTGAAATAATTATAGCTAAACCTAGCATTTCTTGTGTGTCAGCCAATGTTCTCCAGCAGTTTACGTAATATCCCACTTAATCCCCATATGAGGAAACCATAAGAAAAGTAGTATTATTACCTTTCTGCAGATGGAAAGCTGAAGCACAAAAACAAAAATTAATTTGACTAAAGTTAAGCAACTCAATAAAGCCAGAATTCAAACCCAAACAATCTTGTTCCTGAGCCTGTGGTTTAACCACAGCACCCTTTACCTCTTAAGTTCCTGAAACTGTGACTCAAAAAAGACTCGGAGCCAGATGCCCAGGGCACAAAACAACTCTACCCCTTCACCTGGGCAGGTATGCCATCCATAGCTCTGTGCTGGTCTGGTTCCTGTTGGTGTCTACACGATCCAGTCTGGTGAGATTCCTGTATTTTGTATGCAGAAATGGGAAGGTTGTGATGGGTTCCTTTCTTACAATTCACATGTACCGTATTTCAAGTCTGAGCAAGTAACAAAAATAAATGTCTTTGTTAAGTGAAAGCAAGATAGCCATTCATGAGGTATATTTTGGAAGCTCCTTATATGATAGTATCATGGAAATGTCACAACTGAGTTCTTGCAAGCAGCCCTAAAACCAAGGCTGAGAACACTTGGAATGGATTTACTGAAACGGAAATGTATCCCGCCTCTGTCCACCCCACGTGGCTTGTCTGTGAAATGTTGGCCAAGAAGGGAAAGGAGGGCATGGGTGGATGCATGAGCTGCACAGGGGAGGTATGGAGATGGGAGGCTGGGATGGAATCTTTTAAAACTGAAAGCACGGAGAGGAAGTTTGCTCAGTACGAAGATTCCCCGCAGTGCCTTTGACACAGAGGTTTATCTAGCCTGCATTGTGATTACGTCCTTTTTTGCAGTCAAGTTGTCTAAAAAGTACGGGATAATTTCTTAGGTAATCTGAGAGTAGAGCGATGCTTTGAGACGACAAGTCTTTAGCTGCCCAGCCTCCTGCTCATGCATTTTGTGTGATGACTATATTTCCCTCATGGGCTCATGTTTACAATTCCAGTAATGTGCTTAATGAAGCCTGTGAAAGCTTTATCTATCATATTGACTTTTTAAAAACCAGATTAGGATTTATTACTTCGTTTCAATTATTTGTTTCCATTATTTCACATTGTTTTTTATCTATTTCTCTTTGATTCTTTGCATTTGCGGGGCATTCCCCTCAATTTATTGATGTGAACACAAGTATTTTTTATATAGTTTCTCTTCTTAAGTAAGGAATGATGCTAAA
Source organism: Litocranius walleri (assembly GCA_006410535.1). Classification (NCBI taxonomy): domain Eukaryota; kingdom Metazoa; phylum Chordata; class Mammalia; order Artiodactyla; family Bovidae; genus Litocranius; species Litocranius walleri. The sequence goes on along the minus strand of SJYG01000030.1, from coordinate 5,803,214 downwards.
GCTGAAACTCCAGTACTTTGGCCACTTCATGCGAAGAGTTGACTCATTGGAAAAGACTCTGATGCTGGGAGAGATTGGGGGCAGGAGGAGAAGAGGACGACCGAGGATGAGATGGCAGGATGGCATCACGGAGTCGATGGACGTGAGTCTGAGTGAACTCCAGGAGATGGTGATGGACAGGGAGGCCTGGTGTGCTGCGATTCAAGGGGTCGCAAACTGCTGGACACGACTGAACGACTGAACTGAACTGAACTTTCATCAAGAGGCTTTTTAGTTCCTCTTCACTTTCTGCCATAAGGGTGGTGTCATCTGCATATCTGAGGTTACTGATATTTCTCCCGGCAATCTTGATTCCAGCTTGTGTTTCTTCCAGTCCAGCGTTTCTCATAATGTACTCTGCATAGAAGTTAAATAAGCAGGGTGACAATATACAGCCTTGACAATCATTATATATAGCATTTATTTCACACCATAAGTTTTTGGTATAAAATGCTCTTATTTAGTGCTTTCAAAATAATTTTAATTTTCTCTTTAATTCATCAGTCATCTAACAAAATGTTCTCAATATCTGAAAGAGGTTTTCTTTCTTATCTTTTGTCACTTACTTCTGAATTTTTTTAGCTCATAATCAGAGATTATGATCTAAAAATGCCTCTACTTTAAAAATGATCTATGCCTTTTGTGGCTAAGTATGTACCAACTTTTGTAAATAACATGAATTTGAGCAAGTTCAGGAGATAGGAGAGGACAGAGGAATCTGACATGCTTCCGTCCATGAGTTTGCAAAAAGTCAAACAACTTAGTGACTGAACAGCAACAAAAGCCTTTTTGTCTCTTGTTCCCACTCCCGACATCATTGGTGGCTAATATCAGTCAGTGGGTAAGACAGTGACAAAGAACAGGATATGTTCCTGGCCTCAAAGCATCTCTCCAAAAATGACTAATTATAAGTGGAAAAAGAACAACTTTCTGTTCGAACAACCTGGTTGGCACCATTTTAATGAAATTATCAAAGATATTTTTACAAACGAAGAGACAGAGGACATCCTGTGGCTGCTGACATGACACACAGAGAAGGATTCAATACCACTTCTGCAGCGCTGCTGCAGAAACACACAACAAGCTAAGCCGACCAATGGGAGGATGTGAAGCAAAGCCAAGCTGAAGGCAACTCTGCAAAATAGCTGGCCTGAATGCCTTAAAAATGGCCATGTCTTGAAAGTCAAAGAAAGGTTGAGGAGTTCTTCCAGATTGGGGGTGATTGATTATATATGACAACTGAATGAAATGTGTGATCCCAAATTGGATCCTTTGCAGAGACAATTTGCAATAAATTATATTTCATTATATATAGCATTTATTTCACACCATAAGTTTTTGGTATAAAATGCTCTTATTTAGTGCTTTCAAAATAATTTTAATTTTCTCTTTAATTCATCAGTCATCTAACAAAATGTTCTCAATATCTGAAAGAGGTTTTCTTTCTTATCTTTTGTCACTTACTTCTGAATTTTTTTAGCTCATAATCAGAGATTATGATCTAAAAATGCCTCTACTTTAAAAATGATCTATGCCTTTTGTGGCTAAGTATGTACCAACTTTTGTAAATAACATGAATTTGAGCAAGTTCAGGAGATAGGAGAGGACAGAGGAATCTGACATGCTTCCGTCCATGAGTTTGCAAAAAGTCAAACAACTTAGTGACTGAACAGCAACAAAAGCCTTTTTGTCTCTTGTTCCCACTCCCGACATCATTGGTGGCTAATATCAGTCAGTGGGTAAGACAGTGACAAAGAACAGGATATGTTCCTGGCCTCAAAGCATCTCTCCAAAAATGACTAATTATAAGTGGAAAAAGAACAACTTTCTGTTCGAACAACCTGGTTGGCACCATTTTAATGAAATTATCAAAGATATTTTTACAAACGAAGAGACAGAGGACATCCTGTGGCTGCTGACATGACACACAGAGAAGGATTCAATACCACTTCTGCAGCGCTGCTGCAGAAACACACAACAAGCTAAGCCGACCAATGGGAGGATGTGAAGCAAAGCCAAGCTGAAGGCAACTCTGCAAAATAGCTGGCCTGAATGCCTTAAAAATGGCCATGTCTTGAAAGTCAAAGAAAGGTTGAGGAGTTCTTCCAGATTGGGGGTGATTGATTATATATGACAACTGAATGAAATGTGTGATCCCAAATTGGATCCTTTGCAGAGACAATTTGCAATAAATTATATTATAGAGACAACAGATGAAATATGAATGCAGAATACAGATTAAATAATGGGGCATGAATTTCCTGATTTTGACCATTTTACTGTGGTTATGTTAGAGAATATCTTTCGTCTTAGGAAACTCACACTGAACTATTTAAAGGTAAATGGTGATCCTGTGTATAGCACTGTGCCGTGCTGTTCCTAGTCACTCAGTCACATCTAACTCTTTGTGATCCCATAGACTGCAGCCCAAAAGGATTCTCTGTCCATGGAGATTCTCCAGGCAAGAACACTGAAGTAGGTTCCCATGGCCTCCTCAAGGGGATCGTCCTAACCCAGGGATCAAACCCAGGTCTCCTGCCTTGCTAAGGGCTCTGCATAAAGGCAGATTCTTTACCAGCTGAGCCACCAGGGAAGCCCAAGAATACTGGAGTGGGTAGCCTATCCCTTCTCCAAGAGATGTTCCCAACCCATAAATCAAACTGGGGTCTCCTGCATTGCAGGCAGATTCTTTACCAGCTGTGTATAGTGAAAGTGAAAAGTGAAGTTGCTCAGTCGTGTCCAACTCTTTGCGATTCCATTGACTGTAGCCTACCAGGCTCCTCTGTCCATGAGATTTTCCAGGCAACAGTACTGGAGTGGATTGCCATTTCCTTCTCCAGGGGATCTTCCCAACCCAGGGCTTGAACCGAGGTCTCCCATATTGTAGACAGACGCCTTACTGTCTGAGCCACCACTTACCCTCAAATAGTTCAGAAAAATGTTATAAATATTAGAGCATAATGAAGGGGCTTCCCTGGTGGCTCAGAGGTTAAAGCATCTGCCTGTAATTCGGGAGACTTGGGTTTGATCACTGGGTCAGGAAGATCCCCTGGAGAAGGAAAGGGCAACCCACTCCAGTATTCTTGCCTGGAGAGTCCCATGGACAGAGGAGCCTGGTGGGCTACAGTCCACGGGGTTGCAAAGAGTCAGACACGACTGAGCGACTTCACTTTCACTTTCTTTAGAGCATAATAAAATAAATGTAACCAAATAACAACAATGGGTGGTTCTGATGGAGAAACTTCTTTATAATATGCTTACATCTTCCCTGTAAAGTTGAAAAAGAGGAAACTGCACACATTCCTATTCTGATGCGCTCGACTTTGCTCCCTCTCTGACCTAAGGCTCCTCGCCTTGTGTGTGTTTCCCTTTCCCATACTCTTGCTGTTCTGGTCACCTTATTACAGCTTCCTTCTGTGTGCTGGCAACTTTGCAGCTGTTGTAGTTCCCATCCCCACTGGTGAACGCTGTCCATTTCTCCATGTTATAATTCTACAGGGACTTACAGATAATTCGTGACAGCAAAGGACCGTCTATTTCTTCCACGTAAGGCCTTTCTCGCCCCCTCCCCCTGTAAGAAAACGCCACGGGAAGAAAACCCACCTCTAGGGACCGTTGATGAAAGCCTTTATTGGGCAGTCGCTCTCGGGCAGAACTCTTGGGGGCGAGGGAGGAAGGGAAGGGAGTCTGCAAGGTACGCAAGGTGGGGCGAGGTTTTTATAGCCAGGGCTGGCGTTCAAGTCAGGTCTTGCCATATAGGGGAAAAAAGCACGGGCTATAGCGGTGGCTGGTGTCCAAGGGCTCGGTGTCAGCACCTGGTTGGGCCAAGATACACGGGGTTGGTCCCGGAAGTCTGGTCTGCTCTTGGTTCTTGTTTGGGCGTTGGCCAACTGCCGGTGTTGGCCTGATGTATTTTTGTGGTCATGTGTCTATGTCGACTGGCCTGACCTTTCACCCCTCACCCCCCATGAGACATAGAGAACACATCTGCTTCTTGTTCCTACACACACATTTCTTGTCCTAATCAGTGTCACCACACTGCTCCCAGGGGATCTCATCACGTCCTCAATAGCTCTTTTCCTCTCTGAGTTCCATGAATCCCGTCTCAGCATCATCCACCAGAGGCAGAGCTTTTCCACTCCCAGAGCCGAACCCTCATCCAGGCCCTCACGGCTGGGCCAATATTCCACCCTGTCTCTTCTTTTCATCTCCACGTGCTCCCTAGTTCAGCTCTGTAAGCAAATATCTGCTCATGGCATTGCCTGACTTGAAAGGTCAGTAGGGTCCCCATTGTCTGAGGGTGAAATTGGGGTGAAGATGGAGGTCATGATGCATCCTGCATGTGTCCTGTGGGGCTTCCTTCCTCTTGGCTCAGGGTCCTGACACTCTGGGCCCTGGTGACCCCGGTGCGTCTGGAGCCTCCGTTCTCCATAAGCAGTTGGTCCTCTCTTTAGAAAGCTCTTCTCCTCTTCTTTATCTGCCCAACCCCTCTTTACTCCGTAATGTCTAAGTCAACACCCTTGTCCTCTAAGCAGTTCTCGCTGGGTGCCCCTGGCAGAGTGGTTACTTCTGTGTCCCTCTATAACATTTGTCATCAGAATCGTAATGATGTGGCTCATCATAGCAGAGAGCCTGTGCCATTAACCTTGGCTTCCCCGATGCCTCAGTAGGCAAGGTATATTTAATGAATAAATGCATGAGTGACTTCACGGGGAACAGTGAGCAGCAGACTCGGGAACACAGTCCATGTCATGCTCTCGTAGGAGGCAGGTTAGCTGGGGGCTTTGTGGTCTCTGTGAGAATGCCAAAGCAGTCCTGCAGACCAAAAGCTAATGATGACCTGGTTCCATCACTTCATGGCCAATAGATGGGAAAAATGGAGACAGTAATGGACTTTATTTTCTTGGGCTCCAAAATCACTGGTCATGGTGAGAGCAGCCATGAAGTTAAAAGACACTTGTTCCTTGGAAGAAAAGCTATGACCAACCTAGACAGCATATTTAAAAGCAGAGACGTCATTTTGCTGACAAAGGTCTGTTTAGCCAAAGCTATGGTTTTTCCAGTGTCATGTATGGATGTGAGAACTGAAGCATAAAGAAGGCTGAGCACTGAAGAATTGTTGTTTTCATATTATGGTGCTGGAGAAGACTCTTGGGAGTTCCTTGGACAGAAAAGAGATCAAACCAGTCAATTCTAAAGGAAATCAACCTTGAATATTCATTGGAAGGACTGTTGCTAAAGATGAAGCCCCAGTCCTTTGGCCACCTGATGGGAAGAGCCAACTCACTGGGAAAGACCCTGATGCTGGGAAAGATTGAGGGCAGGAGGAGAAGGGGATGACAGAGGATGATGGTTGGATGGCATCACTGACTCAATGGGCATGAGTCTGAGCAAACTCTAGGATATCGTGAATGACAGGGAAGCCTGGCGAGCTGCAGTCCACGGGGTCGCAGAGAGTCGAATACAGCTGAGCGACTTTACAACAGCCAGGCATCTTCCAGGCAGACCCCAGGTCAGGCCTCCTCTCTCCCACCACTCACTTCATCCGCCCGGAAAGTGGAGCCCAGAAGGATGCCGTCTTTGCAGCCACGGTATCTGCGTTCCTTTCAAAGCAGTCACCAGGAAAGAATTCATACTGGGCTCATGGTGAATATCAGGACTGCTCTTTCGAGCTGGGATGCTGAAGAGTCAGCGGGGAAAGATCCTGCAGCTGCTGGTCCTGCGGCTTGCCCCCACCAGGGGGAGAAGAGAACTGCGGCGAAGACCCCCGATGAAGGTGGCCTGTGCTGTGACTTCTAGGCACAGGACACACCAACAGCAGTGGGGTTGACTCCAGGCCAGGCTGTGCTGAGCTCGCTGTGCAACCTGGGATGTCTGTCAACCCCGAATCAAAGAGAACAACGGATCACATTTCAATAAATTAAATGAACTTGAAACCAAAAAAAAAAAAAAAACAACCCACAGAATGATGTAGTGATTTCTAATTTGAGACTATAAAGGAAGAAGGAGAAGGGCAGGTTTTTAATGGAGCTCCTGATGGCCATTAAACTAGGGAAAAAAAGCTATTTCCATAAATTATGGAAATACTCCCTGGTCTCAAGTGGCTCCCATTTTCATATTGTTTCTCTGCCTTAATGGCAGAGGCTATTTTTGTAACATCTGCTTTTAGGGACCCTCCCTCTCTCCGGGACTTCGTTAGAAATTCAGCGGCTCTTCTTTATAATGAGTGTTGGTGTTATTGTGCTCCTCTAGGGGCCATTATGTCTGAGTTGAAATGGTTTATCCACAGAGTGTGTTTGGATGTGACCCCTAAAACAATTTCAGGGTGGTGTAACAGCGGATGTGGTATGCCATGTGGATGGACGCGCATCCACGAAGGCCCGGGGTGCTGGGCAAGGACGCCTTGGCAATGGTGATGTGAGGGTGCACAGGAGGACACAGTGTTGACTATCCCCAAGCAGTGTGAATTCAAAGGGCCTGACAGAGACTGTGTTGGATGAAATCTTAAGAAGAATCTGAGTTCGTTTTCCAAAGCACATCCAGCTTATAGCACACACAGCAATTAAACCCTGGCATCAAGGACCGAAAGGCCAAGAGGAGCATGGCGGAGTTTAGAGATGCCCTGGAGTGGGTGACAAGCTCCTCGTGCTGGAGCTGTAGAGCGGGTCCTCCAGCTGTAGAGAGGGCTACCAGTTATTACAGCAGCAGGTGCTAAGCCCCACACTGGCTCTGGGATCTCAGATGAGCAGGAAAACAAGGAGGAGGAAAAAGAAGGAGGTGAGGGAGGGAGGGAGCTGGTGAGCAAGTGCCAGCCCCCCTCTTCACTCGCATGGCAGGAGGTGCAGGGTCCCGGGGCCACCAGCTGAGCGGCTGGACCTTCAGGTCCCCAACTTCCGTCCTCAGAAAGGACCGCAAAGACGATGGCAGGAAATGATCCTTTGGGCTGAGGCGAGCTGTGGTTGCCTGGTTTCCTTAGTTATTTGGAGTTCTAGATTTTTGTACACATTTTGTAGGTCTTTACATCTTTATCTTTCTGCCTGGGTCACGTATCCATTTGAACTGCAGAGGGAAAAAATGAGAAATCATAACATTTTTGTTTTCGGTAGAACTGAGAACACTATGGGCTGATGGCTATAAAATACTTAGGAGAGAATCAAAATAAACACTTTTGAAACTCACGTGAAACTGATCCCAAAATGGGCCAAAGGGCTTTTCTTCCTTTATGAGCCAGGTCTTCTTATCAGGCAGAAACATCAGTTTGCCGACAAAGGTCCTCATTGTCAATACTGTTTTGTTTTTTGTTTTTCCAGTAGTCATGTATGGATGAGAGAGCTGGCAATAAAAAAGGCTGAGTGTTGAAAAATTGATGCCTTCAAACTGTGGTGCTGGAAAAGGCTCATGAGAGTCCCTCGAACTGCAAGGAGATCAAACCAATCAGTCCTAAAAGAAATCAACCTTGAATATTCATTGAAAGAACTGGTGCTGAAACTGAAGCTCCAATACTTTGGCCGCCCGATGTGAAAAGCCAACTCATTGGAAAAGACCCTGATGCTGGGAAAGATTGAGGGCAGGAGGAGAAGGGGGTGACAGAGGATGAGATGGTTGGATGGCATCACTGACTCAAGGGACATGAGTTTGAGCAAGCTCCAGGAGATGGTGCAGGACAGGGAAGCCTGGCGTGCTGCAGTCCATGGGATCGCAAAGAGTCAGACACAACTAAGTGCTTGAACAACAACAAACCCAGACATAGCTGGTGGCGGTAAAGTGGCAGTCCTGGCAGTTACAACCTGCGTATTTGACTGTGTCTTTCCCTTAAGCAATCCATAACAGTATCATTTTACCACGAAATTCTTCTCAGTTATTAAAAAGTCTTACACTTAACTTTCTACCACCTTTACAAGAGCTGATAGTATGAGACTGTCATAGATAGTCATTTTTTTTTAAACATAAATCGCTTGCCAGAGTGTCTGACATCTCAGGCCCTGAAGCTTCCAGAAAGGAAACAAGCAATACAGAGCAGAGGACAGCTATTTCTTGCCTTGATTTCAGTCACAGATTTACGAGAAAGTGGCTCAGGATTGCCTGTTAATTAGTTTTAAAGCTATATACCTCTCTCTGGATTCTTGTTGAGCTTATGGTGAGCAAAGTCCCTTTATCTTTTTCCTCTTGTCCATGTGATCAAGACAGCTCTTCCCCAACTGCTCTGGTAGAGCTTGTTGATTTGTTTATATCTCTTGAATCTCATTAACTAGTTATTCTGGGCTGTCTGTTGTTACACAAACAAGCCCTCCTTACATGGCCAGGTGCCTGAAAAAAAAGAAAAAAAACTAAAAAGTTCTTCTTTGCATTCCTTTGCGCTATAGTGTTTATAGGCTTCGTGCTCCTAGAGGCATAAGAAAGGAGAGAAAAATTTCCACTAAACTATTTCAGAACTGTGCATCAGGCTGCCAATCACTGTCAAAAATGTTAGGGTTCTCAGAACTGAGATTTCCAAGCTTCAGTTCTGTCTCTCATGAATTCTTCAAGCTCGCTCAGTTGCCAGTGCTCACTCACTGCTCTACTATCATTATGGCGCATTTCTTTGATTAATTTGAAAATGTTATCAGGACAAAGTTAGTATTCACGGCAGATGATATCTTTCACTAAACATCATTCTGACCTAATCTGAGGCGTGCTTATACATGTACACATTGCGGTTGCTCCTGGGGTGCACGCATGCTCTCAACAGATCTCTTGCACGTTGATTACCTGTGGCAGTTCTTGGCTGCACAAGTAGCTGTGTGCAGGGGTTGCCCAATGAATGACCTCCACAAACCAATGCCAAGATCAGCTGATCCCAAGCCCTGTCAGATCCTTCCAGGAAAGTCCTGAGAATTTCAGAGAAGCTGTGTCTACCGAGAGTGAAACACACTGCCCAGCTGCCGTAAAAAGGGCAACTATCCGTGTTCAGTTAAATGTCATGGCTCAGTTATCCTAAAGGCCATGAACCTAAGGATGCCCTCTTCAGTTTTATACCATCAAGTTGGAATTAGAACAAAGAGACACTCACCAAGATCAGAACGTGTGTCAAATCGCACCATCGTGAGATCAGGGATAGATCTCACGATGGTATAAATCGTATCCAAGTTTGCAAATAAGGTGGATTTATTCCATTAAAATACCACATCCCTCCAGGATTATCAGGAACGAAAAGCTTCATGTGAACCAATTCTTCAGTTAACTGAAGTGCACGCCTTCCTAAACTAATGTCATCTTTCATGTCATTTTGGTATTTCTCTCCTAAGCTGTAGTGCGCATTTCCCTATGTTTCAGACAGACACCTTCGCACCGGCTTTAATCGCCCCCTAACGTTCAAAGCCAAGATAATGAAAAAGTTAACGCAGAGTCATGTCTGCTGTTGGGCCCCTCAGCACCTCCAATCCATGTCAGGTTGCCATTTCCCTACCTGTCCTCACACCTCCTTTAATAGCATCCCAGTTTTGGTGCTTCCAATCTGCTCTGAGCCAGAATTCCAGACCAAAGGACATGGTAAGCATGGCATGCCAAATAAGATTTTATTAGAATCTGAGCTTAAGCTTTTGTGAACTGTTTAAGGGAGATCAGAGGTCTCTTTGATTATTTGTTGAGGAATGAGGCTTAGAAGTACCTCCAGCTGACAGGAGGTTACTCTATGAACCACTGGCCATCAACCTTGATGATACATCTGAGAAGCTTTAAGAAATCCTGGTGCCTGCTCCATGCTGCGTGATCATTCTTGCATGATGCTGAGCATCAGGACTATTGAAAATCTGCCAGATAAAGATAAGATGCAGAAAACTTGGAGAACCTTGGAATTAAAACATTTTAATTTTTTAAAATTGATAGCAGTCAATTTATTCTGGGGTAGTGATTTTTCTTCAGAGATATTATAAACTGAATTTTATCCTTATTCCCAAAGTTCATACATATAAATCCTAACTCCCAGGGCTTCAGCATGTGACCTTATTTGGAGTCATTAGCGATGTGATTAGTTAGATGAGAAGGGGATGACAGAGGATGAGATGGGTGGATGGTATCACCGACTCGATGGACATGAGTCTGAGCAAACTCTGGGAGTTGGTGATGGACAGGGAAGCCTGGTGTGCTGCAGTCCATGGGGTCGCTAAGAGTTGGACATGACTGAGGGACTGAACAGAACTAGTTAGATGAGATCATATTGGAGTATTCTAATATGCTGCTGCTGCTAAGTCTCTTCAGTCGTGTCCAACTCTGTGTGACCCCATAGATGGCAGCCCATCAGGCTCCCCTGTCCCTGGGATTCTCCAGACAAGAACACTGGAGTGGGTTGCCATTTCCTTCTCCAATGCGTGAAAGGGAAGTCGCTCAGTGGTGTCCGACTCTTCGTGATCCCATGACTAGTGATTTTATAAGAACGAAAATTTTGGTCACAGAGACATATACAGAGAGAATACAAGCTGGGGATGAAGACAGAGGTCAAGATGAAGCTTCTACAAGTCAAGAAAAGACAAGGCTGCCAGCAAAGCAGGGGGAGCCAGGTGAGCGGCCTGGAGCACATCCTGCTTCATAGCCTCAGAGGAAACCAACCCCACAACCCCTTGATCTTGGACTTCCAGCCTCCAGAACTGAGATAATGCATTTATGTTGATTGGGCAACCCAGTTGCAAGACTTTGCTGTGGCAGCCCTAAACACTAACACAATAGACGCAGCTCAAGGCCTCAGAGTTTACGTCTTGAATGTGCGTAAGACACACTGCTTTACTGAGCATCTGGTGTCTATGAGACCCAATGGAGGCACTGAGAAGAGACGCTGGAGATTCAGGAATAAGAGAGGGAGCTTGGTTCTTAAATGTATGTGTGTGTGTGTGTGTGTGTGTGCACGCTCCTGCTCAGCCACTCCGCCATGCCTGATTCTTTGCAACCCCAAGGACAGTAGCCCACCAGGCTCCCCAGTCCATGGAATTTTTCAGCCAAGAATATTGGAGTGGGCTGCCACACCCACTTACCTGACGATATCATCTCACAGAATCAAATGAGATTGCTTCAGACAGCACACGGTGAGGGTGACGGCCCAAAACACAGAATCACAGTGACACTCCTGCCTTTGATTTGCATGTGCAAATAGCAGAGAGAGATCTGTTTTTAATACATTCACAGTCACAAGTGTAAAATGCACAAAATTTTTGCATTGCAAACTATTGCCCCAGATGCTGGGTTTGCAAAACTTTCTGTTGTTTTATAAATAATAATCCTAAACCCAAGGTTTTATATGATCGAATACTATCAAATCAATTTCATTTTAGGATCAATTCAAAATAGCATATCAGACTACTTATCTAAGAGAGAAGTAGATGCTTAGATAGCATCACTGACACAACGGAAATGAATTTGAGCAAACTCCGGGAGACAGTGAAGGACAGAGAAGCGTGGTGTGCTGCAGTCCATGGGGCCACAAACAGTCAGACTTGACTTAAGGACTGAATTGACAACAACTGAGAAAGAAAGATAATTTGTGTCATTTCATGTATAACCATCAGTTTTTCACAGAATATATTTTTCATGAATGCCTCTACTTGTACATGTTTTGGAAAGTTAGTATATAGATGCAATTTTCAATTGTCTTTGAATAAAACAGAAACTGCTTTGGAGAAATCAAAATGAAAGATTTTTTTCCCAAGGGAAAAAAAGAAAAACCAACATTTCATAAGCAGCAATACTTTTACCCTTTTCTCTAGATACGTTATCGTACCACTGATGTGTAACAAGCAGTGGACACTGACAGCGCCCATGTGTCCATTTCTCTTGCCTCTTAGATGGGGCCTCTGGCACTCGCTGGAGAGCCTGATCCCACCCTCAGGGCTCCAGGGGTGAGCACATGCCCAGGTCAAGCTATGAGGCCCCTCCCTGGGGACACAGGGGTTGGCTGACTTACGGGTGTGCTAGGAGAAGGTGTGAGTTATTTCCCCAAGGCTGACCAATTTGAGAAAATATCAGAATTTTTCTGAGACAAAACGGTTCATTTCTTGTGTATTGGAAATGAAAAATGAGCAGCTATAAATCCACCGGCAGCTATCTCCAGGATGGGGGAGAGTCTTCCCGAGGAAGCCATCATAGAATCAAAAAGAAAGCAACTGAGTCCTGTGCTCACTTATTGAAGGCGGGAGGCGAAGGGGATGACAGAGGATGGGATAGTTGGATGGCATCATCGACTCAATGGACATGAGTTTGAGTGGGCTCCAGGAATTGGCGATGGACAGGGAGGCCTGGCGTGCTGCAGTCCACGGGGTCACAAAGAGTCGGACACGACTGAGTGACTGAAATGAACTGTGCTCACCTGAGCCCTGGGTGAAGCTGTGCATGACTCCGCATGTCTCCTGGACTCATCTGCTCAGCAATTTAAGCCAGGGCTAGGAAAACCGTTTCTAAAACGCTCCAGATAATAATGCTTGGAGTTCGGTATGTCGCATGGTGGCTCAGCAGTAGAGAATTTGCCTGCAATGAAGGAGACATGGGTTCCATCCCTGGGTGGGGAAGATGCCCTGGATGATGAAATGGCAGCCCACTCCCACATTCTTGCCTGGAGAATTCCATGGACAGGGGAGCCTGGCAGACTACAGTCCATGTGGTCAAAAAGAGCTGAACACGACTGAGTGACTGAGCTTGCTCAGACTGACTTAAGATACCATGATGTCACATGGTATCTACTGCAGTTACTGAATTCTGGTATTGTACTGGGAAAGCAGTCATAGGAAATAGAAGAATGCACCTCTCCATGACTTCAATAAAACTTTATTTATGAACACTGAAATTGGGATCTTCAAATACTTGTCATGAGTCATAAAATTTCTTCTTTTGATTTTTTTCAGCTACCTAAAAAATATAAAATCAAGCCTTAGTTCCTGGGCTTACAAAAACAAGCAAAGAGTCAGATTTGTTCTGAGGACCACAGCTTGCTGACCCTTGACTTAAACTAATACATCTATATATTTTTTTATTTCAGAGTGTTGTGTTTTTAATTATTCATAACCTATAATTTCTTCATAGATAATAAAGATTGCATGGAAAAGAGAACATATAAATAGAGGTTTTATGAGTTAGTAGGAACTGGATGCAAAAAGTGATGGTTAAAAGAAATAATTTTTTAAAATAGAAGAAAATGTTTGGGTCAAAAGAGTATGTTTTCTGGTCATATAAATGCGTATACCCACTAACACACAGCAAAAGCATATGACCATATAATTCAGGAAATCTTTAAACTTTGGGAATTCAGTGTGAATAAACATTTTAAATCTTAGTACTCGGAGAAGTCCTGGACTGAAGAAATCATTTATCAACATTTGTTTAATCTGGCACTTCTCAACCGGTTTTGTTCATAAATAACTTTTTCTTGGCCTGGCTCTTAGCATTACTTAAAGCAACACTCTGGGAAGTTGCTCTGAGTCACGTGCAACTACGTGATATGTTTGGACAGGTTGCACAGGCCCATTGATGGTTCTTACTTAAATGAGAGAAGCCATCAACCCAGACGCCAGCAGAACAGGAAGCCTGGGCACCCTGGTCCAATGGGAGTAATTAAAAAACTCCTCCGTCCATGGGATTTTTCAGGCAAGAGTACTGGAGTGGGTTGCCATTTCCTTCTCCTACAAAACTCCAGATAGGAACTAATGAAAGCCTGAATTAGAAATACCTGCATCTGAACGAAAAAGGAAAAGATCAAGGTCAGACTTGGAGGGCAAGGGGAAAGAATGATCAGGACAATGGGACTCTCAGTCTGGAGGGCTGGGGATGGGAAGGGGAGCACATCTAGGGATATCACCAGATTCAGCTATACTGACTCAGAGGCCTTCATCAGGCATGCGGATACTCCCGACTGACCGCTGGGAGAAAGCCACAGGGAATGCCCCAGACTCAGCCATTATTGTTGTCAGACTTAACCTGGATTCTTTGCCTACTGTGCCCCAAAGCCAAGCTACTGACTCCAAGTCATGGTGAAAGAAAGTAAAGCGTTGATCGCAGGGCATGAAGCAAGAGGAACGGCCAGCTCAGGCTCAAAAGACCTCTCGCTCCATGATGGCTTTCAAGGAAAGGCTTCTAAAGGCAACTTTTGGGGGGATGATTGTACCCCCAAATGACTATGACTTTTACAAATTTAACAGTGAATGCAAAGAACATAATCCCTTGACCTTTTTGGAAGAAGGCATTTAAGGGGAAAACCTATCTATTTAAGAAAAGGGAGATGTGAGTAGTAGATGGAGAAAAAGTATTGGATAGATGGAATGAGATGAAGGACAAGAAACATCCAGGAAGGATGTAGGGAAGGGATCAAGGGATGGAGGGCAGGTGTCAGAGTGATCACCTTGACAGTGAGGAGAGAGGAGAGAGTCAGGTTGACAAGGCAATGGGGTTGCTGCAGAAGGTCACGTGGAATTGTCCTTCCTTCTTCATGAAATAGAGAGAAGAGGCATCCTTGGAAATGGAATCAAGTATTGGAGTGAGCCTGGCCATGGGGAGCTATGCAGAGGATACAGGCTCTGAGGTCAGACACACAGACCTTCAATCTCTGATTCCACTGCCATCCACCATGAAATTTTGAGCATGAGTCTCTATTTGATTGCCTGGTAAGTGGGGACAGTAACTCAGATAACCTAGATACATATGCCACTAGAGATGAGAGATGGCAAATGCCCGCAGGTCTGCTATATAGTAAAAGAGGATACTAGTTTAACTTTCCACCCATCTTTGTTCCTTCCTTTCTTCCTTCATTTTCTACTCCTTGCCTCCTTCCTTTTCCCCTCTTTTCTTCCTTATTTCCTTCCATGGAAAAGAAAAGGCCTGGGACAGTCACTGTTAGGGGTACTACAGTGAATTGCTGTTCTCCTTTATAAGTCAGCTCCATGCCATACCCGCCCCTGCCAGAGCTGCACGGCTAATGAGATGCCCCACTCTCCTTCCCCATGTGTTTCCCATTTATCTACACACAGTCTTCCTGCTCCTTCAGCTTCATAAATGAAATCCCAGAATCTAAAGTGTATGAGGAAACTTAACCATGACTTGCATCTACCTTGTTGCCTTTGGGAAGAATTCCAATACAATGTCCCAGGGAAGTTAAAATTCATTTTCCTTTTAAAAAGTCTTTCATAAAAGGTTGATTAATAATTCATTCTGGTATTTAATAATAATTATGTCAAGAAATTTTTCCTATAGATCCTCGACATTCATGTCCTATAGATCCTTTTGAGGAGCTGTGGTTAATTACCTGGGGCATTAGTTTCTACTGATGTCACTTTTCCCAGTTATTATTTCTCAAATGTATGACCAGGGCACATATCAAGTAAATGCATCCTCTTCAACACCTTTTTTTCTCCTCTTTCTGCAAAAATAATTGACTCAGAATCTATCACATAAGACATCTAACCTTCACAGAAGTATGCACGAAGTGCTGATGCACACCTCAAAGCCTCCACACTGCAGAAGGAAGCGCCCTGGTTTGCAGGGAGTGGCTGGCTCACTGGCATCACACTATATGAAGAAAAGGGAAAATGCACATTTTTCTGATTTTCTCAACTTCTACCACTTTCAAAGTCCTTCAGTAGTCGTCAGGGTCACCCCGAAGTCCTTCACCACATGTATTAGGCAATGAATAAAACAAGGAAAGAAGTTATTCTGCAAAATGCAGCCCAGCTTGGGATAGTATCAATTCTTATTTTCTGGAGGTGAAGATTTAGAGACATGTTTAACATGAAAAGATGCTCAACATCACTCATTATCAGAGAAATGCAAATCAAAACCTCAGTGAGGTACCATCTCACGCCAGTCAGAGTGGCTGCTATCTAAAAGTCTACAAGCAATAAATGCTGGAGAGGGTGTGGAGAAAAGGGAACCCTCTTACACTGTTGGTGGGAATGCAAACTAGTATAGCCACCATGGAGAACAGTGTGGAGATTCCTTAAAAAACTGGAAATAGAACTGCCTTATGACCCAGCAATCCCACTGCTGGGCATACACACCGAGGAAACCAGAATTGAAAGAGACACATGTACCCCAATGTTCATTGCAGCACTGTTTATAATAGTCAGGACATGGAAACAACCTAGATGTCCATCAGCAGACGGATGGATAATCAAGCCATGGTACATGTACACAATGGAATTGAGTATACACAATACTCAGCCATTAAAAAGAATACATTTGAATCGGTTCTAATGAGGTGGATGAAACTGGAGCCGATTATACAGAGTGAAGTAAGCCAGAAAGAAAAACCCCAATACAGTATACTAACGCATACGTATGGATAACCCTGTGTGCGAGACAGCAAAAGAGACACAGATGTATAGCACAGTCTGTTGGACTCTGTGGGAGAGGGAGAGGGTGGGATGATTTGGGAGAATGGCACTGAAACATGTAAATCATCACATGTGAAGCAAATCGCCAGTCCAGGCTCGATGCACGAGGCAGGGTGCTCGGATCCGGTGCACTGGGATGACCCAGAGGGATGGGATGGGGAGGGAGGTGGGAGGGGGGGTTCAGGATGGGGGACACATGTACACCCGTGGCGGATTCATGTCAATCTGTGGCAAAACCAATACAATATTGTAAAGTAAATAAATAAAGAAAACGGAAAAAAAAGACAAAAAAATTTAGAAACACACACACACACATAGAGACGTACTTAACTTTGTCAGTTTTATCAAGCTCCATTTGCAGAAAAATGAGAATATAGGCAGGACAGAATGTGGTGCAGTCTGTGACATGAGAGTCAAGTTAGACTCCCTCTGAGTCCTGGGGTTCTACCTGGTCCTCTACAGTGAGTACTTGTTTCTGGTTGACCCAAGTCTTGTATCCATGTTTTGAAACACTAGCCACACTCTGCATGTTTGCTATACCTGACAACATTTTTGGAATGACCTTGAAAACCAAGTCCAAGGACAGAATCCCCTTGACGTTCTCCGAGACACAGCCTGTTGACTCGTGCCCCCAGAATTCTTGCAAACGGGACTCTCGATGCTGTTGAGTGTGCCTCACCACTACCATCGGGCTCACCTATTTGTTCAAATTCCGCATTTCTGACAAGCCTCCTAGAGATGGCGAAGCTGCTAGCTGGTGGCCCACAGACTGAGAAGCGAGGCTCCAGACGCTCCAGTCTGTCTGAATACAGTGAAACGTGCATTCACAACAAAGGCCTTCGAAACATGTTTCTGAGTGATATCAAATATGTTCCTATAAAACTCGACCTTCATGCTGCAAAATTAGCATCAAATAAGCCATAAATATTTTTTTCTTTTTTTGGAAAGAGCGCCCAAGATATCTATGACAGCTGTGTTCAACACTCACTGCACATCAGTCACTGGGGGCAGGAGGCATGGAGAAGAAGAGGAAATGTTAAAAAATATAAATGTCTCAGCTGTATCCCTAGAAATCAAAGCAGCATATCTAGGGGTGGGTGAAGGCTTTACCCCTCGGCCTTCCCCTCATGCATCGTCAGAGCACAGTCAAGGTGGTGCTCCACAACCTCTACCCTTCAGCCCTACACGGCGGGTGTTGCTACCAGCCAGGACACATGTGTGCACGCAAAGTCACTTCAGTCGTGCTGGACACTTTGCAACCCTATGAACCGTAGCCCACCAGGCTCCTCTGTCCACGATTCCCCAGGCAAGACTACTGGAGTGTGTTGCCGTGCCCTCCTCCAGGGGATCTTCCCAACCCAGGAATCAGACCTGCGTCTCTCATGCCTCCTGCATTGGCAAGCAGGTTCTTTACCAAGACAGTGCACATGAGCTATGAAAATCAAAGCAAATTCCCAATATTGGCTTCCCAGGTGGCACTAATGTAAAGAATCTGCCTGTAGTATAAGAAACACAAGAGACATGGATTCAACCTTTGGGTCTGGAAGATCCCTTGGAGAAGGCCGTGGCAACCCACTCCAGCACTCTTACCTAGAAAACCTCGTGGACAGAGGAGTCTAGTGGGCTATAGTCCCATGGGTTGCAAAGAGTCAGACACAACTGAGCACTCACTACTCATGCCTTCCCAATAGTAGCTATTCCAAACACCCAGTAACTGGCAAGTATTTTCTTTCTTTATTTACTTTGGGTACTCTTTTTAAAAATTTTGCATCCACTGATAATTGAGCAAGGGAAACATTTTTAACATATAGTTTTTGCCACTATAGAGCTGGATAAAGTAACTTGCAATTTGCAAGCTTGTGTCTTTATTTAGGGCTTCCCTGGCGGCTCAGACAGTAAAGAATCTGCCTGAAATGCAGAAGACCTGATTCAGTCCCTGGGTTGAGATCTCCTGAAAAAGGAAATGTATTTTAATCTTACAATTTTCTATTTCTTAACACTAGTTGAATATTCTTTCCTTTCCTCAAAGAGAAGCACTTATTTTAAAAAGATCTCACTGGGCTTGAGTCTATATGTCAGAGAGTTTCTCTAAATAGTCCCAGGAGAAAGTCTGATAAATGACTAAGTGTATTGATCCCTGCTATCTTCATAACCAAGACAGGATGCCCTTAATGGAAATGTGACATAGATGAGAGAGCAATTAGAACAAAAAGATGAGTCACCGTTCAGCTGCCAGCGCTTTGGAACAACAGGAGTAATGTTTTGCTTCTTTGAGGCAAAAATAACAGTAGCCAGGCAGAGACCCCACAATCCCACTGCTAGCTGCACACCAGAAAGAACCGAAGGCCCTAACAAGCATGTGTGCACGCATGCTTAAAACAGCACTATTCACAGCAGCCAAAAGTAGTAACGATCCACATGTCCAGCAACAGACGCCTGAATCAACAGATCGTGATCTCATAACGGAACACACTTCAGCCTTGAAAAGGGAATAAGCACTTATGCTGCAATGGGGATGGACCTCAGAAACACTAAGTGAAAGAAGGCAGACCCAAAAGCCTATGTTTCTACTATGTATCCATTTATAGGAAATATCAGGAATAGGTAAATCCATAGAGACAGAACGCCCATGGAGTCTGCCAAGGGCAGAGTGAAGAGGAGAAAGCAGGGAAAGCTTATGGATAAAGTCTTCTGAGTGAAGGAAATGCCTTGGAATTAGACAGAGGTGATGGCTGTACGACGTAGTGGATACACTGAATGCCAGTGAAGTGTTCGCTTCGGGGGTCTTGTTTTTTTGACGTGGAACATTTTCTGAGTCTTTACTGACTTTGTTACACTATGGCTTCTGGTTTAGGTTTGGTTTTTTCAGCCGTGAGTCATGTGGGATCCTAGCTCCCTGATGCCACCTGCACTCTCTGCATTGGAAAGGAAGTCTTCCCCACTGGATCACCAGGGAAGTCCCAGATTACTCATTTCTAAATGTTTTCTTTTTTCACATGAATTACAATAGATTGTTTTCTAATATGGAAACTGTTCATCATATTGGATGATTGTAAGACTATGGAGCTGGAAAGGCAGGTGGAGAATGTTGGTGAGGGTGATGTTTTTATTAGAGTTGTGAAGGAAAATCATCTCTAAAAGCAGAATTCGAGGAAACTCGAAGGAGGGAGTGAACCATATGGACGTGCCTGAAAAAACCACTCCAGGTAGAAGGCATCCGGGAGCGTTACTGAATGACCAGTGGCAGAGTGGCCAAGCTGGCTGGTAAACGTGCCTAGAATTTTTATTCGTAGGGGCTCATAGGGATAGAGGAGGCCCATTATGCTGAAGACCAACGGAAGTCCAGAATAAACCACACGAAGGAAATGAAACCTGGTAGGACACTGGAGAGCCTGCCCAGAGACACAACAACCCCACTCTGTATCTCCCACCTCGTATTTGTAAAAAAGCGTTAGTCTCACGGGCCTTCTCCAGGTTCTACAGGGCGATTTAATGAGAAGTGAGAAAATGCAGAAGCAGAAAAATAAAGGAGAACAAAATTATAACAGTTCAGCCATAAAACAAAGTCAAGGACCTTTAGTTCCTCGTCAAGGTCTACAGATAGTGGCCATATCCTTGTGTTGGGTTGCGCCTGCAGACCAGCAGGTGGAGAAAGTTAGCTGTAGGCTGACCATGAGCACATAGGCTCCAAACCAGCTGGACCCCCAAAACTGACAATTAAGTTTCCCAAATACCTGTCTGTTACCTTCCCATCAGCCAGTCAGAGAATATGCACCCGACAACCTTCTCCGTCTTTAAAAAGCTCCCCACGAAAGCCATTGGAGGTCTTCTGAGCATGACCATTTCTCTTAGCTTTGTTTTTGTTCAGTCACCCCATTGTGTCCGACCCTTTGTGATCCCATGGACTGCAGCATGCCAGGCCTCCCTGTCCCTCACTATCTCTCAAAGTTTGCCCAAGCTTCTGCCCATTGCGTTGGTGATGCCATCCTTAGCTTGCCACCCTGAGATAAATGCTGCACTCTCCTTCATCACAACCCACTCTCAGGAGACTGGCTTTACTGCGTGAGTGTGGGCAGAACTGCTAGACTCAGGATCACTGTTGGTCATTCCAAAAGGACTCCTGTTCTTAGTCCTCTCATACCCGAGACACAGGGTAGGTGGCATCTCTCAGATCCTGTCCAACAGCTCCCTGGGCTCCTGTGTCTCAGGGACAGTTCCAAGTACTTGTCACTGACCGGGCATCACTGACCCCTGGTGCTTTCAATTCCATGAAAAGGAAATAAGCTCTGGTCCTAGTCTGTGAGATGTCTCTGGTAAGTGCTAGAACCTCACATGTGGCGATATCAGGGCATTCTTCCCTACAGGCTTGCTTTGAATGGAAGTTTTTTCTTTATTGAAGAGGGGGTGGGCATAGGAAGATATGGGACGTTGTCATCCTGTTTCAAATGCTGCTTTTTCACTGGATTTCACTCTCTGCAGTGAGGAGTTCCCTAGTCATCCAGTACTGTCTGAGTGGTAACTGGGAAAATCCCCATGAGGTCAAGGAATGGCCACACCCCATCTGGACGAGCAGATAGAAAACTTTCCACTCTCCAGCTAGGGAACTGTGACCTAGAGAGGGCGCCAGCACCGAGTTGCTTGGTTCTTACTGACTGTTTCTGGTAAAGCCGACTAGGAATAAGTACAATAGTGAATCAGGGCTCTGTTCCATCTTGTAGTCCCGTATGGCACAGTCTGCAGATCTGAGACATTTTCAGTTTTGACTCCTTGTGAGGTGAAAGAAAATGATATTTTCCTATGATGATATGTGGCCACAATAGACTCCAGACAAAAATGGCCAAGATGAAACTTGTTTGACATTCTGAAACATTTTTTTTTCCCTAATATACACAGGTAGAGAAAGGTGGCGTGATAAAACATCTTTTCAAAATTCTGACCCTGAGAAAATGAAAATAGTCTTAGGAGAAAAATAAAGAAATAATTTTTCCATGTCCTTGAAACATAAACACAGCCCACATTGCTTGAGACTACAGCCTTAACTGAATTAAAAATTGAAATTTAAGGGGGAAGAAAACCTTTTTAAACTCAAGTGAGTAAACTTAACTTATCCCACCTGCTAAAATACTCTTTATGATGAAATACTGGGCTCGCTGTTGCTGTTCAGTTGTGTCCGACCCTTTGAGACCATGTGGACTGCAGCATGCCAGGCTCCCCTGTCCCTCACTATCTCCTAGACTTTGCTCAGACTCATGTCCATTGAGTTGGTTGCCACCCAACCATTATACTCTGCTTCCCCTTCTCCTTTTGCCTTCAATCTTTCCCAGTATCAGGGTTTTTTCAAAGAATTTGCTCTTCATATCAGGTGGTCAAGGTATTGGAGCTTCAGCTTCATCATCAATTCTTCCAGTGAATATTCAGGGTTGATTTCCTTTAGGACTGATTGATTTGGTCTCCTTACAGTCCAAGGGTCTCTCAAGAGTCTTCTCCAGCACTACTTAATTCAGTTTTAAAGTTAGCTATGAGATCTCTCAGTTAAGTTCAGTTCAGTTGCTCAGTCGAGTCTGACTCTTTGCAACCCTATGGACTGCAGCAAGACAGGCTTCTCTGTCCATCACCAGCTTCTGGAGCTTACTCAAATTCATGTTCATTGAGTCGGTTATTCCATCCAACCATCTCATCCTCTGTCATTCACTTCTCCACCTGCCTTCAGTCTTTCCCAGCATCAGGGACTTTTCCAGTGAGTCGGCTCTTTGCATCATGTGGCCAAAGTTTTGGAGCTTCAGCTTCAACATCAGCCCTTCCAATGAACATTCAAGACTGATTTTTTAGGATGGACTGGGTGGATCTCCTTGCAGTCTAAGGGACTTTCAAAAGTCTTCTCCAACAACACAGTTCAAAAGCATTAATTCTTGGGCACTCAGCTTTTTTTTATAGTCCAACTACTACATCCATACATGACTACTGGGAAAACTATAGCTTTGACTAGACTGACCTGTATTGGCAAAGTAATGTCTCTACTTTTAAATATGCTGTCTAGGTAGGTCATAGCTATTCTTCCAAGAAGTAAGCATCTGTTAATCTCATGGCTGCAGTCAGCATCTGCAGTGACTTTGGAGTCCAAAAAAATAAAGTCTGTCACTGTTTCCACTGTTTCCCCATCTATTTGCCATGAAGTGATGGGACCAGATGTCATGATCTCAGTTTTCTGTATGTTGAGCTTTAAGCCAACTTTTTCATGTGAAAACTGACCTTTTCCAGTCCCGTGGCCACTGCTGAGTTTTCCAAATTTGCTTGCATATTGAATGCAGCATTTTCACAGCATCATCTTTTAGGATTTGAAATGACTCACTGGAATTCCATCACCTCCACTAGCTTTGTTCATAGTGATGCTTTCTAAGACCCATTTGACTTCATTCACATCCCAGGATGTCTGGCTCTAGGTGAGTGATCACACCATCATGGTTATCTGGGTCATGAAGATCCTTTTTGTACAGTTCTTCTGTGTATTCTTGCCACCTCTTCTTAATATCTTCTGCTTCTCTTAGGTCCATACCATTTTTACTCTCTGTTATGCTCATCTTTGCATGAAATATTCCCTTGGTGTCTCTAATTTTCTTGAAGAGACTTCTAGTCTTTCACATTTTATTGTTTTCCTCTATTTTTTTTTGCACTGATCACTGAGGAAGGCTTTCATATTTCTCCTTGCTATTCTTTGCAGCTCTGCATTTAAATGGGTATATCTTTCCTTTTCTCCTTAGCCTTTAGCTCCTCTTCTTTTCTCAGCTGTTTGTAAGGTCTCCCAGGACAACCGTTTTGCCTTTTTGCCTTTCTTTTTCTTGGGGATGGTTTTGATCCCCGTCTCCTGTACAATGTCACGAACCTCCATCTATAGTGCTTCAGGCACTCTATCAGATCTAATCCTTTGAATCTATTTGTCACTTTCATTGTATAATTGTAAGGGATTTGATTTAGGTCAAATCTGAATGGTTAGTGGTTTTCCTTACTTTCTTCAATGTGAGTCTGAATTTGGCAATAAGGAGTTCATGATCTGAGCCACAGTCAGCTCCCAGTCTTGTTTTTGCTGACTGTATAGAGCTTCTTCATCTTTGGCTGCAAAGAATATAATAAATCTGATTTTGGTATTGACCATCTGGTGATGTCCATGTTGAATCTTCTCTTTTGTTTTTGGAAGAAGGTGTTAGCTATGACCAGTGCATTCTTTTGTCAAAACTCTGTTAGCCTTTGACCTGCTTCATTCTGTACTAAAAGGCCAAATTTGCCTGGTGTTTCTTGACTTCCTACTTTTGCATTCCAGTCCCCTATAATGAAAAGGACAGTTGTTGGGTTTTTTTGTGTGTTTTTTTTGGTGTTAGTTCTAGAAGGTCTTGTAGCTCTTCACTGACCCATTCAACTTCAGCTTCTTCAGCATTACTGGTTGGGGCATAGGCTTGGATTACTGTGATATTGAATGGCTTGCCTTGGAAACAGAGATCATTCTGTCATTTTTGAGACTGCATCCAAGTACTGCATTTCAGACTCTTTGGTTGACTGTGATGATGGCTATTCCATTTCTTCTAAGGGATTCTTGCCCACAGTAGTAGATATAATGGTCATCTGAGTTAAATTCACCCTTTCCAGTCCATTTTAGTTCACTGGTTCCTAAAATGTCAGTGTTCATTCTTGCCATCTCTTGTTTGACCACTTTTAATTTGCGTTGATTCATGGACCTAACATTCCAGGTTCCTATGCAGTATTGCTCTTTACAACATTGGATACCATGAGATTTCTGGTTCTGTATATAAAAATTAATTTTGAAAATAGCTTCTGCTTAATTGACTTGAAGAAAAGTAGAAAAAATAAAGATAGCGTTAAGTCACGTCCAACTCTTGGGATCCCATTAACTGTAGCCTGCCAAGCTCCTCTGTCCATGGGATTCTCCAGGCAAGAGTACTAGAGTGAGTTGCCATTTCCTTCTCCAGGAGAACTTCCTGACCCAGGAATTGAACCAAGGTCCTCTGCATTGCTGGCAGATTCTTTACCGACTGAGCTATGCGGGAAGCCCTAAAGCAAGCAAAGACTTACAAATCAAGTATTTCTAAATACTACAGAAACTAACCCAAATGAATTTCAGGTTCATGTGACCTGAGAAATATTCAGTATTAAATTAATATCTCATATTAAACCTAGATTAATTTTGTTGGTTTAATTAATACAGACATGGCTTTAGCATTATCAACATTGATGATAATACCTTCATTGTACCTAGGTTTACTAAAACACAAATAAGTTCATATTTTATATGGTGCAAAATTTGTCAACAATGAAAAGTTAACTTTGTAGTAAAAATGAGATAAAGGGGATAGAAGTTTTAGGTGAACTCTTCAGGAATAATTATGTTTAGGTTTTCCAGATTTGTAGTAACTTGAAACTTTAAGGTTTAGCTTATTTAAGTGATGAGAATTCATTAATTATCTAAACCATTTTAACGTATTGAAGCATTGGTTGCTAGACAAGTTTAAGTTTACCTACTTTTGTCTTCTTGTAAAAGAAAAATACAGACTTGGGGTTTATTAAGCACATGTTTTACACCACATTAAAAGAATAATTTATACTGTGAGAAAAAAAATGATTTTAGAGAGTGTAAAATATATCCATAAGTTTGCCAGTCAAAATGATGGTATGACAAACAGTTCACAATATATTGTTTTTGTGGTTTGTTTTGCTAGAAATTGAGGGCTTTTTAGGGTGAAAATTGTAATATATATGTAATTAAAGCTACTGCAAATAATAATAGAAACATTTCAGTGTATAAAAAAGTAAGATATATGTTGTATGTAAAATGTATGTTGTTAGAAAAGATATTTTAAACTGCATATTTTTTGTTAAGGAAAAAGAAAGTCATTTTGTCCTAGAGCTGGTTGTTTCTGGGCAGGAAAAAAAAAAAAGGGCCAAACTGATATGGGTGCAGAAAGTTGTGGGCAATTTGTCAAAGAGGAACTCTGAGAAAAAGCTGTGTACATGGTCAAGCTTGGATAAGATTAGATTCAACTTAGTTAAGTAAGTATATTGTGTTATTTAAAGTAAGCTGGTATAAGACTAGATTTTGCTTTTCTCTCTCTCAAGAGAAAAGAGTTTTTGGTTGGTTTGTTTGTTTTTTAAGAATATTGAGCTATGTTAGCACAAATTCTAAATGAAGGTAAATTTTACCTCTGGCTGACTTTAGGACCAGCTTCCCAGGTGGCTCAGTGGTAAAGGATCCACCTGCCATTGCAGGAGACATAGGAGACACAGGTCTGATCCCTGGGTTGGGAAGATTTCCTGGAACAGGAAATGACAACATACTCCAGTATTCTTGTCTGGGAAATTTCATGGATAGAGGAGCCTGGCAGGCTACAGTTCATAGGGTCACAAACAGTCGGACAAGACTGAGCAACTGAGTGCAGCTTTAAGATATTTCAAAGGGCCCCTGAGTCTCAGAGAACTTAATCAGGATTATTTGGCATGTGAAATTACATTTGTTGCTGTTCAGCTGCAAAGTCGTGACTAACTCTTTGGACTGTGGCGTGCCAGGTTCCTCTGAACTCCACTATCTCCTGGAGCTTGCTCAAATTCATCTTCCTCGAGATGGTCATGCTATCCAACCATCTCATCCTCTCTTGCCCCTTCTCCTTTTGCCTTCAATGTTTCCCAGCATCAGGGTCTTTTCCAATGAGTCGATTCTTTACATCAGGTAGCCAAAGTATTGGAGCTTCAGCTTTAGCATCAGTCCTTCCAATGAATATTCAAGCCTGACTTCCTTTAGGATTGACTGGTTAGATCTCCTTGCAGTCCAAGAGACTCTCAAGAGTCTTCTCTATCACCACAGTTCAAAAGCATCAGTTCTTCAGTGTTCAGCCTTCTTTATGGCCCAACTCTCACATTTGCATGTAACTACCAGAAAGACCATAGCTTCGACTGTACATAAACAAAGCCAAATTCGTGGTAAAGAAAAACCTGCTTATATTATCCTGTACAGATAAATGTCATTGATACAAATGTTCTAGAAATTATATATAGTTCCTAAAATGTGGATGTGCCCTGATATTATGTTAACAATCATAGTTCTAGTTATCTTGAATTATGGTACATCACACATTTCTTTGTCAATTGCATTATAATCAGATCTTCAACTTTGCCTTTTTAAGTCTTTGTCATTCACAGACAGTTATTGTTTCACTCTGATGCTTTTGCAAAAATGCTTTATCTTTCAAAAGAATCATAGAAAAGACTTTTTGACAAGTGTAAATTTCTGATAACTTTTAGATCATACACCTAAACTGGATAAAAAATTTTTAGTTCTAATGAAAACTGGCTTCATAAAACTGTTAACAAAAGATTAAGATCAAGGATTAGTTACATAAAGCTAAGGGAACTGATAATATGGCTTTTGCCTGAAATGTTGTTGGCTTTTAATCTGTGTTTTCCAGATACAGGGAAATCTTTTCCCTCAAGCTAATTATGACTTATAGCAACTTAGTAAATTATAACTTTGTAAGCAAAATTGAAACATTTATCTATTTTCTCTGCCTGATCCCTCCAGAAATTGGAAACTCTCTCATTCTTAAAATATTAACAGGTGAATAAGAAAGACCATCTCCTGACAGGTGCAGGAATCTCAGGATATTTTGGAGACCCTGAAAAGAGAAAATTTCACTGGAATAAATAAATATTACAAGTGGAATCTGTGCCTAACCTTAGTGTGGCTAAACCTAACATCTCGGCTGTGGAAGCATGGAATCTTAACAGCTGCACCACCTGGGAATTCCTGAGAGTCTTTTCACAAGTTCAAGCAAAGATTCCCAATGAAAAGTTCTGGCTCAACCAGTTTAGAAGAACCTAAGTGATCAATTCACCAGACTCATTTTACAAACAATTTTGATCTTAATTTGGCTATGTTTGGGAAAATGAGGGTAATTTTAGAGCAAAAGGCATCATGTTTCAGTGGATGCTAAATTCTAATTTTGTTAATCGAGGTCTATATTTATTGCAGTCATTGATACTGTTTCCCTCAGTACTGAGGAATATCAAAGAAAAGGAGGGATTTACATTGATCAGGATCCTGTGGGTTCTTCCCGGGACCAAACCCTGCCTCCACCATGCTCTCTGCCGCTTGTTGAAAAAAAAGCTCTTACCTCTTAGGCCATCCCCAAGTTCCAAAGGACAAATATAGTCAACGAAATGAGAAAATGTAGGAACAAATAAAAGCAGTCAAGCAAGACAAGACAATAATAATTCGGTCATAAAATAAAGTCAGAGCCTTAGTTCCTCCTCAGTGGCTACAGACAATAACCTGAGCCGTATCCTTGAGTTATTTTGCACATACTAACCACTCCCCCCAACTCTGACATTTCAAGTTCAGTCGTTGGGATAAGAAGAACCCCTGGAGAAGGAAATGGCAACCCACTACAATATTTTTGCCTGGGAAAACCCACGGACAGAGGAGTCCGGCAGGCTACAGTCCGTCGGGTCGCAAAGAGTCAGACACGACCGAAGAGACTTAGCATGCATGCACGTGGCCATCAGCACACAGACCCCAGAAGACAGGGGGCAGAAACCTGATAAAGGAGATTCCTGAAATGCCCTCTGTCACCGCGCCATCAACCAGCCAGAGAGCCCCAACCCCCGCCCTTCCCTGAAAGCCATCAGGGGTTTCGGTGTTTCGAGCACGAGCTGTCCCATCCTCAGAGCCCAAAGCCGTGCAGTAAGCGCTCCAATGTGCTTCAGCACAGTGCAGGGTCAAGGCGGGCTAGTGGCCCAAGTTCAGTTTGGTCGCAGAAGTAGTGGAGAAATGACAAGTACGTCAAATTACACGTAAAGGATTGAAGCCAAGTCTTGTTCTAGATCAGGTTAGAGTACTTTTTACAGCTTGATTAAAACTTATGTGATTTAATAGTGACCTAATTAATGCTTATAGAAACAGCATATCTGGGCAAAAAGACATTTTAATATATGTTGTTAATTTACCAGGTTTAGAATCAACCACTTCAGGTCAAAAGCCATTGCCTGGGCCTTATATGTACCCCTGTGGGCAGTGAAAGGGAAGCCCTGGGCATTGAGAGCCACAGAGCAGACCTTGAAACACACACTGTACTATATGTACATATGTGTAAATATATATACACCTCTATACATGCATTATATCATATGCACCATGCATGCATACTCAGGCTCTTCAGTCATGTCCAGCTCTGCAACCCATATGGACGGAAGCCCTCCAGGCTCCACTGTCCATGGAAATCTCCAGGCAAGAATCCTGGAGTGGGTTGCCAGTCCTTTCTCCAGGGGATCTTTCCAATCCAGGGATGAAACCGCAACTTCTGCATTGCAGGAAGATTCTTTCCCACACGTTTATCTATATGCTATACATTTGTCACATATATTTATGCATATGTACATTTACTGTAGAGTATATACTTACACGTGTCCGTTACATGTTACATACGCATTTGCTATATAATTTTTTTGCTCTCTCCTTAAGATGCAAGCTCCAGGAAGACACTTCTGTTGTTTTGTTCACTGCTGTATTCATAGTGCTTATAACAGGCTCTAAAACATATCAGACCCTCAATCAATGTTTGAACAAAGAAGGAAAGAATGAAATAGAAAAAGAAAAAAAGGATAGGAAGGAAGGAGGACAGAGGAGAGAGAGAGAGGGGTTGATTCCTGTTTCCAACCCAGAGTTACATCTCCGTGAAACAGAATGTAATGTGTATGTGTACGTGTGCATGCATGATTAGTATTAAAATTGGTTATTTCTGCAATGTCAGAAAAAAAAAGATCGTTTCTACACATATCCAAGATAAAATGAATAGCAATAAAAGACTGGCAATTAAGGGAAATGTTAGGAAATAATTTGGAGGGGCTTTCAAATTCAGTGAGAGAGATTTTACTTGGAACAGATGGATACAAAACGTCTGGAACTAAAAAGCACGGGAGACTGAGGACCAACCAGCAAGTGTGTTAGCAGCAAATGAAAGCCCATGATAGACGTGCCTAAATGGGCAGTGTGCAAAGCAAAGAGCCCTGCTGAAAAGAGTGGAAACAATCCTCTGCACCAAGCCTGTCAAAAGGCAGCGCCCAAGCTGAGATGGTGCCGCTTTGTTAAGGCGGGCAGCTGTGATCGCATCGTTGGGTACAGCCCATCAAACAGCGTCCAGGGCAGAGGCAGAAGGCTCATCTGGGGAAGCAAGTTGGGGCGTGGGGCCCTATTTCAGAACGCCTTCCGCCAGCCACACACGCTAGCTTGATCCAGCATGACTGTTCTCCTAGATTAATTACCCACATTTGCATACGTGCTTTTTGGCTGCAGGCAAGGAAATAGTTGGAAGCATCTCCTGGTGCTCTAAAAGATGGGCCCTGCCTACTGTGCCTCACAAACTGTTTGCTTTCTTTGGTTCCCGTTTCAAATAAGACGCTTTCTCCCATGATGTTTCCTTGATTTCCTGGAATATATGCCTAAATCTCAGCCAGGGCACGACTGAGTTCTAAAGCACTGTGGATGAAGGAAAAAATGTCACAAATAACTGTCAAGTTCCGCTGACAGATCATTTTGCTCATGTCATGGGAGAGTTTTTAAAAGTTTTCTCCTTGAGTCTCTTCAGGATTGCTGGCATTGTGGTATAATCGATCATGTAATATGTGCCATCAAAAGAACTGGGGGGAAAAGGAATTTTCTGAAAATCACACTGAAGTTTAAAAGCTGTGCAATTTTTCTTCAAGGAAACTGGAACCTTTACTTTTCCAAAGCTCAGTGAGCTCTGCAAGCTGCGAAAAGATGTGGTCACATCAATGAGAAAACCAGCGTTCCCTGTCCTTGAGCCGAGGGAGGGAGGAAGCTAGCTTCCAGTGAGCCGTGAGCCCTGGTGGTCAAGGCGGTGGCTGGAGATGAGCACCCCAGTCTGGTATCACATCCCACGCAGAATCCGCACCGGACATTTGCGAGAGACCTGACGGTCCACGTGCTTTCCAATCAACCAACGAGGGAAGGGTGTTTTTCTTTTTGGCTTCCTTTACAGAAATCAGACTTTATTTTGGGGGGCTTCAAAATCACTGCAGATGGTGACTGCAGCCACGAAATTAAAAGACGCTTACTCCTTGAAAGAAAAGTTATGATTAACCCAGACAGCGTATTAAAAAGCAGAGACATTACTTTGCCAACAAAGGTCTGCCTAGTCAAGGCTATAGTCTTTCCAGTAGTCATGTGTAGATGTGAGAGTTGAACTAGAAAGAAAGCTGAGTGCCGAAGAATTGATGCTTTTGACCTGTGGAGTTAGAGAAGACTCTTGAGAGTCCCTGGGACAGCAAGGAAATCCAACCAGTCCATCTTAAAGGAAATCAGTCCTGAATATTCATTGGAAGGACTGATGCTGAAGCTGAAACTCCTGATGCTAAGAACTGACTCATTGGAACAGACCTTAATGCTGGGAAAGATTGAAGGTGGGAGGAGAAGGGGACAACAGAGGAAATTGTATGTCTTATGCAAAAGACAGAAAAAGAAAGCAAACAAATAGAAATAAATATATCAAAAAATGAAATATTTCTCTTATGATGTTTTAGTAGGTGAAGTGATCTGCTTTCATAGATCTGGTTGGAACTCGTTGGCCAAAGTCACATTGAACTCTTTCTTACACTGAGGCAGCCAAAAGCTCTTTCTGTTAGAATCACATTAGGTTAAAAAAAAAAAAGTTCATTATTTTTAATGTATTATGTTATTTCATTTATAACCATTTATATTAATGACCTTTTCATATGATATGTTATTTTTAGCTCTAGATTTCATTTATTGAGAAATTATGAAATATCTCTCTCCTTGTGCAAAGTCCTTTGTACATTCCGTTCTTCTTGCCTTATTTTCTCTCCACGTGGGCACACCTTTCCTTGGTCATGTGAATTTTTCCTTCTCAAGAAATGAGTCAGCTGAAAGGAGGTGCTCTGTAAGATAGTAGAGGTGACTTTGAAGAAAAACAGTGACCACCAATCATGTGATCTCTAAAAGAACTGGGGCAGAACAATGGCGACTCGGTACAAGACTTAAAAGTGGAGAGTGAAAGTCCAACTCAGACACAATCCAGGAATAAACAGAAGAGCAGCTCAGCTTGAAGTTTCTACGAAGAAAGGATAATCACTAGGAGGAAAGAGAGGGAACTGAGAAAGTCCCTGGAAGACCCCCAGGAAAGGGTGCTTTGTGCTGAGAATCCCAGGGGCTGAAGGATGCCCTTGATAGAGGGATGAGTTCAGTTCAGTTCAGTCGCTCAGTAATGTTTGACTCTTTGCAACCCCAAGGACTGCAGCACACCAGGCTTTGCTGTTCATCGCCAACTTCCAGAGCTTGCTCAAACTCATGTCCACTGAGTCAGTGATGCCATCCACCCATCTCATCCTCTGCCATTTCCTTCTGCTCCTGCCTTCAGTCTTGCCCGGCATCAAGGTCTTTTCCAATGAGTTCGTTCTTCACATCAGGTAGCCAGTTATTGGAGTTTCAACTTCAGCTCAGTCCTACCAATGAACATTCAGGACTGATTTCCTTTAGGATGGACTGATTTGATCTCCTTGCAGTCCAAGGGACTCTGAAGAGCCTTCTCCAACACCGCAGGTCAAAAACATCAATTCTTCAGCTCTCAGCTTTCTAACTCACATCTATACACGACTACTGGAAAATCCATAGCTTTGACTAGATGGAGCTTAGTCAGCAGAGTACCATCTCTGCTTCTTAATATGCTGTCTAGGTTTGTCATAGCTTTTTTTCCAAAGAGCAAGACTCTTCTAATTTCATGGCTGCGGTCACCATCTGCAGTGATTTTGGAGCCCAAGAAAATAAAGTCTGTCACTGTTTCCATTGTTTCTCCATCTATTTGCCATGAAGTGATGTGACTGGATGCCATGATCTTAGTTTTATGAATGTTGAGCTTTAAGCCAGCTTTTTCACTCTCCTCTTTCACTTTCAGCAAGAGGTCCTTCAGTCGCTCATCGTTTTATGCTATGAGGGTGGTGTCAGATGCATTGCCGTGAACAAAGCTAGTAGGGGCAATGAAGTTCCAGCTGAGCTACTTCAAACCCTAAAAGATGATGCTGTGAAAGTGCCACAATCAATAAGCCTGCAGATTTGGAAAACTTGGCAGTGGCCACATTCTTGCCAAAGAATGTCCAAACTACCAGACAATTGCATTCCTCTCACAAACTAGCAAAATAATGCTCAAAAATTTCCAGGCTAGGCTTTAACAGTACGTGAAACGAGAACTTCTAGATGTTCAAACTGGGTTTTGAAAAGGCAGAGGAATCAGAGATGAAATTGCCAGCATCCATTGGATCATATAAAAACCAAAAGAATTCTAGGAAAACATCTACTTCTGTTTCATTGACTACGCTAAAGGCTTTGACTGTGTGGATCACAACTAACTGAGGAAAATTCTTCAAGAGATGGGAATACCAGATCTCCTTACCTGTCTCCTGAGAAACATATCCATGTCAAGAAGCAACAGTTATAACCGGACTTAGAACAATGGGGTGATTCTAAATTGGGAAAGGAGTACATCAAGGCTGTATATTGTCACCCTGCGTATTTAACTTATATGCAGAGTACATCATGCATAATGCTGGGTTGGATGAAGCACAAGCTGGAATCAAGAATGCCAGGAGAAATATTAATAACCTCAGAGGGGTGGGTACCAGACATCATTTTCAAGATGAGAGGAAGGTAGACCAGAACAGCATGAGTCTCTGGATGAACTCAGCTCCACCAGAACAAACGATACAGAGAGGGAAGCTGGAAGAGGCAGGTCCTGCAGATGACCCTGTCTGGGTGATTTCACATGTGGTCCCTTATGCAGGAAGAGTTATCACCTTTGTTTTCGAAATCCTTAGAAGCTGAGGCTGTATAGAAAGACCCTTAATGAATCTGTCTCACAAGCCAGACTCTGTGTTTTAAAATACAAAATGCCTTTTGTTTCAAGATTTTCTTGAAGTACAAGAGGGGGAAAGTAAGCAAATTTTAAATCAAAAGCAAAACTCTTGGCATATACAGCAGAATTCCAAATATAACCAATTTTCACATGGACTCAGCTATTCTGTGGGTCAACATCTGACCTCATAGCATAATAATTAGAACATTTTTTTTACACTATTTTGGGTTTCCCTGATGGCCCAGCAGTAAAGAATCTGCCTGCACTGGATGGTGGTGGGGGGCAGGGAGATCTGGGTTCAGTTCCTGAGTCAGGAAGATCCCCTGAAGGAGGGCATGGCAACCCACTCCAGTATTCTTGCCTGGAGAATCCCATGGACGGAGGAACTTGGTGGGCTACAGTCCATGTAGTTGCAAAGAGTCGGACACGACTGAAGCAACAAAGAAGTCATGCACACGTAACACTATTTGTCTTCATCCTGTTCAGAAATGCCAGCTTTACAAAGCGCTTGATGGTGAAATACATTTAATAAAACTTGATGCCTTTGGAAATATTTCTGTTGCCACTAAGACAGAGCATACATTTTCTGTAATAGGCTGTGCCATCTATAAGAAAGTAAAATGTGGAGGAAATAATTGGGAACCATTTTTGCAGCTCAGCTCAAAGTTCAGAAGTCACAAATGGGAGCTAAAATTTGTAACTCCCCCCGCCATTAACCCTTCTGCTCTCTGTACCTGAACTCTGAGCACATTCTGCTCAAGACAGGGCAATTTTCTAATCAAGAGAGGTGACAGCTCAGAGATGGGACCCTTGCTAGGACATGAGGCTTTATCTCGCCTGCTATTTCTGTTGACTCTGTTCTACTCTCAGCTCCCTGTCTGGGTGTGGAGCGAAGCAAGGAGAGGCCTCTCGAGAGAGACTGGACTCTGGTGGGAAGCGGCAGTGACTGAGAATCACTAACAAAATTCTAAACACCCGCATTCCTTCCAGGTCCAGAGGGAGAGAACTCACTCCCTCTTCCCACTCTCCATCACCTCTTCACTTCTCCATGAAACTGGGAGTCATTATTGCAACGCTCATCCCCACCACCCCAGCACAGACTCTTTCAGAGATGCCTGCAGAGAGAGGCATTCTCCCCTCCTTGCAGTGTAAAATTGATAGCTAGTGGGAGCCTGCTGTATAGCGCAGGGAGCCCAGCCGTGTCGTCTGTGATAGCCTGCAGGGGTGAGGGGAGGGGAGGGGAAGGAGGAAGGCTCATGAGAGAGGGGATATATGCATATATAATTATGACTGATTCACACGGCTGTATGGCAGAAACCAACATTTAACACTGTAAAGCAATATTCCTCCAATTAAAAAAAAAATGAAAGTGAAAGTCGCTCAGTCATGTATGACTCTTTGCAACCTCACGGACTATACAGTCCATGGAATTCTCCAGGCCAGAATGCTGGCGCGGGTAGCCATTACCTTCTCTGGGAGATCTTCCCAATGCAGGGATTGAACCCAGGCCTCCCGCGTTGCAGGTGGATTCTTTACCAGCTGAACCACAAGGGAAGCCCAAGAATACTGGAGTGGGTAGCCTATCCTTTCTCCAGAGGATCTTCCTGACCCAGGAATTGAACCAGGGTCTCCTGCATTGCAGGTGGATTCTTTACCAACTGAGCCATCAAGGAAACCCTTAAAAAAAAAAAAAAGCAGCCCTTAAAAGAATGCCTGGCCCTCACAAGCACTGCATAAGAGTTTGCAATCATTCTTATCTTAAATAATGTTATGTCTGATGCCTTCTTGGCTCCTGTGATGATTTGTAAGTTCAGGATCTAGAGAGGAAGGGACATGGTTGCTGATCCTCCATACCTCTAACTGGCAGGCTTTGCTGCCAGTCAAAGGACATTTTCGCCATGCTGGGCAAGAAATCCAGGAAGGAAAGGCTACAGTGTGCAGAGAGACGGATCGGGGACTGACAGAGCAAAGCCTGCATGACAACGTGACCCTGTGCAGGCCCCAGCCCTCCCCTGGGCCACTCTGCACCCCGCCCCCGCCTGTCCAGGCGTGCTGCCCCTGTGAGGCCCAGCGCACAGCCACCTGCTCTCTGGAGCCTGGCCTGCTGTGCACCCAGCACAGTGCCTGCCTGACCTCTCCTAGGTCACAGCAAACATCCACTAGCTATAGAAAACAGATGAAAGGATGTTAATAGCACTGTTATTAACGATCTGCTCCTGCCCAACGTTTCAATAGAAATGTGAAAGGACTGCAATGTGCCAACTTTAGAGGAGGCGGCGGTGCCTGCTCCAGTGCTCTCGCCTGGAGAACCCCGGGGACGGAGCAGCCTGGGGGGCTGCAGCCCATGGGGTCGCGAAGAGTCGGACTCGACTGAGCGATTTCACTTTGACTTTTCACTTTCATGCATTGGAGAAGGAAATGGCAACCCACTCCAGTGATTTTGCCTGGAGAATCCCGGGGACGGAGCAGCCTGGTGGGCTACCTGCCTGACCTCTCCTAGGTCACAGCAAACATCCACTAGCTACAGAAAACAGATGAAAGGATGTTAATAGCACTGTTATTAACGATCTGCTCCTGCCCAACGTTTCAATAGAAATGTGAAAGGACTGCAATGTGCCAACTTTAGAGGAGGCGGCGGTGCCTGCTCCAGTGCTCTCGCCTGGAGAACCCCGGGGACGGAGCAGCCTGGGGGGCTGCAGCCCATGGGGTCGCGAAGAGTCGGACTCGACTGAGCGATTTCACTTTGACTTTTCACTTTCATGCATTGGAGAAGGAAATGGCAACCCACTCCAGTGATTTTGCCTGGAGAATCCCGGGGACGGAGCAGCCTGGTGGGCTACCGTCTATGGGGTCGCACAGAGTCAGACACGACTGAAGTGACTTAGCAGCAGCAGCAGCAGCATGCCAACTTTTCCCTAAACAAGACGACTGGTCGCTGTTGGTGTGCGAGCCGCCAGCGGCGCATACGTGGACCACACCGGTACACGTGTGCATGAAGGTGTGCCCTTCAGCTGGATAGGAGAAGGGCACAGCTGGGCCTTCCAGAACCTTCCTGAGTACCTTAGACTCAGTCACTGTCTCAGTAAGTCTGCCCCTCAGGAAGAATTCTGTGTGGATTCCCATACTGACCCAAAGAGGACTAGAGCTTAACCACACACACAAAACTGAACTTAGTGTTTGTCTCTCTCAACCTTGTCTGCAATCTGCAGATAAATGAAGGGCTTCCCCGGTGCCTTAGCTAGTAAAGAATCCTCCTGCAATGCAGGAGACCCCGGTTCAATTCCTGGGTTGGGAAGATCCCTTGGAGAAGGGAACAGCTATCCATTCCAGTCTTCTTGGGCTTCCCTGATAGCTGAGCTGGTAAAGAATCTGCCTGCAGTGAAGGAGACCTGGGTTCAATCCCTAAGTTGGGAAGATCCCCTGGAGAAGGGAACGGCTACCCACTCCAGTATTCTGTCCTGGAGAATCCCATGGAGTACAGTCCATTGGGTTGCAAAGAGTCGAACACAACTGAGCGACTTTCACTTTCACTTTTTCAGCAGGAGGCAATCAGACACAAGCCAAAAATGGGAGGAATCTCTAACAACAACACTGGAGTGCGTTGTCATTTCCTTCTCCAATGCATGAGAGTGAAAAGTGAAAGTGAAGTCGCTCAGTCATGTCCGACCCTCAGCGACCCCATGGACTGCAGCCCACCAGGCTCCTCTGTCCATGGGATTTTCCAGGCAGGAGTACCAGAGTGGGGTGCCATTGCCTTCTCCCAGCAACAACAATAAACAACAGCAAATCACTCCAGGCACATTTCAAAGCCTGCAGAAATCAGTGGACATAAAGGACGACCCAGCCACAGGCGATGCCATGTGTAAGAGTGATCTGCCTTCTGCTGTCTGTGACCTAAACAGCAAAGCGTCTAGAAATGACGGCAGCAGGCGCAGAGTGGGACCGTGACGCCTGAGCCCCACATGCTGCCTCAGAAAGCAGCTTGGAAATGCCTGTAGCGTCCTCGCTCTGGGAATCAGGATGAGCACAGGGTCTGGCCCGGACTCCTCTCTGCTCATTCCTGCTGGCCTGCACACACCTGCTACTGCTCTCCTCCCGCCTCTCTTCTTGGACCTCGACAACTGGATGCAGAAAAAGGAAGGCACAGGGAGGCTTCCCTTTTAAGAAGCTGTGCTCTCATCTGAGCAAGCAGTTATGGAGACTTCTCAGCTGGATCCTAATTAACCCATTTCTTCTATGTACAAGGAAGGGGCAGAACCAGCTTCCTCTTCTCAAAAACAACAGCGATTGGCATCCTGAAACATTTTTATAGAAGAAAATACAAAAAAACTAACAAATCAGTACAAATTCATCATCTAACAACATAAAATGATTTGTCTCTAGAAAATCTTAACAAATCTGCACACTAAGGCTGCAGGATATAATGACAATGTTTTCAAAATCAGATGAATTACGTATACTAGCAATAAAAACTTACACATGGAAATTAATACAATACCAGTTACAATGTCATCAAAATGTGAAATGCCTAAAGATAAATTTAATAAAACCTGTACAAGATCTGTATGCTGAAAAGTACAAAATATTACTGAGATTAAAAAAACCTCAATAAATAAAGATATACATGCCATGTTTATAGACCAAAATGTTAAGCCGATTAGTCAGCAGTTGATCTGTACATTCATGTAACACCAATCAAGCTACAACAAGATGTTTTGTAAAGTTGACAAACTGATTCTAAAATCCATATGAGAATTCGAATAACCTAGAAAATCCAGAAAGATGTTGAGAAAGAAGAAATCGAATTTCCTACATTATTTGATTTAAAGGCTTTATGAGTGGTTTAGACAGTACTGGCATAAAGATAGACACACATGACAACAGAACAGAAGATAAAGTAGATCTTACATATATGATCAATTAATTTTCAAAGAGATGCTGGGAAATTCACTGGGGAGAAGAAAATATTTTCAACAAATGGTTCTAGAACACTTGGATATCCATATTAAAGAAACCTGGCCCTTAACCTATTCCATTAAAAATTAACTCAGTAATAAATCAATTAAAATAGCTACAACTATAAAATCTGTAGAAGAAACCACAGGAAAATACCTCTGCACCTTTGCGTAAACTAAGGATTTGAAATAGGACAAGAAAAACCAAATTGTAAATGAAAAACAATGATTTATCTTCAGTTCAGTTCAGTCACTTAGTCGTGTCTGACTCTTTGTGACACCATGAATTGCAGCACGCCAGGCCTCCCTGTCCATCACCAACTCCTGGAGTTCACTCAGACTCACGTCCATTGAGTCAGTGATTTATTTTAGATTTCATCAAAATTGAAATCTTTTGCACTTCAAAAAGATACCATTAAGAAAAAGAAAAGGTAAGCCACAGACAAGAACATTTTTGTAAAACATATATTCTTCAAAATATTTCTATCTAAATATATCTATCACAAACACACATACACAGAACACAATTCAATAATTAAGAAATAATCGAATTTTTTAATCTAACGTTTCTTTGTAAATATTTTTCTAAAGAATATATACAAATGGCAAATACATATGTGAAAAGATGATTATCATTTTGAGTTATAAGGAAACTGTACATCAAACTACAGAATGAATAAAATGTAAGACACCGACAATACCCAGCGGTATCATGCATGCTAAGTCACTTGAGTTGTGTCCGACTCTTTGAGACCCCGTGGATCATAGCCCACCAGGCTCCTCCATCCATGGATTTCTCCAGGCAAGAATACTGGAGTGGGTTGCCATGCCCTCCTCCAGGGTGGTGTCGTGGGTTTGCACCAACTGGAACTCTCCTGCCTTGCAGATGGGGTAGAAAACGACAGAACCATTTTGGTGAAGAGTTGGACAGTATCTTACCAAGTTAAACATACACTCATCATGAAACAAAGAAATCAACTCTTAGGGAGTTCCACAAGATAAGTAAAAGTATATGTCCTCTCAATGTCTTTTTTGTTCATCTTCCTAATAGCTTTGCTTATGACAGAGAAAACCTGAAAAGAATCCAAATGCCCATCAACCAGTGCTGGATAAACACATCGTGGACCATCCATATGATGAGACACTACTTAGTAAGAGAAACTAATAAATCACTGATACGTAATACAACCTGTTTGAATCTCCAAGGTCTTATGCTAAGTGAAAAAAGGCAGACACAGAAGGGCACGTACATAGGATTCCATTGACATGACACTCTAGACAAGGCAAAACTATAGAGACAGAAAGCAGATCGGTGATTGCCAGGATGGGGAGAGAGATTAATCACGAAAGGGAGCCAAGAAACACTTTGGGGTGAAAAGCTGTTCTTTACAGTGATTATGGCTACATCACTGGATACTTCCGTCAGAACACATCAAAGTTTACACTCAAAACTGGTGATTGTAACATATATGCCTAAGCTGACACACACACAAGAAAACATAGCAGGTGGACTCTGGTCTATTTCTTTATTACATTTAAAAGAGCCTGTAAGATAAACTTCAGGCTGTCAACAGTAGTTATCTCCAGTGCTTTTTTGTTTGTCTGTTCATTTGTTCTTGAGTTTTATTTTGGTGTTTGTTTGTTTGCTACATATGTTTGCCTTTCTTCAATTTCTAGAATGATTGTATGAGAATAATTAAAATTTAATCTCAAATATTATTATGGTATTCAGTCTATCATAAATTCTAATCAACCACATTCAGACAGAGCATGAGCAAGAAGGATGCGCTCACGTTCCTTGACCATCTTTCTCTGTCAACAACTATGTCTCCTAGAGTCCAGGCTGCTGACATAATGATGGCAGAGCCCTCCCACCCACATGCCAGCCGGCACCTACCGAAATGACTTTTGTTCTCCATGGCCCCTTGCCTGGGGCTTTAGGAAACACCAAGAGTCAGGGAGAGAGGCAGTGAAGCATCGGCGAATCCCATGAGCCTTCCCAGCACAGGAACCGCCCCACGCCTGGACCTCTCCACACATGGACCTCCCCACAGTATGGCCCTCCCCACCATACAGACCGCTCCTACCCATGGCCCTCCCATCATATGTCTCTTCCCACCACATGGACCACCTTACTGCAAACGGCCTTCTAAAGGCTGAGGCCATAGGGGAACTACGTTTTCTGGACTCTCCATGAATTGTGCCTCCCCCTATAGGTTCCAAATGCCAATATTTAAAAATGAACCTCTTAGATGAAAGCGATCATCTGGCTGCAGTTTACTTTCTGTTGTGAACAGTCACCTAGCAATTTCTGTGATAGAAATGTACTTAGGGGGACTTCCCTGATGGCCCAGTGGCTAAGACTCAACGCAAGGGACCCGGGTGCAGTCACTGTGCAGGAAGATCCTGCGTGCTGCAACTAAAAGACCCGGCATGCCACAGCTGAAAAAGGAAGATCCCCGTGCAGCACCTGCAGCAAAGACCACGTGATGCAGCAAAGATCCAGTGCAGCCAAATGGACTGTTTTTAGTCACTGAGTCACGCCCCACTCTTTGCCAACTCAGGGACGTAGTCCACCCGGCTCCTCTGTCTGTGGGATTCTCTAGGCACGGACACTGGAGTGGGTTGCTATTTCCTCCTCCAGGGGATCTTCCTGACCCAGGGATCCAACCCGCATCTGCTGCATTGGCAGGCAGATTCTTCACCACTGAGCCACTAGGGAAGCCCCAGAAGAAAAACATAAACATTTTTTTAAAGGGAGATGGAATTAGGGAAATAGAAAGGGAGATGCAAGCAGAGACAGCGATGTCTCCCATGAGGCAGCAGGCAGACACTTTCTGTAAGAGGGATCCTGGGAGGTGATAGCAAGTACTATTATTTTCATTCAAAATGGAGAAAATCTGTGGCCGTGATAAATTATGGAATTAGCCTCATTTACACTATAATGAAGTAATTTTGGTTCAACAATCACTGTTACTCTTCTTGGGAAGTGCAGTCCACTCCTGAAGAAGGCATGGAGAATTCAAGGGGATTGGGAGGGTCGGGAACACACGCTCACTCACAGGGGAAGCCTGGGAATCCGTAATAAGTCCACAAGCAGTCTTGTTGGAAGCACATGGCTTCAAGGCTGTGTGCAGAGGGTAGGGCTGTGAACTCTGGGGGCTGAATGCCCGGGGTTGCATCCGGACTCAGCTGATCCTACCTGAGTCCTCTCATCCATCAAGTGGCCCAGGGAATGCAGGAGGCAGGGGTTATTGGAACCCATCCTGCAAGCACCACTGTTGACTTGTGGGCTGTGGAAATCCATCAGCAGGGAACAGAGACTCAGCAATCACCATAGAAGGTCAACTTCAAGGCCAGGAGAGACACGTGGGCCCTACAAGGACTGACCGAGGCTGGACCGCCAGGCCGATCCCTTACTGAGGCCCCTGCACAGCTGTGAGCATCTTTCTAAGCCTCTCCCCTTAAGCCAGAAAGCCCACAGACAGAGAGAGCAGGGAGGTCCTCATGGGGATATTTCACAGCCTCTTGCATCCTCTCTGCCTGTCTCCAGGCCTCAGCAGCACTGAGCTGGAGGAACCCTGGAAGGGGAAGCATGCTAGGACCAGCCTCGTTCAGCAGCAGCGTCCACTGGACCTCAGCTTCCTCTGCCGACCCCACTGCCGCCTTCTTCCCCAGCAGGTGGCAGAGACGCTCACCTTCCTGGGCTGGGGCCACAGACGGCCCCACAGGGTGCCCCCCCAGAGTCCCTCACACCTCACCTTGCTTCTGCTCTCTGCCCATTGCCCTGTCCAGGCAGCAGTCTGGCTGAACCCCTCCAGATACAAGCTAACTCAGATTCTCAAGGTCTTCCCGATAAGACAGGAAGTCAGTGGAGGTGCCAGGTCCTCTCCAGAACAAAGACTGCCCAGGCGGAGAGCAGAGCACAGGAGAAAACTCTGCAGAGTGCCCTCCGTTCATGCTGAAGCCCTTTACCTGCATCATTGCTGGTAGTGGGCTGATGGGTGGGCCCCAAAAGACACGTCTAGGTCTTAACAGGGGACATGTGACTGTGACCTTGTTTAGAGAAAGGGTGTTGATATAATCAAATTATGGGTCTCCAGATGAGAAGCTCATCCTGGATTACCCTGGTGGCCCTGAAAGCAAAGGCAAGTGTCCTTACAAGAGACACACAGAAGAGAGACACGGAGGAGAGAGGCCGCGTGCAGATGGAAGCAGAGACTGGAGGGATGAGGTCACAGGACCACAGGGGCCTCTAGGGGCTGCAAGACGCTAGGAGGGGTTGTCCCCTGGGGCCTTGGGAGGGAGCGCAGCCCTGATGACCCCTTACTTCCAGCCTTGGGAGCTGGGAGAGAAAACATTTTTGTTAATCTAAGTAAACAATACTTTGGCCAGCTGAATCACTGGAAAAGACCCTGATGCTGGGAAAAATTGAAGGCAGAAGGAGGAGGGGACGACAGAGGATGAGACAGCTGGATGGCATCACCCACTCAATGGCATGAGTCTGAGTAAACTCTGGGAGTTGGTGAAGGACAGGGGAGCCTGGCTGCTGCAGTCCATGGGGTCACAAAGAGTCGATCAGGACTGAGTGGCTGAACAGCAACAAAGCTGTGGTAGTTTGTCAGGCAGCCTCGGGATGCTAATACATCGCTCAAAAGGCCACGGTCTGGACTCAGCGCCCCAGGAGGGCCCATCTGGGGACACGTCTGTGGGACAGGTGAGAGCTGATGTGTTCATGAAATACGATAGGACAGTAGCCATCGCTGAGGACCCGCCCAGCCCTGCGGCTGACCCTCTTCCTTCCTAATTCAAGGCAGCAAGAACCAAGGCATGGGGTGCCCTTCGTGTCACGTGGGCGTCCTCATATTTGGAGGCAGAAAGATCAGAGGTGCGGCTGGAAGGGGAGAGGGCCTTTTTAGTGGCAGCTCCATCAGGCAGTCAGA
Organism: Litocranius walleri; assembly: GCA_006410535.1. Lineage (NCBI taxonomy): Eukaryota > Metazoa > Chordata > Mammalia > Artiodactyla > Bovidae > Litocranius > Litocranius walleri. Next base: position 5,760,000 of record SJYG01000030.1, on the reverse strand, counting down.
ACAAAGCCGCTGCCGGCCCCCCAGCCATGACTGGAATCCGAGTTGAGCGTGTGTGTTAAGCGGTACTCCATCGCTCCATCATCCCGTCACCAACTCCTGCCCTCTCGTTTCCCCAGCTGCCGGAGATGCCCCCTGGCTCCCACACGTAGCCCCCTTTTTGCTGTGGGTGCACTTGACTAGGTTTTCAGGCCAGGTTACTGCTTGCCCTGGCAACCGCATCACCCACACACCCCACTGGACAGAGGCAGGTACAGCCAGCAGGGGGTCGTGACCTTTCCAGAGGAGCCCTGGGACAGCCTCCCGCCCCCGCCCGCTGCCAGCTGTGAGTCTGCACAGACCCGCAGCACCTGGCAGGTCTCCCAGTGTCTCCATAACAACAGTGAACTGTCTCATCTCCCCAGCCGGTCCATCGCCGCCTGGGAAGAAGTCCTCATCCACGTCTTCAGCCAAAAGGATGCCTTTTCTCTGTAAAAGCTGATCCTGAGTCTCAAGTATGTCGAATCCAGTTGTTTATTTTCAGGGACAGAAACAAGCCTCCCTAACCTTCAGCAAAGCCCAGATTCAGTGACCACAGGCTTGGGGGCAGAATTCCCTCAGTTCAGTTCTGTTCAGTTCAGTTGCTCAGTCGTGTCCGACTCTTTGTGATCCCATGGACTGCAGCATGCCAGGCCTCCCTGTCCATCATCAACTCCCAGAGTTCACTCAAACTCACGTCCATTGAGTGGGTGATGCCATCCAACCATCTCATCCTCTGTTGTCCCCTTCTCCTCCTGCCGTCAATCTTTCCCAACATCAGAGTCTTTTTTTTTTTTTAAGAATCCCCTAAACACATGCTATTAGGCAGTCAAATCTGTAGCAGCAACAAGGGAATAGTCATTACATTACCAGCTGGAGATGCCAAGAAAATAACCTAGATGTTAAGGAAATGTTAAGGCAGTGAGCAAGTCTAATGGTTTTGTGGCGCTTGGGAGTACACAGATCTGTGTTGTAAGAAGCGCCAGAGCCATCTCAGCCTTGGTCCTGCCTCCTGATCCTCGCAGGACTTGGTTTTTTCATCCATATAATGGGCACACTTGTGGTAGCCATCTCAGACTCAAGTAGGGCGGGGGAGGTTGCTTGGGCAATAACTGCAAAAAGTTTGGAAAACACAAAATGTTCTTTTGCCCAAATCACATTTATTCATTAAATATTTTTAAATCATCAAAGATAAATCTAAGTGTTGATTTTATTTTATTTTATTTTTTTATTTTATTTTATTTTTAAATTTATTTTTTAAATTACAATACTGCATTTGTTTTGCCATACATTGACATGTATTAGCCGCAGGTGAACACACTCTCCCAATGCCGAAGCCCCTTCCCACCTCCCACCCGACATCATCTACCTGAATCATCCTGTGCACCAGCCCCATGCATCCTGCATCCTGCATTGAACATTGGTGCTTCGTTTCTTACAAGATAGTATATGTTTCAATGCCATTCTCCCAAACCAGCCCACCCTTTCCCTCTCCCCCAGAGTCCAAAAGTCCGTTCTATACCTCTGTGTCTCTTTTGTTGTCTCACATATAGGGTCATCATTACTATCTTCTAAATTCCATATATATGTGTCAGTATACTGTATTGGTGTTTTTCTTTCTGGCTTACTTCACTCTGTATAATCGGTTCCAATTTCATCCATCTCATTAGAACTGAGTCAAATTTATTCTTTTTAAGGGCTGAGTAGTACTCCATTGTGTATATGTACCACAGCTTTCTTATCCATTCATCTGTTGATGGACATCTAGGTTGCTTCCATGTCCTGGCTATTATGAACTGTGCTG
>SJYG01000030.1:5740051-5757120 GCA_006410535.1 Litocranius walleri | reverse complement strand
CTGACACTGTTTCCACTGTTTCCCCATCTATTTCCCATGAAGTGATGGAACCAGATGCCATGATCTTTGTTTTCTGAATGTTGAGCTTTAAGCCAACTTTTTCACTCTCCACTTTCACCTTCATCAAGAGGCTTTTTAGTTCCTCTTCACTTTCTGCCATAAGGGTGGTGTCCTCTGCATATCTGAGGTTATTGATATTTCTCCCAGCAATCTCGATTCCAGCTTGTGCTTCCTCCAGCCCAGCATTTCTCATGATATACTCTGCATAGAAGTTAAACAAGCAGGGTGACAATATACAGCCTTGCGTACTCCTTTTCCTATTTGGAACCAGTCTGTTGTTCCATGTCCAGCTCTAACTGTTGCTTCCTGACCTGCATATAGGTTTCTCAAGAGGCAGGTCAGGTGGTCTGGTATTCCTATCTCTTTCAGAATTTTCCACAGCTTATTGTGATCCACACAAAGGCTTTGGCATAGTCAATAAAGCAGAAATAGATGCTTTTCTGGAACTCTCTTGCTTTTTCCATGATCCAGTAGATGTTGGCAATTTGATCTCTGGTTCCTCTGCCTTTTCTAAAACCAGCTTGAACATCTGGAAATTCATGGTTCACATATTCCTGAAGCCTGGCTTGGAGAATTTTGAGCATTACTTTACTAGCATGTGAGATGAGTGCAACTGGGTGGTAGTTTGAACATTCTTTGACATTGCCTTTCTTTGGGATTGGAATGAAAACTGACCTTTTCCAGTCCTGTGGCCACTGCTGAGTTTTCCAAATTTGCTGGCATTCTTTCACATTATCTTTGAGGATTTGAAATTGCTCAATTGGAATTCTGTCACCTCCACTCGCTTTGTTGGTAGTGATGCTTTCTAATGCCCACTTGACTTCACATTCCAGGATGTCTGGCTCTAGGTGAGTGATCACACCATCGTGATTATCCCGCCCCAAATGGCAATAGTGCCATGGCTGAGAAAGCCTCACTAAAGTGGCCTCAGATCTCTTCAGCCTCCATCCTGAAAGGTCTCACTTGACCCCCAGACAGTGCTGGAGGCAGTACTTCTCAGCTGGACCAACACCAGACCACCTGCTACCCTCTCCTAGCCTTCAGGTTAAGAGATTGGTATTCATGGACATGAACTTGGGAAAACTCTCGGAGATGGTGAAGGACAGGGAGGCCTGGAAGGCTGCAGTCCGAGGGGTCGCAAAGAATTGGACATGACTTGGCAACTGAACAACAGCATTCAGGTTGCATCAGCTATAAACTACAGAGAAGTTACTTGGGAAATACAATCAGGAGGGGAATCAAATGGAATGAATGCTCTTTCCAGACACCAGGTGTCCCACATCCTGGGATTCTGTTCCCCAAGTGGTACTCACTCCCCCTGAGTGGTCACATGGATGTGAGAGATTGAATTTAGGAGCCACTGGGACCCAGACAAGAAAGCAGCCAAGAAAGGAGGTGGAATTTTGCATCTGACTTGGGACATTATTCACTCAACCTTTATTTATGGAGCACCAGCTGTGCATGTCCTGGGTCCCACAGATGAAACCAATATGGAACCTTCTTTGGGAGCTTAGAGGCTAGCAGGGGAGAGCCGCCAGCAATGCACACGTGATGCAGCCACGAGGGTAAGGCAAGCTGGGAAGGACCCAGAGGGAGGGACGTGGTGAAGGCACAACCTCAGGGGCAGGCCTCTCAGATACAGTGGGACTGGATCTGCTGAGGACTGAATCACTGACCTACAAGGTCAGCCAGGAGCATGATCAACCACCCAAGTCATCAACATGATGCACGTCCCTACTGAGTTAACCCACCACTTCCCGCCATGGTTGTGCTCAGGTCTGCATCATGCAAAAGCGGCCCCCACCTGTAATGTTCTGCAGGACTCTGCTCTGTGCTGGGTCATCTGAGGACCATCTGTCAAGGCCAGGCGAGGTTCACCCCATTGTCAGGACTTAGTCACCAGCAGCCACACAAATGGATCACAGCCGGTCCCGACACGTGGCTGACATTCAGTCCACGGCTTCCCGCCTCCCCAAGAGCCTGGCTGCATTGGAAGTCTATCCAGATCATTTAGCTAGAAAAGAACACACGGCAAAAAGAAAAGAATTGGATGCTGAAAAGAGCTTAAACAAGCAAGCATCCATGGGGCTGGTGCCTTTCTCCAGATAGCTTTATCTCTGCAGTTCATGCCCTCTGGTTGTGAACAATTTCAGGGTTGATGGGGTAGCAACCATCAGACATTCTCCTGGTTGCTGTTGATTTCTCCCCCTGCTGCCCTGGGAGCACATGGTGGCCTTGCAGAGAGAGAGCTTTCATGTTCGTCTCCCACCTCATCAGGTCAAATCAAATCTTGCCAGGGCCAGGGCTCTGTTTCCAGCTGGCGAACAAGCAAGTCATTCTGATGAACCGTGCTCCTGTTTATCAGGAGCCCTGGAGCAGCGTGTCTGCGTACAGAGAGAGCTGCAGCCTCCAGACTGTCCCAGCCCTCGTCCGTCTCCCCAGGATGCGAGAGACGGAGGCCATTCCCTCGCAGTCTCCTATCTCGAGCCTGCTGTCTGCACCTCTGTACTGACCCCTTTCCAAAGCTCCCACCTGGAAAATAAGAGGTGTTGATTTACAGTGGCAGCAGCTTGAAGCAGGATCTCAGTTCCCCAGTCAGAAATTGACCAGACCATGAGGGTCTGTGGTTAGTCACAAGGCTCTGGCTTGTCTGCTTTGTAGAGATAAACTTCAACAAAGAGATACAAAGTAGTGAAACAAGTCGAGTCTTTATTAGGAGGAAAGAAAAAAGAGCATGTGAGTAAGCACAGGGGCTCAGAGAGAGTTTTGCCTCCATGGTAGTTTAAACCACTTTCACCAGTCATTTCTTCAAGGTTTTCCGTGGCCGATCATCTTGCTTTGCTTGGTTCTGAGTCCGTGTTGGGTTTATCTCAGGGTCCTCCCTGCTGTGTGCATGCATCTATGGGAAGGTTGACATCACCTATTATGGGGTGGCACCCCCCCTTCTTGGCCCCCAAGGAGCCTTTCTGTGTATGTGTAGTTGGAATGGTCTCCTTGACGTTGAGAATAAAGGATATGTGGTCTCATTATCTTCCATCTGGGCAGGGCTCAGCTCTTCTCTGCCCCTGCGTATATTATCTTCATCTTGGAGTATCTGTCCACAGGCGACAGCTCCTCAGCCCAGGGCCCATCTATCTCATGCCTCAGTGGCAGGGGCAGGAGAGTAGGCGGGTCCTGGTTCTGCCCCTGCCCTAGTGTGGCTCCTTAGACGAGCCCCAACCTCCTGGGCCCCATTTCCCCATTTCACCTGCCACCCCGAGAGATGGGGAGGACCATCTACAGATCACGAGGCTCTGTAGATATATAATGTACTTTCATTATAGGCACCAACCCCTCCTCCAAAGCTGGCATTGAGCCCCACACCTGCCTGCCCCATGGCCCCTGAGCCCAGTCAGGAACCCCCGGAGCAGAGTCTATGACTGCCTGTTGCAGATGTAACACAACCGCCTTTGTAATACGTGACCATGTGCCCACGCAGAATCCCACTGCCTGCACGTCACCAACTTAGCAGTTTTCTTACAGCATTCAGTGACCTATTAATACCATTTAGTGAGCCCTTCCTGTGGATATTTAACTTTTATTGAAAGAAACTCAAGATGAAAATTTTATAATGAAGACAGGTCTCTGAGGACAACACCAGTGTCAGAACGGTTTTCCTCTGGGCCTGGCGAGTGGGGACAAAGGGCAGTTCTCACTTTGTACACTGTCGCACAATTGCACCATTTATGAGACAGAACTCATAGACTATACCCATAAGATACACAGACAGACATGTTGTTGTTGCATAGTCACTAAGTTGTGTCTGATTCTTTCCAACCCCAGGGACTCCATCATGCCAGGCTCTCCCCCTGTCCTTCACTATCCCCTGGAACTTGCTCAAACCCATGTCCATCGAGTTGGTGATGTCATCCAACCATCTCATCCTCTGTCATCCCTTTCTTCTCCCACCTGCAATCTTTCCCAACATCAGGGTCTTTTCGAATGAGTCAGTTCTTTGCATCAGGTGACCAAAGTATTGGAGCTTCAGCTTCAGCATCAGTCCTGCCAATGAGTATTCAGGGCTGATGTCCTTTAGGATCGAATGCTTGTGTTTTTTAAATACCTTGTAAAAGGAAGACCAAAGAAGCTTTGCCACACCTTGACTGTTCCATAGAGAGCACCTTGTCCCAGGAAACTCCATTTAGGTTTAAATGGGCCTTAAGATGAGTGACAAGGAGGAGATGTCAGAGGTGACGCTTTTCCACTTACGTAAGTGGAACACTGGCCAAGAGATGGTTTCTCTGGCTTCCCGGGACCCTCCTGGGGGAATCAGTGGCTGGTCTGTAGCTGGTGCTTTGCCACCTGCTGGGAAGGCTCAGGCAGGAGTCAGGGGCTCTCGTCAGCCCCACATGGACCCGCCCTGACCTCCCATGGCAGGCTCTCACGTGCAGCCTGTGTGCAGGACACTGGGTATCAGTCGTCCTGCCTGGGTCCTCAGCCTCTCCTCCCTCTCCCTCAAGCAGAGGCCAGTCGCCTCCACCTGCCTTCCAGCACCCAGAGCAACTTCCTCTAGGGGCTTGTCCATCTTCACCCCGTGGGTTCCAAGCCTGACTTGCTCTCTGGCTGACTGTGGGCCTCAGACAAGCCAAGGGCCTCTCTGTGCCCCAGGTCCACATCCCCAACTACGAAATGAACACCATGCACCACGCCCCAGGTCAAGCCCCCTGCCTCCTGCAGGGGCACCTGCCCACCAAGAGTTAATCAGGTGAGGGCAGCTCCGGAGCTGCAGGGAGGCCGGCAAGGAGTCAGAGATAATCGTCACCGGTTTATCTAGACCTCCCTTCTGAAAGGACATCTACAATCTCTCCTTAATCCTGTTACAGGGCTGTCCCCCGGGTGGGATCACGAGGATTTATCTCTGCATTCTCCATCTGGTACCCGACAATCACTGGCGCCAATTGGAAAAGCCCCTTTGAGTTCTTCTTCAAGGACAAAGTGAACGTCGACTAGGGCCTGAGCCAGCCTGAAACCCCAAAGGAGATGATGGATGTTGGCAGAAGGAACTGATTAATAAAAGAGAGAATGAGAGGTCTCAGTCCTGGCCAGACCATCTTTTATCACTGAGCTGCTGTGGGCAGATCAGGACAGACCCCAGAGGAACACTCAGAATTCCAGACCAAGTCTAAACTGGAGGATATCCACTTGAGACTAGGAAACGGCCCCCTTTCAGGGTTGCAGCAAAAATGCATCTGTTCATCTGACATTACTGAATCCTTCTGTGCTGGGCATTGAAGAGACAGAGGCAGACACGGGGCAGAGGCAGATAACGGGAGAAGGAGGTGAGGACAGGAAGTGTCATATCAGATAACTTGGAAGGTTTGTAGTCATTGACTCACTCCTTCATTCACTCACCAGTGAGAATGTGCAGAGCGCCTGTGTACCAGCATCAGCTGCTCATTTATTCTGCTGTACTCTCTCTTCCCAAAAGGATGACCATCTTCCAAGACACAGATGAATTTTCCTGATTAATTTTAAAAAGACCCATTTATAGTGTCTCCTTCAATTGTCTGCATTCCTCTGCTGGACTTCAAGACCACAGAAAGCAGACATTTGTCTCATTCCCTTATTGAGTTTTCCCAAGCACCCAGAATATGGTACGTAGTGTGTCTGTGCGAGCTAAGTCACTTCAGTTGTGCCCAACATTTTGCAACGCTATGGACTGTAGCCCACCATGATCCTCTGTCCAGGCAAGAATACTGGAGTGGGTTGCCACACCCTCCTCCAGGGGATCTTCCCGACCCAGGGACTGAAACTGCGTCTCCTGTGGCTCCTGTATCGCAACTGGATTCTTTACCACTGACCCACCAGGGAAGCCCATAGCACATGGTGAAGTGAGGTGAAAGACGCTCAGTCGTGTCCAACTCCTTGCAACCCCAAGGACTGCAGCCCACCAGGCCCTTCTGTCCATGGTATTCTCCAGGCCAGAATACTGGAGCGGGTAGCCTATCCCTTCTCCAGCAGATCTTCCTGACCCAGGAATCGAACTGGGGTCTCTACATTGCAGGTGGATTCCTTGCCAGCTGAGCCACCAGGGAAGCCCTCTAGCACATAGTAGGTACAAGAGAATATCTCTCAGTAAGTCAAGGTCACCTCCACTATTGATGCTGTGCATAAGAGATGGGACTCCACTCAGTGCTCTGTGCTGACCTACCTGGGGTGTATGTATAGGTAAGGCAGGTTCATTTTGCCTTATCCTAGAAACTAACACAACATTGTAAGCAACTGTACTCCAATAAAAGCTAATTCAAAAAATAAATTAGGGTCGCCCCTCCAAGGCTGCAACCACAGAGACAGCATTCAGCGATCTTGCAGGCTGAAGTGGCTTTCCTCGCAAATCTTCACTCAGGGCTGGTCTGTCTGTCCTGAGGCTATGCTCCTCAACTCTGTAGCTCTGCTCAGTACTGTCCCAGGGACAGCCTGGGTAGCCTCTCCTGGTGACATGTGCCCCCGCGGTCCTGGGTCTCTCATGGGTCTTCTGGGGCTCACGTGTTCACCCAGCAGCCTCACTGCCAGTCTGGGACAGGCACTCACAACCTGTCCACCAGTCTGATCTTTCCAAACCTCCCGTCCAACTTCAGGTCAAACTTCCGTCAGTGATTTGGCCTCCCCAAGAAGAGAAGGGAAAGGGGGTGGGAATGGTGGAGGCTCAGGAGGAAGGGGCATGGATGGAGGTTGGGCCCCTCCTTGGGGAGGTGAGGGACACAGGCTAACAAAGGACAGGCCCGCTCTGGCTGGCTCCTGCTCCCTTTCTCTGCGAGGTGCCCCTCGGCCATGAAGGCTCTTCCAGTACAAAGCCATTTTGTCCCCTCGGTCCACAGCCCCTCCCTGCTCATCCGTCACCATCCAAAGGTCCGAGTCCCTACGGGTGATGCACGATTGGGGGGTCAGTCTCTTCCCCGACGTCTTGGCGTTTCGAGGCGGTTCCGGCTGAGGTGCCTCCCACCCCGTCCTGCTCGTGAAGGTCGGGTCTCACCTGCGCCCCGGGAGTCACGTGGCAACCCCCGGTGTCCCTGGTCCCGACCCCCGGACCAAGCTGCCACAGGGGGGTCCTCCACCCTCGTCTCGACCTGGAACTTCCGACCCCTCTCCTCTTGGTCGCCCCACACCTCACCGGAAAGGACCGTCTCCTTTCCCTCTGGGTTCTCGACCCCGAGAGTGCCTCGAGTCACATCCCTCCACCAGAGGTCCCCCGCGCCTTGGGTCTGACTCCGCACGACGGACGAGTGACTCGCCGACCTCACAATAGGACCTTCGTCCGAGTGAGGCTCTCCGTGCGCTAGTGTGAGACGAAATCCCACTAAGTCTCGGGACCTCGGTCCTACGGAGTCGTCTTCCTCCGGACCACGGTTCCGTACAAGAACGGGTGCTTGGTCCCGTGGACCCCCTTCTGGTAGACTGGCGAAGGTCCTCCTCTGTTGCGACCGGCATTACGAGTGGTCCTATGACGTCTTTTTTCTCTTGTTTACACACAGTTGTTTATGTACAAAGTGTCGTGACTCGTGTTAAATATTTCGTTAAAAAAAAATTCTTTATTAACACAAGTGGACACCGATTATGTACAGTTACATACCGTTTTGTTTATGTCATAACGTTAATTTTTTTAATTAATTAATTAAATTTTTTTTGTAATTTTTTTTTATTTCATGGGGGGTGGGTTAAGTATACAACTTCGGAATTCGTTTTTTTTTTTTTAAAAAAAAAAGAAATTGTGCCTTAGGGATATGAGGCAGCTACCCGCTCAGGATGGGTTGGGCACTTCCTTATCCAACAGCAGAGATGATTCCACCCTCAGCGGCCTATTGAAATGTGTCTTCCTACTTCATCTCCATCCACGTGCAGATTATGAATTAAGTGAACTTTCAGCTGTTCAGGAAGCACACCAGTATTTCCTAAGGAAATCACTTAAATTAATGAAATCTTGTATTTTACAGATTGATCTATTACTATCATCCCTTTAAATTTATTTAGTTTAATTTTTCCTTCATGAAACTTAGTTTTATGGAAAGGTTTTGCTATCAGACTGTTATTCCAAAATCGACCCTTGAACTAGTTAGGGTGAAAAAACAGACAAATCATAACATGCATCATGCACAGGGACATGACTACTCCTATTTAAAATAACGAATTTTTAAAAATGTAAAACCAAGCACAAGCTTGCTTGCATATAGTATCTGGCACACAAATTTTCAGGGTAATTCTCTTAACCCTCATGGAAAGCTTGGATATAGCCTGTAGTCCTATACACTGAAATAAAGTTTCTTTTTTTCTTTTTTTTGCTGCTTATCATGAACTTTTCAAACCGGGCTTTTTAAAAAAAATTTATTTATTTTAAATTGAAGGATAATTGCTTTCCAGTATTGTGTTTAGTTCAGTTCAGTCACTCAGTCGTGTCCAACTCTTTGTGACCCCATGGACTGCAGCATGCCAGGCTTCCCTGACCATCACCAACTCCCAGAGTTTACTCAAACTCCTGTCCATTGAGTCAGTGATGACATCCAACCATCTCATCCTCTGTCATCCCTTTCTCTCACCTTCAATCTTTCCCAGTATCAGTGTCTTTTCAGATGAGTCAGTTCTTTGCATTAGGTAGCCAAAGTATTGGAGTTTCAGCTTCAACATCAATCCTTCCAATGAACATTCAGGACTGATCTCCTTTAGGATGGACTGGTTGGATCTCCTTGCAGTCCAAGGAACTCTCAAGAGTCTTCTCCAACACCACAGTTCAAAAGCCTCAATTCTTTGACATTTAGCTTTCTTTACAGTCAAACTTTCAAATTCGTACATAACTACTGGAAAAACCATAGCAAACATCAACGTAAATCAGCCATAGTCAAACCAGGTTTTAAAGGACTGATTTCGGTGAAAGCTAAGTTATTAGTAACAGGCCTAAGGTTTAATGTTCAGATGAAGCAGATTCAATGTCAGGAGGGAAACAAAAGCAACTTGTCTATAATTTGGTGAAAAAAATAAAAAGGCTGAGACCTAGAGCGTTTTGATTCAAAGAGCATCTCCCTGAATAGGTTTATGAGCACTCTTGGGATAAGTGAGATGGATGAACCCCAGCATCCTTATGCCATGTGTGGACAGAGGTGAGGCGAGAGAGAATCAACCTGTCTCACGGCACCATTAGGCTTCTTGTTTCTGTGCCAGCCCTAGAGTTGAAGAGTGAAAAGAGGGCTTCATTCATCAAGTACAACAACGTGATATTGTTTGTAGCGAATCAACCTTGACTGGCTGTCAAGGGCTGTCTGAAGGCCAGCAGGATGGATGGGATGGAAGGCCATTTCCAGAGGCCCCAGGTGTGAGTCATAGTGACAGCGCAATGGAGCCGTAATTCGAACGCCACCTAAACGTCCTTGAACCTTTTCGTGTGTTCAGTGTGCTCTCAAAGCGCATGGAATGGGACAGGAGGTGTTGTTAATGCTGCGAGTTAGGCTGGGGCTAGGCCGCCCAGTGCAAGTTCCTGCTTAGCCGCTGCTGTGCCTCCTTGGGCCAGTTACTTCATTCCCAGTTGTTTCAGTTTGCTCATCTGCAAAATGGGGGTCTGGGTAGTACCTACTTCTTAAGGTTGCTTTGCAGATTGAGTCTATGTAACAAGGCCTGGCACACGGGCACATCTTTAAGATGAAGGAAAAATTAGAAGACGTTTGAATGGGCTTTGGGGATTCCCTGGTGGCTCAGATGTTAAAGAGTCTGCCTGCAGTGTGGGAGACCTGGGTCTGATCCCTGGATTGGGAAGATCCCCTGGAGAAGGAAATGGCAACTCGCTCCTGTATTCTTGCCTGGAAAATCCCATGGACAGAGGAGCCTGGTGGGCTACAGTCCACAGGGTCCCGAAGAGTTGGACATGACTGAGCAACTTCACTAGTGAATGGGCTATAATTTTTTTTTAATATATTACTTTTTGAAAAAGATGGATCCTGAGAGGAATCAGCTAATTCATGAGGATAGAATGCCCATTGGGTCTGCAGATTGCTTTCTTAATTCCTTCACAAAACTTGGCATGATGTCAATGAGTTGGCACTTCAACAACTGATGACCAATCCCAGGTGATGGTCACAGGAATTCAAGCTTGGGAAAACATCTGCTTCAGGAAAATGATTGGATCCATGGGTTCCAAACCACTAGGGAATGACCCTGGTGGAGACTGGCTTTCACGCCAACTGCTACCTGATGGCCTTCACACCATCCTCCAGTGTTTTGTTTGTACAACCTTCAGAGAATCACCTACACTCCAATCCCAGGCTCCTTACCTTGCTGGTCCTCATGTTAGGAACCGCTGCCCACCATGGTCTGTCCAGGTCCCAGGTGGCTCTCAGGGAAAGAATCTGCCTGCCAATGCAGGAGATTTGAGTTGAATGCCTGGGTTAGGAAGATCCCCTGGAGAAGGGAATGGCAGCCCCCTCCAGTGTTTTCGCCTGGAGAACCCCATGGACAGAGGAGCCTGGTGGGCTACAGTCCCTGGGGTCACAGTCAGGCACAGCTGAGCAGCAGCAGCAGCAGCAGCGATGATGTCGCTTCCTCTGTGCTCTCCTTGGCAAGTTGTGTCCCATCGTTACTGGCAATTTCATTCCTCCACGTTTCCCATTTGTCAATACTTTCTGGTAGAGTCCATGATGACTGGACCATGTCTGGCCGAGATGGTGGACTAGACACCACATGTGGCAGGCAACAGAGGCCGTATGCATATCTTTTAAGTGAATTGTGGGTGCCCTCCAGCCAAAATTCTAGAAGTGTGAGCAGAGTTGGTTTAACTGAGCTGTTGCAACATGGGCAAACATGGAGCTTGGGGCTCCTAGGGCTCCTCATAAAGAGGGATCAGGAAGCACGTGTAGGATTTGGGCACTGGTAGGTGACTCTGGGGAAGCTTCAAGAAAGCTGGGCTTTGTTTTATATTGAATGCTGCTGGGATGGGAGGCAGTCTATGACTGGGTGCTTCATTATCTTATCTAGCAGGTCAGAGCAATGCAACACGGCTAGAGGTGTAATTGCTAACCCCGGCACTCCCACTGGGCAGGACTGGGTACCCTAGTGACACATGGGTGGTTGGAAAATGTCCTTGTTGTTGACTGTGCTCAGACACAGTCATCCTACCGTCCTGGGATTCCTGGCTCCATCAAGGCCACAGAGATGTGTCACTGCTGCTGGTCTGGAGACTCATGTGTCCAGGTGAGGGACACCAAGGCTTGGCTGATCAAATCGTGCCAGTTCAGGTGTCTCAACTGCCTGCCTCATCTCAGCATATTCAGCAAATACTCCTGAAGTGGGGAGGGCAAACCACTTCAGCATTCTTGCCTTGAGAGCTCCAGGAACAGTATAAAGAGGCAAAAAAATAATGACACTAAACGATGAACTCCCCAGCTCAGTCGGTGTCCAGGATGTTATTGAAGAGCAGAGAAATAGCTCCAGAAGGAATGAAGAGGCTGAGCCAAAGCAGAAGCAGTGCCCAGTTTGGAATGTGTCTGGTGATGAAAGTAAAGTCTGATGCTGTCAAGAACAATATTCCACAGGAACCCAGACTATTAAGTCCATGAATAAGGGCAAACTGGAAATGGCCAAATAGGAGGTGGCAAGAATGAACATTGACATTTAAGGAACCAGTGAACTAAAATGGACAGGAATGGGAGAATTTAACTCAGATGACCATTATATCTACCACTGTGGGCAAGAATCCCATAGAAGAAAAGGAGTAGCCCTCACAGTAAACAAAAGAGTCCAAAATGCAACAGTGGTGTGCAATATCGAAAACAACAGAATGATGTTGGTTCATTTCCAAGGCGAACCATTCAATATCACAGTAATCCAGGCCTATGCCCCACCCAGTAATGCTGAAGAAGCTGAAGTTGAATGGTTCTATGAAGACCAATAAGATCTACTAGAACTAACACCAAAAAAAGATGTCCGTTTCATCATAAGGAAATTAAATGCAAAAGTAGGAAGTCAAGAGAAGCATGGAGTAACAGGGGCAAGTTTGACCTTGGAGTACAAACTGGAGCAGGACAAAGGCTAACACAGTTTTGCCAAGAGAACGCACTGGTCATAAAGCACCTTCTTCCAACAGCACAAGAGATGACTCTACATATGGACATCACCACATGGCCAGTACCAAAATCAGATTGATTATAATCTTTATAGCTGAAGATGGAGAAGCTCTATACAGTCAGCAAAAGCAAGACCAGAAGCTGACTGCACCTCAGTCTGTGAACTCCTTATTGTAGAATTTAGATTTAAATTGAAGAACTTAGGGGAAACCAGTAGGCCATTCGGGTATGATTTAAATAAAATCCTTTACAATTATACAGTGGAAGTGGCAAATAGATTCAAGGGATTAGATCTGATAGACAGAGTGCCTGAAGCACTATGGACAGAGGTCTGTAACATTGTACAGGAGTCTGTGACCAAAACCATTCCCAAGAAAAAGAAATGCAAAATGATGAAATGGTTGTCTGAGAAAGCCTTATAAATAGCTGAGAAAAAAAGAGAAACTAAAGGCAAAGGAGGAAAGGAAAGATATACCCATCTTAACGAGAGTTCCAAAGAATAGCAAGGAAAGATAAGAAAAACTTCCTAAGTGAACAATGCAAAGAAATAGAAGAAAACAATAGAATGGGAAAGACTAGAGCTCTCTTCAAGAAAATTAGAGATACCAAGGGAACATTTCATGCAAAGATGGGCACAATAAAGGACAGAAATGGTATGGACCTGAGAGAAGCAGAAGAGATTAAGAAGAGGTGGCAAGAATATACAGAAGAACTGTATAAAAAGGATCTTCACGACCCAGATAACCACGATGCTGTGATCACTCACCTAGAGCCAGACATCCTGGAATGCGAAGTCAAGGGGGCCTTAGAAACCATCACTAGGAACAAAGCTAGTGGAGGTGATGAAATTCCAGTTTAGCTGTTTCAAATCCTGAAAGATGATGCTGTGAAAGTGCTGCACTCAATATGCAAGCAAATTTGGAAAACTCAGCAGTGCCTATAGGACTGGAAAAAGTCAGTTTTTATTCCAATCCCAAAGAAGGGCAATGACAAAGAATGTTCAAACAACTGCACAGTTACACCAATTTCACATGCTAGCAAAGTAATGTTCAAAATCCTTCAAGCTAGGCTTCAACAATATGTGAACCAAAAACTTCCAAATATTCAGGCGGGATTTAGAAAAGGCAGAGGGACCAGAGATGAAATTGCCAACATCCACTGGATCACAGAAAAAGCTAGAGAGTTCCAGAAAAACATGTACTGCTTTACTGACTATGCTAAAGGCTTTGACTGTGTGGATCACAACAAACTGGAAAATTCTTCAAGAGATGAGAATACCAGACCATCTTACCTGCCTCCCGTGAAAGCTATCTGCAGGACAAGGAGCACCAGTTAGAACTGGATATGGAACAATGGACTGGTTCTAAGTGGGGAAAGGAATACATCGAGGCTGTATATTGTCACCCAGCTTATTTAACTTACTTGCAGAGTACATCATGTGAAATGCTGGGCTGGATGAAGCCCAAGCTAGAATCAAGATTGTTGGGAGAAATAACAATACCTCAGCTATGCAGATGACACCACCCTTATGGCTGAAGCGAAGAGGCATTAAAGAACCTCTTGATTAAGTGAAAGAGGAGAATGAAAAAGCTGTCTTAAAACTCAACATTCAAAAACCTAAAATCATGGCATCTGGTCCCATCACTTCATGGCATATAGATGGGGAAACAATGGAAACCATGACTGACTTCATCTTGGGGGGCTCCAAAATCACTAAGATTGGTGACTGCAGCCATGAAATTAAAAGACGTTTGCTCCTTGGAAGAAAAGCGATGACCGACCTAGACAGAGTATTAAGAAGCAGAGACATTCCTTTGCCAACAAAGACCCCGTGGTTTTCCTGGTGCTCATGCACCAGTGCTTCATACTGGAAGCCTGATCGATGGCCTTTTCGAGGGCAGGGGTACGTTCTGTTGGATTTGTTGCTCAGGGCAAGCTCCATTTTGAAAGTGGAGGCTTGAGAACGGTTGTGCTGCTACCCGTGGACAGCTTCTATGCCAATCTCCCTTCTTCATGAGGGGCAGGCATGTGGGAGCCTGCAGACTCTTCCCTCCAGCCTGCTCTTGCCTTTGTGGGACTTTGTGAGGCTGGAGAAAGGCAGGAGGCAGAGGAGAGCTGGAGAGTTGGGGGAACAGAGGTCTGCATGTCTCTCTGGGACCCTCCCCATTTTGACTGCAAAGCAATCCACTATGAACGGTGTGTTTACCACCTTCCTCAGGACTCGTGGCCATGCCCCTGGGTTGTGGAGCCACAGGAGAGTGAAATAGATTGCCGCTGCCACTGGGAAATAAGGGAACTGGTCAACCAGCTCAGCTCCTCCAGGAGGAAAGGCAACTACGTAGAGTATGCTATGTGCTTTGGAATGTAGAGTATACTATGTGCTTTGGAATTGAAATGGGTTAAACACATTCACTTGAGGTTGTCTCTTTTCAATTTCCTAAATGTAAAACCAGCAAGAATAAGCCATTTAAGAAAGAAACCTGAGTGACTGCATGATTTGCAAGAGAATAGAGTGCATTAACCCTCACACTGTGAGGCATGGGGAATGTTCCTCTTCACAGACTCATTTAGATGGAAAATGAGTTTCTTTGCACATTAGCACCCTAAACATGCCCTGCAATAAAAAGATAAAATAATTTATGGAGATCTGTTCCCACTCGAAATTCAGAGCAGACCGTGTGTCTCTGGCAGCCTTCCAGAAGAAGGTTTTTGCTTATTGAGATTTGCAGACACTTGTTGAGGTGGCTAGTGTCTGACCCAGAGGGGAGGAGAGGGACTGGGGCTAGAACCCTGCGAGATGAACTCTGAAGATAACGGAGACCAAGCTCGGCTTGAGTTCGTGCATAACATATGTTGCCTCTTCCAAGGCTCCTAAAACTAGCTATTCATTTCAAATGGAAATGGAATTTTCCAAACATGCTGAGCCTGGCATGATGCTTGTGCTTTTGTAGAGTATTAAACTCTTTGGTGCCTAACTTCACAGAAAAAAGGCAAAATAAAACTCGCTTTCTGTAATCAGATGGGACTTGCATCTAAGCTGCTGCTTTCCCCCTGTGTGGCACTTTGCTTCATCTCAATTTTAGTTCATGTGCTTTAGCAAAATATCTGGTTTCTATAGCCAGCCACGAAGCAGACAGTTACACTTAGGGAAACTAATTCACACAGCATTTGTATATTATATCCATTTTCAGTCCTTTGGCCACCTGATGAGAAGAGCCAACTCACTGGAAAATACCCTGATGCTGGGAAAGAGTGAGGGCAGAAGGAGAAGTGGGCGACAGAGGATGAGATGGTTGGATGGCATTGCTGTCTCGATGGACATGAGTTTGAGCAAATTCTGGGAGATGGTGAAGGACAAGGAAGCCTAGAATGCTGCAGTCCATGGGGCTGCAAAGAATCAGACTTGACTTAGTTGCTCAGTTGTGTCTGACTATTTGCGACCTCATGGACTGTACAGTCCATGGAATTCTGCAAACCAGAATACAGGAGTGGGTAGCCCCTCACTTCTCCAGGGAATCTTCCCAACCCAGGGATCGTACCCAGGTCTTCCTCATTGCAGGCGGATTCTTTACCAGCTGAGCCACAAGGAAAGACCCTTAAGCAAACAACAACAGAAAATCTTTAATTATTGATTACTCGATGTATACAGTGTTTGGAAAAACAAATTCAGCGATCAGCATTATGTTACCAGCACTATAAAGATACTCAAACACAATGGAACCGTTTTAAGTGAGATGGACATTTTAATAACTTAGAATGTAACCTCTGTGTTTTGTTTTCAGTTGTGTGTGTGTTTGTTATTGTAGCTGTTGTTTTAATTTGGAAGGAGATCTTTGATATCTCAAAGAAAGCACAGTGCCTCTCCTATCTGCATCAGTATGGTTGACCTTGTACTCTTTCTGGAGAAGCTAGCCCTCCATTATTGGTTCACAACCATCTTCATTAATTAAATACGCCATTAGGGAGAAATTCACATCGTCTTCATAAAAGCAAGCCAAAACGCCAAGACAAAAGGACTCTGGATTTATGCCGTAAACATCCACTCAAGTGCAGAAGGAGTTTCTCATTAAATAAATCCTTTGAAATCATTAAGGAACATTTAACACTGAAAGTCTATGATGCTAAGCAAAACCAAACAAAAAGTAGACATTGTTATAAATAAAAGCCAAAATGTGTTCATAAGTCTGGATTTCTAGGCAATTCTTGGCGTAACATATTTTAAATGTAATTAATGCAGCAATCAGTTCAGTTCAGTTCAGTTGCTCAGTCGTGTCCGACTCTTTGCGACCCCATGAATAGCAGCACGCCAGGCCTCCCTGTTCATTACCATCTCTTGGAGTTCACTCAGACTCACATCCATCGAGTCCGTGATGCCATCCAGCCATCTCATCCTCGGTCATCCCCTTCTCCTCCTGCCCCCAATCCCTCTCAGCATCAGAGTCTTCTCCAATGAGTCAACTCTTCGCATGAGGTGGCCAAAGTACTGGAGTTTCAGCTTTAGCATCATTCCTTCCAAAGAAATCCCAGGGTTGATTTCCTTCAGAATGAACTGGTTGGATCTCCTTGCAGTCCAAGGGACTCTCAAGAGTCTTCTCCAACACCACAGTTCAAAAGCATCAATTCTTCGGCGCTCAGCCTTCTTCACAGTCCAACTCTCACATCCATACACGACCATAGGAAAAACCATAGCCTTGACTAGACAGACCTTAGTTGGCAAAGTAATGTCTCTGCTTTTGAATATGCTATCTAGGTTGGTCATAACTTTTCTTCCAAGGAGTAAGCATCTTTTAATTTCATGGCTGCAGTCATGAAATCACTGTAATCACCATCTGCAGTGATTTTGGAGCCCCCCAAAATAAAGTCTGACACTGTTTCCACTGTTTCTCCATCTATTTCCCATGAAGTGATGGGACCAGATGCCATGATTTT
>SJYG01000030.1:5686212-5739314 GCA_006410535.1 Litocranius walleri | reverse complement strand
GATCTCGAGTCTTTCCCATTCTGTACTTCTCCTCTATATCTTTGCGTTGATCACTGAAGAAGGTTTTCTTATCTCTTCTTGCTATTCTTTGGAACTCTGCATTCAGATGCTTATATCTTTCCTTTTTTCCTTTTCGCCTCTCTTCTTTTCACAGCTATTTGTAAGGTCTCCCCAGACAGCCATTTTGCTTTTTTGCATTTCTTTTCCATGAGGATGGTCTTGATCCCTGTCTCCCGTACAATGTCACGAACCTCATTCCATAGTTCATCAGGCACTCTATCTATCAGATCTAGGCCCTTAAATCTAGGGCCTAGATTTGGGTAATGAGGAGTTCATGATCTGAGCCACAGTCAGCAATATGTTTCTATTAATTGGAGGTACTGTCATTTTGAAACAAATATTGCATAAGATGCATTGTGAGTGTACAAAGCACGCTAGGATAGGTCTCCCCTCAGAGACTGTCTGCATCTCTAACCTGCTCCTTGAAGAACAATGTTTTCTCCCAGATGTGCTGGGCTCTCGTCCCAAACCCCAGGTGCCTTTACCTCTGGCCTCTCCCAAGAGGCAAAAGAAACGTGCCCTGCCCTCTGCCTTTCTCCGTTTCCTCGGGAGCCCGTCTCCCTGCTGTGCTCTGTGATCCTGCTTCCTGGCTTCCAGGAGACATGAAACCCCTCCTAGGCTCTACTCAGTGGCGGGCCCTCTGGCCCATCTCTCGAGGGTGCTGGGGGAAGAAGGCAGTGGACTGAGTGGCTGCTGACAGGCCACACGTGGGGAAAGTTCCACGAAGTTCCCCATCCTGTGGACATTGGCCACAGCCACCCAAAGGCCTAATTCAACATGATGAAGGAAGGCCTGTGACTTCTCTCTATCTGAAGCCCTGCATTGCTTAAAGCAGGGGGCCTACGGAGATCTGAGGTTGCATAAAGGGAAACTGGAGACCTGAAAAGTGTCTGGGATTACGCAAGAGTGTGCCCAGGTTGGAGCTGAGGGTGGATAGAGCTACACTTCACATCGAGACAGAGAAATGTTCGCTGGTGGACCAGAGGGCGGGCCTGGCTGAGGCGTGGACACCTTAAAGAAAGCGTCCAAGACTCTGCAAGGAGCCAAGACTGAACGGTGGATGTGGCCGGTGGGATATCCCCGGTGACAGTGGGAGACAAGGGCTCTGCGGTAAGAGAAGCGCCCCCATCAACCCGAACCTGTCTGCTGTGCCTTCCCTCCTTAAATCTGTCTCCTGTTTTATTTCCGAAACAAAAAAATCTTGTAAGATTTGAGGGATGCACCTGTTAGGGAGGGTTTTCCAGCTATATGAGCAGTCATGGCACACTGCCAAGCATGGGAACACCACTGCATACGACACAGTGAGCACACGACTCACACACGCCACACGCTCACCTGTTTACACGCGCACACTCATCTGTCACAACTGACCCACAAGCATATACATTTACACTCACACATTCACTTACAAACACACATGATCATATGCTAAAACACACAGCTAGTAACATTCCCACACTCATGCACACTCACAACACACATTCCCACACTCATGCACACTCATATTAATACTCATATTGATATGTGTACATACACATACTCTTACAAACACACACACACACATCAGTTAAATTTATTTGTATGGTCCTAACACTACACACTGTTGGGAATGATTGAAGGTGGGAGGAGAAGGGGATGACAGAGGATGAGATGGTTGGATGGCATCACTGACTCAATGAACATGAGTTTGAGTAAGCTCAGGGAGTTGGTGATGGACAGGGAAGCCTGGCGTGCTATAGTTTTTGGGGTCGCAAAGAGTCAGAGAAGACTGAGCGACTGAACTGACCTGAACACTGCACAAAACTCCGAGACACCCCTTGTGAAGCTGTGATCCCAGGCTTCGACTGTACCCATTTTATAGGACAAGCAGTTGAGACAGAGTCACCCAGGCAAGGCTGTGCAGAGGTCACGGAAGCTCTGAAATCAGCCACCAACAGCAGACGAGGACCCGGTCCTCTCCATCCAACTCCCCCTGCCCTCAGACCTCATGTAAGATTCATGGTAATTGTGCTGTGTGTATGCTCATCTAATGCAAAGCCGGAAGGGCAGGGGCCGTAATGTGACTTGCCGCCAAATAAAGACAAAACTTCCATGTGAATTCGCGTGTGTTTGGGGTCAGCAGAGGCCTGTTCTGTTTTCAGTTCCACCTCATAAACAGAGACCTCTGTGGCCAGCAAGTACATTCAAGGGCAAGGTCACTGAGCCAAGAGGCCAAGCGATGCCTGAGATCACTGCAGGCAGCATCTTCCCAAGGAGGACCAGGAGGACCAGGAGGTCCCACAGGACTCACCCCCAGTCCCCGGCTTCTGCAGCCGGTTCCGGCCTGCTCCCGCCTGCCAGCAGTAATACTCCCACTGCTCCACGTTCCTCCAAGCACGTCCTGGGTGAACGAGTCCCCATGGCAGATGGATGTTGGCACCATTGCTGACCAGCTGCCCCTTCCCCAACAGCCCCAGCCCTGAGTGCCCAGTGTCACTCCATGGGCTGAGCCCTGTATCAACACGTCAAGGCAGAAACTGTCAATCCTGACGGCCTCAAATGAAGGATGAGAAGATTACTGAGTCTCTCTGCCCATAATTACCTGTAAGTCACTTTTATTCCTCTGGTTCTCATTCCAGAAATACCATGCAGGATAGACCCCGAGTGATCAACACACAGCAGCAGATGCTGCCTTTCCAACACTTGGTAAGAGGCCTTAACTCAAGAACCCTGAATCTCCGCATTCATCACTCATGCCTGCCACGACCATCTTGCGCCTCTAACTGCTGATCCGCGGGGAAAGGGAAACCTTCTCTCCCTGAAGTGGCCCCTTTTGACTCACTGGCTCAGTCTCCTTGCAACCCTCCATGTGGATCAGCCCCAGCAGTGAAGGCCTCTGGCCAGTATCTCTGACACTGCTTCTGATGCCAGGTCCCCTAATATCGCTGACCTTTCTGATATGGACACGGACAATAAGAGAGCTTGTCTTCTGGACAAGCTCACCATGGACAGTAAGAGCTTCCTGCGTGCCCTCACCGAGGAGGGGTGAGGAGGAGAGGCTGCCCTTTACCCCATAAGGTTCCAGGTGCCTGGGATGTTGTGATCATTCCTCCCTACTCAGAGAAGGTGAGCAGTTGTCCCAGGGCCACAGGGCTGGTCGGGGCACTGAGTGGACTTTGCTATCTGGTCTATGTAACTCCAGCTCTCCTCTCTTCAGTACTGCTTCCTGGACCCAAATTTCTTCAGTGAAGCAAATGCATAAATGAACGTGACACCCATTTTGCTAAAAAAGCAAAGACAAAGCCTGAGACCATGGAGAGCCCAGGTGTCCCTGCCCAGCTGGCCCCCTGCGTTTAGGAGTCATGATGAGCAACTGCTCAGAACCACACAGCCAGCCAGTGGACAAGGATCTTAGAGCCAAATACCGCTTTTCTCCCCACATCCAGTCTACTGGGAAGGAAAAGATAACATCTCCTTTGGTGGCTCAGAAGGTAAAGAATCTGCCTGCGATGCAGGTGAACACAGGTTGGGTTCCTGGGTCAGAAAGATCCCCTGGAGAAGGAAATGGCAACCCACTCCAGTGTTCTTGCCTGGGAAATCCCATGGACAGAGGAGCCTGGCAGGCCACAGTCCACAGACTCACAAAGAGCTGGACACAGCTGAAGTGAGCACACACATTCTGTACAGACATGCTGTCCATTTAATGACAAAATCGGGGGGAAGTGCATGATAACTGCCAAGATATCTCTGTTTTTGAAAGGTTACTATGATGCTTATTAAGACGTGCATCTGAGAACTGGGTGAACACTCCAGAGGAAGATGGACAGCCCGTGAGAGCCACTGGGTGCTTTTGTTAATATCAATACTTATACTGGGGAGGTTTAGCTCAAAGAAGGAAGTACAGCCTCTCCTGAGAGATGAGGAGTTCCAAGAGGTGGACGGAAATGTGAGTCTGCTTTTAATATGGAGATGGGTTTCTGTGAAGCAACATTCAAGCCAGACTCAGCAGTGTGGAATGAAGAAATGAACTCTAGTGATCTCCTGGCAAAGCAATGTGCCAGGGGTTTTTCCAAACATGGTTGCACCTTCTTCACAGTTGGTAAGACTTGAAAGTTGAACATAAAACAAGTGTATGTGTGTGTGTGTGTGTGTGTGTGCGCGCGCGCGCGCACGTGTGTGTGTGTTGGGGTGGGGGGTGTTGCCTCTTGACTCTTCCATTCTCCACTGGGCTCATTGTTTATTAGGCAGATTCTACTGAGCACCTCTCCTGGTGCCCTACTCAGCGTCTTCCGCAGAACAAGGCTGTTTTGCACATGCTGCATTTACTCAGTACCTGCATTTACTCCAGGCAGCAGACTTGGTTTGGAGACACTGTGGGAAAGAAACTGAACCCTCGTTTTCAGGAGGCCCCAGTTGAGCAGATCGAAAGAGACTCTAATGTCTATAATGTTCCAAATTAAGTTCTTGACAAGTGAGATGTTTTTGACATTAAGTTTAAGTGGAAAAAAAATCAGACTTACTGGCTTTTAGCTCAACAATTCAACAGAACGCTTTGTTGGAATTATTTTGCCCAAACTTTCCTCTATAGTGGTCATGATCGTAATGGCTCCTCTCCATGCTGCTTGTGGCTGGGGTAAGTGAAGACACCGTCCATCCTGAGTCACGTGGGGTGACGCACAGAAGGAACGCTGAACACATCTGTGGGTGGTACAGATTACTCTGAGTGGGCATCTGCAGGTGGCAGGTTTCCCAGTGATGTTCTAGTTTTGCTCTCGATGTTTGAAGCCCAGACATCTTTCAGGCTCCAGTCTTCCTTCCCTGACCCTCAGCAGTGAAGCTTCCCCAGCAGTGTCTCTTAACCTTTCACATTCCTTCACGTGGCATTAAATATACATGGGGGGGCGGTGCTTGGCTTAGTTTTAGGTGGACTGGGAGTTCCCCAAGGATGTTTTCACTCATCTTGGCATTCTCTGGCAGATCGCTTTGTGCCCAGTGCACAGCAGATATTCAATACATATCTTGAATGGATTAAAAGATGATGCTGCAGTCCAAATAAGCAAACCTCCTCTGCTGTATACTCACTAATCTGTGGAATGAGCCTCAAGTACAAGGAAAGAGGGACCTGCCCAAATAACATCTGCTCACATGTGGGGAGAAGTTACAGGGACATCACGTGGTCATCTTTGGTTCGTCTTCCGGAGTGTGGTCAACAGACACATTTCTTCTCCACACGCTGGTCTAGAAGAACATCTCACAGGCACTGGGGGACATGACAGGGGTTCAGTGTCTCCCCTGGAATCACAGAAGTCCCCCTCAGAGCCACCAGTTCAGAAACCAAGCTCATTCCCAATGGCGTGCCCAGCACGTTAAGGGACATTGGCAAGACGAGTGCCAGTCTCACAGCTGGTGGGGTAATTACCAGACACAAGTGGGGTTCAGGGCTGGGGGGGCTGAACTGTAGAATGCATTATCTTCTATGACATAAAGTCAGAAGAATTTGCTTTAACTTGCCTTTAGCTGCTGGAAATAATCACAAAGGTGAGACCTGAAGTCTGAGAAGCAGTTTGCACACGAGGGCCCCGGGTGAACGTGGTGGACATGAGAGGATGCGCTGCCAGTGGACCGGGGGTCCGAGAGCATCCCCAGCCCCACCAGGGGGAGGCTGCCTCTGGTGGGGATGCTGTCAGAGCCTCAGGGGAGACCCCCTCGGGCTTCCCTTCAGCCAAAAATGAATGTGGGAATTGATTTTCTCTCTTAGATCCAGACGGAATTACTGATACTATATAGTATATTAAATATTATGAGTACATCATCTGTATTACATATACATAGATATGTGATGTGTATGCATATAGTGTGTCATATATAATATATACATGTGAGATATATATATATAATATGTGAGAACTTCTCTGATAGCTCAGTTGGTAAAGAATCCACCTGCAATGCAGGAGACCCCAGCTTGATTACTGGGTCAGGAAGATCTGCTGGAGAAGGGATATGCTACCCACTCCAGTACTCCTGGGCTTCCCTTGTGGCTCAACTGGTAAAGAATCCACCTGCAATGCAGGGGACCTGGGTTCAATCCTTGGGTTTTGAAGATCCCCTGGAGAAGGGGATGGCTACCAGTATTCTGGCCTGGAGAATTCCATGGACTGTATAGTCCATGGGATCGCAGAGTTGGACACAACTGAGCAAGTTTCACCTATTATATGTGGGCTTCCCAGGTGGCTCAGTGGTAAAGAATCCACCTGCCAATGCAGGAGACACACGAGAGGCAGGTTCGATCCCTAGGTCAGGAAGATCCCTGGAGGAGGGCATGGCTCCCCACTCCAGTGTTCTTGCCTGGAGAATGAATCCTAAGCAGCCTGGCGGGCTGCAGCCCACGGGGTTGCAAAGAGTCAGACCCCGCCGAGCAACGGACACAGCACAGCATATATTATGTGTGTGTGCGTGTGCTAAGTTGCTTCCGTTGTGTCTGATCATTGCAACCTTCTGGGGCGTAACCCACCAGGCTCCTCCGTCCGTGGTATTCTACAGGCAAGAATACTGAAGTCGGTTGCCATTTCCTTCTGCCAGGGATCTTCCTGACCCAGGGATCGAGCCTGGGTCTCTTAGGTCTCCGGCACTGCAGGCACCAGCACTGGCGCCGCCCGGGAAGCTCTGCTAATACTTGACACTGTCTTGTCCACTCGTCTGCATTGCAGCTGTTCCTGGGGGAGTGGAGGGCATCACGCTGTAGGTTTCCGCTCCGTCTCCTGGATGACCTTCTCAGTGGGTTGGTGGTCACTCTTGCCCACTCCACGTCACCAAGTGCCTTTTCAAGACTTGTGCCCACTTTTTTAAAAATTGGGTTATTGGCTTTTTGCTTATGAATTTGTAGCTATCTTTATACATTCTGGATACAAGTTTTGCTAATGTCTTCTCCCTCTCTGTGGCTTTCTTTCCTATTCTCTCATTAATGTCTCTTGGAAAACAAAATTTCTTTATCTTAATATAGTACAATTTATTGGCCTTTTATGTAATAATCAGTGCTTTCTGTGTCCTGCTTAAGAAACGTGTCTATCTCACGATGTTAGAAAATAAACAACAAATTAAACTTCAAAAAATGGAAAAAGAAAATAATAAAGATAAAAACATAAACCAGTATTATTTTCTAGATTCTATGTATAGATGTTAATATACAATATTAGAAACCAATACAACACTATAAAGCGATTATCCTCCAGTTAAAAAGAAATAAAAATTTTAAAAGAACATAAATCAACAAAATAGAATCAAAGAAAAAGCTTCTTAGAAGAATAAAATTAATTTTCTAGCATGAATATTAAAAAACATAAAGAGAGAATGTACAAATACAAATACTAGGAAAGATAAAAGCGGTGGCTATGTAGGTTCTACACAAATTAAAATAATAAAGATGTGTTAAAATCGCTTAGCCATGTCTGACTCTTTATGACCCCATAGACTATATAGTCCATGGAATTCTCCAGGCCAGGATAATGGAGTGTATAGCTTTTCCTTTCTCCAACCCAGGAATGGAACCAGGGTCTCCTGCATTGCAGGCAGATTCTTTATCAACTGAGCTATCAAGGAACAAATCTATAAATTAGAAATATATTTCAAAATTTGAAAATTTAGATACCATGGAAAAGTTGTTAACAAAAATATTGCCAAAACCATCGTAATATGGAAAATAGTAACAATTATGTATTTATGAAAGGGAGCCATCACTGTCTCTAGGGGCTTCCCTGGCGGCTTAGAGAGTAAAGAGTCTGCCTGCGAGGCAGGAGACCCCTGCTCAATCCCCAGGAAAAGGGAACGGCAACTCGCCCCAGCATTCCCGCCTGGAGAATTCCGTGGAGAGATGAACCTGCTGGGCCGTGGTCCATGGGGTCACAAAGAATTGGACACGATTGAATGCCTAACACTTTTAACAGGTCTATAAATACTTTATTTAAATGTTTTAAAAAGGTAAGTGCTAAAGAGGCAGAATTAAGCTGTCATTTCATTATTAAAAGGTAATATGCTTTTTAAAAGAACGCTAAAATAATCTACAGATAAAAAATACTAAAAGTAATAAATCAGCTTACTAAGTCTAGTGGACACTACGCCAGCAAAGATGATTAGAAAATTTTTTTAAGTGCTTAAATATACTTTATAATCTTAAAAACACCAAAACAGAAGACTTCTACACAGAAAACTACAAAATTACTACTGGAAAAAAAAAAAAGAAAACCAAAACCTGAATAAATAGTGGGTTATGCCTTCTCTGTAGGTTAGAAGACATAGACTATCATGTTAACTATCCTCTAAAATTTTCTCACAATTTTCTGTGATTCCAGTTAAAATCAAGTAAGTATGCCTTTTGTTATTTATTTACCCTTCTGAAATTTTGACTGGGATTTTATAAACATTATAGAATAGCTCACTCATTAGAAAAGACCCTGATGCTGGGAAAGATTGAAGGCAGGAGGAGAAGGGGATGACAGAGGGTAAGATGGCTGGATGGCATCACCGACTCAACGGACATGGGTTTGGGTGGACTCCGGGAGTTGGTGATGGACAGGGAGGCCTGGTGTGCTGTGGTGTATGGGGTCGTAAAGAGTTGGACACGACTGAGCAACTGAACTGAACTGAACTGATAGAATAGTTTAGAGAGGGTTAAAATCTTAAGTTATTAAATTTTCTTATGGCTGGATGGCATCACCGACTCAACGGACATGGGTTTGGGTGGACTCCGGGAGTTGGTGATGGACAGGGAGGCCTGGTGTGCTGTGGTGTATGGGGTCGTAAAGAGTTGGACACGACTGAGCAACTGAACTGAACTGAACTGATAGAATAGTTTAGAGAGGGTTAAAATCTTAAGTTATTAAATTTTCTGCTCCATGGATGTAAGCTGTATTTGAACTGCTACAGAGAACTGAGACTCAGGGAGGCAGAGACACCTGATCTTGGTTAACAACAGGGAAATCACTACCCCACTGACTCAATGAAAGGCAGTGTGACACATTTTTATGGTCAAATGCATACTGTAGGAGAGAGGAAGTCAGAGAGAAAGAACAGGGGGTTCCCCAAGGAGACCCAAAATGAGCTGGCACAATGGATGATCAATGGCCTCGAATGGCCTCATCAATAACCACCAGCCCAGCCCAGGAACTTGGGCTGAGGACCCTCCTGGGGACCGGGCACTGGCCGTTCCTGCCACTGCACAGAAGCTTCCTCAGTTAATTGAATGTTCACAGAAGGCCCTGATCCTCTCTCTGTGCTCATTAATTCTTTGAGGCCAAGACCAGGGCCACCAGCAGATTATTCACACAGCAGGGAGAAACAGTGCCTTGACACTGGAGATCGCTGCCTGCAAAGTGCCATATACCCAAGCTCAGAAGAGACTCCCAGGAGGTCACACTGAAAGAGCAGCCCTTCTAAAGCTGGCACTGTTTTCAGGAATAAGAAGGCACCGTGAGTGAAAGTTTGAATTTTCCATGATGACCCGCCCCCTGTGGGGCAGGGGGAACCAGGACAGGAAGCCAGGTTCCAGATCCCAGGCCCTCTGTCCTTCCCTCCTCCCTCTGTGCCAAGCCCAGGCCTCAGAATCCCGGGGCAGTGCGTGTATTTCCTTTGAACTGAATTAGGCTCCCCTGGTGGCTCAGAGGGTAAAGAATCTGCCTGGAATTCAGGAGACCCAGGTTCCATCCCCAAGTTGGAAAGATCCCTTGGAGAAGAGAATGGCTACCCACTCCAGGATTCTTGCCTGGAGAATCACATGGCCAGAAGAGTCTGGTGGGCTACAGTCCATGGGGTCACAAAGAATCGGACACATCTGAGCCACTTTCACACTTTCAGAAACACACACACTTTCTCTAATACACGTATACTATATTTTGCAACTATATTGATGCTACTGTGATTAGTAAAATAAAAAATTACTCAAAGCTGTTACTGAATTCATATTTTTTATGGTAATGTGTTTCCTCAATTGGTGTTTGTTAAAAATACAAGTATCTCATGAACTCTCACTAAATTTAATGAAATTACAAAAGATGTCCTTTATTGGAAGCATTGAAAAGCCACTGCCCTCTTGTACCCTCCTCTTACGCTTTCTAATTTTCCATTCTGGAAAAAAAAAAAAGACAAAGCTGAAAAGAATTTGAGACTTTTATGTCTTAGATGATAAGAATATATTTGTGAATTCTGTGCAATAGCCCACACACATGGTAAACAGTGAACACTCTACATTTCTTCTTGAAAGGTAGCAATTTCTAAATTGACTTGTTGCCACTGGTATTAGACCTGTGAATGATGTGCGGGGAAAAGGCATTCCATTATGGATAGAATTTGAAGCTCCAAACTACTCAAATGCTTTCTCACGTCACAAATTACTTTGAATGCATCTTTAAAATAGGACAAAGGAGCAAATTCATAGGTGTTTTAGATATTTGGCATCTAAAATCTACAGCCCTGTCTTCTACTGTAGACAGAAGGATTATATGCGTTCACATAGAATATCATCTTTATTTTCAGCAAACAGAGGTAAACCCCATCGCAGCACAGAATGTCCTTGGATTGTGCAGTCTCAGATGTGTTTTCTCATTGAGGCCACCCCCTTTACAGGTTAGGAATATAACATTTAAATCAGCCTTATGGCTCACTGGGTAAAGAATCCGCTTGCCCTGCAGGAGACACAGGAGACTCAGTGTCAACCCCTGGGTTGGGAAGATCCCCTGGAGGAGGAAATGACGACCTGCTCCAGCATTCTTGCCTGGAAAATCCCATGGACAGGGGATCCTGGCTAACATCCATGGGGCTGCAAACTGTCGGACGTGACTGAGCGACTGAGCAGATGTAGAGAAGCACAGCCTGATAATCTCCTGTGTTTCTCACAGAGAATTCGTAGTGCTTCTGAAGTCAGACTCAACAGAGGACGCAGCAATTTGCTCATGTTGCTGGACAAACAGTGTTGAGCCGTTAGGTGAACTAACAGCTAAACAGAATGGCAAGAATTTCTGTAGAATCTGCTGTTCTCTCACAGACTCTGTACTTGTGCAAATTCAACTTGGGAAGATCTAAATGTGTGCACATTCACACACATGCACAAGCGTGTCTGTGTGTGCGTGTTCTTAGTCAGTTGTGTCCAGCTCTTTGAGACTCTGGATTACAGTCCACCCCACTCTGCTGTCCAGTGGACTTTTCAGGCACGAATACTGGAGTGGGCTGCCATTTGCTTCTCCAGGGATCTTCCTGACAGGGATTGAACCCACATCTCCTGTATCTCCTGCAATGGCAGGGGGATTCTTCACCTGCCAAACCGTCGGTGAAGCTGAACCTAACTGCAGGCTTTGTATTTGCTCTAAGGTATCAGACTCTCTGGGGAAACAGACTCAGAGCCAGAGGCTCGTGTGCAGAGGTCTGCTGAAGAGCGTCCCGGGTGAAGGGAGGGGGATGCAGGACAGTGCAGAGGGACAAACGGACCATCTCTGTCACGGTGGTCTCAGCTGACCCCTGGGGGGCTCAGGAGCCGGGATGGCCCTGCAGAGGGGTCCCTCTGCCTCTCCTAAAGGAGGGGCCCACGGAAAACCTCCAACGCGTGCTCCTGCCCCGGGGCTCATCAGCAGCTGAGCCAAGGGCCAAGAGGAAGCCAAGCACAGCTCACAAGAATGGCCTGTGACGGCCAAAGGGATGAACATAAGAACAGTTCCCTTTTACTGAGACTCTGCACACATCAGGCACCAAACTGGACTCCCTACAATCCTGGTTTACTGCTCGTGAGCAATCCCTAAGTTAGGTGCATTCCTAGGGCTGCTGTTACAAAGGCCCACAAACCAGATGGCTTAAAACAATGGAGAGTGGCTTCTTCAAACTTCTGGAGGCTGGAAGCCTAGCATCAAGGTGTGGGCAGAATCATTTCTTCCTGAGGACTCTGGGGGGAAGGTGTTCCGTGCCCCTCTCCTACTTCTGGCGACAGCGGGCAACCCTGCGTCCCCTGGTTAGCAGGCACATTGCCCGTCTCTGCCTGTCACTGAAGGGTGTTCTCTGCTCGCGTATCTGTGTCTTTATCTTCTCTTCTTACAGAGGCTCCAGTCATGTCGGACTAGGAACCTGATCACTCCAGGAGCGCCTCCTCCTCACTGGTTGCGTGCTCAAGGGCCTTATTCCCCAGTAAGTCCACATCCTGAGATACTGGAGGCTAGGACTTCTACATGTGAATGGAGGGAATCAGTTCAACTCATAACAGGCGAGTTATGCCATTTCATATATGAAGAACTTGATGGCATTAGTTGAGGTCCGCTCAGGAACATAGAAATTCCACTAGTCATTTACGAGAAATCAACATACACGTTTATCTAACTAAGAAGTAAAGCCACCTGATGTGAACAGCCAACTCACTGGGAAAGACCCTGATGCTGGGGAAAACTGAGGGCAGAAGGAGAAGAGGGTGACAGAGGATGAGATGGTTGGATGGCATCACCAACTCAGTGAATGTGAGTTTGAGTGAGCTCTGGGAGATAGTGAAGGACAGGGAAGCCTGGCGAGCTGCCGTCCATGGGGTCACAAGGAATCAGACGCAACTTGGTGACTGAACAACAGCAAAGCGTTGAAAAGGAACCAGATCGTAACATGAAGATGCAGTGTGCAGGAAAGAGCTACTCTCTGAGCTGAGGTCACCAAGGGAAGACAGTGAGCTGATCAGCGTTCAGAAACTTGGCTGCGCACGTGCGGAAATTGCATCACCGGTATTGACGGTCCAACTCAGGACGCTGATACTAAAACTTAGCTGTGGGGTTATTTGTCTGGCTGGTATTCTTATCTCTGAGCAGGTGCACTGGGGCTGGTTTGGGGGCGTAGGTAGAACTGGAAACTGGGGCCAACAGGCACGGTCACGGTGAAGGCAGGTTCCTAGAATCATCACACTGAGCAGATCAAGTCCCACTCTGAACCCCAAACTAGCTGACCCCCAGCCTAGCAGTCTCTCCCTCCAGCATCTTCTTCGTTAGAACCTCACGGGAATCAACTGGCCAAGCGGAGTCATGGTTGGGAGAGCCCCAGCCTCAGCAACACAAAGCAGGGTCCAGAAGAGTGAGACCCTACCTCCTTTCCAACCCACTGGGATCCAGAAGATGTCAGCATGCAGGAGGGGCTCAGGTCTGCGACACCTCAGCTCAGATCCTGATCATTCGATTTTCGTTGCCTTAAGGCGGACTTTCAAGAATGGCTGCGTATGCACTGCTTTTATTCTAAAGCCAAAATCCAAGAACTAATGGTTGTTCAGTGGCTAAGTCGTGTCCAACTCTTTGTGACCCTGTGGGCTACAGCACGCTAGGCTCCTCTGTCCTCCACTATCTCCTGGAAATTGCTCAAATTCGTGTCTAATGAGTTATAATGAGTTGGTGATGCTATCTAGCTATCTCATCCTACAATTTCTGATAAGGACCAGCCTCGTTAGCCAAATGTAGATCATAAGTAAGGAGTCAACTGTGCTCCCTTACAAATACATTCAATAGCAGGGCTTAGTAAAAATGTTTTTTAAATGTTCCAACAGGGGAACAGCAGCTGCAATGGCTGAACCTCAGAATAAGGAAGGAAATATGGGATATAAAAGCTTATCAAAGTCAATCAGCTGCTGTCCATCAAATAAGAAAATAGTGGATTTAGGGTGGCAACATAAAATGAAGTTAGTAATCTAGAAAAAAAATGTCCTTATGATTGGAAGCCAACTAATAAGTCCTTTGGTGAAGAATAATGGGATGCTGGCTTCTGAAACAATAGTCCAGGCATGTTTCTGGGGCAGACATACCTCTGATCTGTAAACAGATATTTTCTAGAAATATTTAAGCTGAACGTCTATAAATTGAATTATATTTTGCTTACACTTCTGTCTCTCAGGCTCTCTACTTCATAAAAGAAAATGAACAAGTAATAGAACAATTTCAATGTCCTACACAAGTGCACTTTTATAGACCATCAAAGTCTCTATTTGTTCCTGAATCAGACAACCCTGAAGTGCAGCATTTACGTGACTGCCACACTTTCCCATTGCGTTCTCATTTCATAAACCTTTTATGAATTTGCAGGATCTTGACAGAGCCTCTCTGGATCCCAGTTGTTTAAGGAAATTAAACCAGAGTGAAAAGCCAGTTGCATCTTCACACAAAGGGAGGGCACGAGAGTCATGAACAGAGGCAGGTGGAAAGGGAGACCCTTTGCTTGATCTCTGACCTTCTTGATGTGGTGGAAGCTCGGCCTTGACCTTCCGTAGGCTGTCCAGTTCCTGCTTGTTTCTGTCCCAAGACATACACACTGGCCACCAACCATTCCTGTGTTCCCGTCAGGGTCAAATCAGGGGCTCTGGGCCGCTGACTCCACCATCCTCTTCCCCAGTGACCCCATTGCTCCATCTGTCTTCTCCTCTGGGCCCCTGACTCATGCCTTCCCGCACAGTGGTGAAGAGGAAACACAGGGATCAGGGTCAGGGGGAAAGGACTCAACCTCGCACCCTGTTCCTTTCTGCCCATGAGACCTCTCAGCTACCTTCATCTGCAAAACAAGAGATGTTGATTCTGCCAACCTTGGAGGGCTTTTCACATGATTCAGTGAGACTGTATGAAGATATATAGCACATAGTAGGAGTTTCACAAAGAGCCCCCTCACCTCAGCTCATGATTTCGTGATTGTGACCCTCTGTGACTCAGGTTCCTGGCTAATCAATCATTCAAATGGACAAAAGGAAAAAAACCCTTCAGACAGACGGCTTGGCTACCATCTCTCTCTCTTCTGAGCCTCCTTTGAGATACTAAAGGAACATTTCAAGATAAAATCCAGCTACATTTGTACAAGTCACACTAAACATCTAAAGTTTGATACTGCAGTATTAAAGTCAGAATGTGTAAGCACCAGAAAAAAATGTCTAGACCACTTGCACCAATATCCTTGTTTCTTAGCTAGCAAGGGTCACCCTGAGAGTAAACTGGTACCATGTTTCTCAGTTTATGGGGATGGGGGTGCTATGGCTAATGACGTCAGATAAAGAACGGATACGTTTTTCCCACTGCTCTGGAGGCTGCAAATCTGAGATCGGGGCCTCAATGGTGCAGTGAGCACCTGCCTCAGGGTTGCAGACTTCTCATGCACCCACGTGAGGGGAAGGGCAGAATGAGAGCAAGCTCTTTTGTGTCTGTTCTTCAAAGGGAAGTATTTCCACTCATGAGGGCACGCCCGCATGACCTGATCACCTACAAGAACCCACCTCCCAGTGCCATCACTTTGGGATTAGGGGTTCAGCACAAGAACCCACCTCCCAGTGCCATCGCCTTGGGATTAGCGGTTCAGCACATGAATTTGGGAAGACACGGACCTTCAGGCCATTGCGTCATTTGCTGGGCAAGTGTTAAATGTGCATTATTCCAGTTAGCTCTCACAGCAGCTCTAAAAGGCAGGAATCATTCCCAGGTCATGTGCAGAAAAACTTCGAAGGATCATCCAGCCACTGAGCAGCAACGTCAGGACTGAGGAGGGTGGTCCAGGCTTTTTCCATCTTATTGCACCACAGCCTTTCAGCCTTCTGTAAGCTCCAGACAGAGCGGCCTTCATCGTCATTTTCCAGGGCTGGACACTGAGTATTTAATCTTGCCTGGTGCTTCTGACAGTCTAAAACAGGATCAAGTGAGAATGTGGAAGGGATCCCATGCGGATCCCCCATGAATCATGCAGCTCAGACTGTGAAAGAAGCAGGCGTGCATGCGTGCTTGCACACATACACAGGTAACTTCAGGCTCGATGCAAGCCTGAGTAGGTACCTAGGACTGTCGAATACACTTTAGAATAGCAAGTCTTACAACATTGCTCCTGGCGAGTCTGGATCTATATAAAGTCCTCTCCTTAGCCAGCATCAGGGTCCTGAGGTGGACATCCTAACAGTGAGAGCACTTTCGGGACAAGGAGGTCAACCGGGAAAGCGTGGGTGCCCCAAGTCCAACTCTCGAGCCAGCCTTGGGGTCTGTGGACTGCAGAGGTCCCAGAGCCCCCCTTACGGCTGCGAAAGGCTTGAGAACATTTACCTCTCTGGGAAGTAATGGTTTTGGTGTATTATTCTCTCAGTAGCCTGAGAAATACTAGAGAATGAAGAGATAAGCGGAGTCGACAGGGAGAAACTTGACAGACTGTGAGCACCCTGTGGGCCTCTTGCTGCTTCTTTATTAAGCAGGAGAAAAGCCAATTGCCGAAGCACAGGCCGAATGCAGGGATCCTGGACTGTCAAATGCAATTGGCTTCAACAAAGGGGCCGGCGCGGACTGACGGATTAAAACTGCTCCCCGTGGGTCGGCTTCCCTGCCTGTCTGCATCCTAGAAATCGATGGGCACTTCGCACGGCTCACCAGGCTGTCTTTGAGCATAATTAATTAATCAAGGCATCAAGCTACTGGAATGAAATCTACTTTTCATTACTTGCGTTCTTAACAAATAGCGACTCCAGGGTATTTGACACTTGTAAGAGTTTTAAGGTAACTGCATTTTATATAATACGAAAAAAACTGATGTCATGCTTCTGATGTTCTCATTTTACACTAATTTTCAAACAACGTGTTCAAATTATATAAGACAACTGAAAAGTTAACATTCTTTTTAGTTCAGGGAAAACTCCCAGGATCACTGTGACCTCATGGTTCAACCTTATGCTTCCAAGTTTTCACCCTGGTTATGGAATTTAAGAATTAATATTAGAAATCTCCTTTTTAAAACTTTCTACTAAGAATTCAGTGAGATGTTGAGAAGAAAGATAATTTATACAGACTTTATGTAGCCTCTGAGTTTCATTCAAGTGTGACCATCAACAACACACACACACACTCACACACGTCACTGTTCCTTTTCTAAGCATCTGGTCCTGATGGCGTGTTTCTATTTTCTACTTCTCCCTCCCACACCTGAATCTGATTGCTCCTTTCTTTGTGATGTCTTTCTCATACTCCTCCCTACTCTCACAAGCTGTTTTGCCATAGTTTACCTAATGATTCAAGTTCAAAAGTGCAACCAATTTCAAACAGGAAAAATGAAGACAAATCCACATGAAGACAGATTAGAAAGAAACTTCGAAAACTGAAAGGATAACAAAAATTGTAAAAGCAGCCAGAAATATATGTACACACATACACGTGCGAGTATGAGTGTACATGTGTGTGTACTTGTAGAAAGAGAGACGAAGACAGTCCTTCAAAGGAATGAGAATCCTAGTTGACTTCTTGTTGACAACCACTGAAGTCAGAAGACAAAGAACTGACGTCTTCAATGAGTGAGGAGAAATAATCTATATCCATTAGATATAGCCTCCAAGAACGAGGGCTAAACAATTGCTCTTTATAACAAAGATCGAAAGCACTGGCAACAGCAGGCTAAAGGAAATTCTTAAGAACATAGGTCAAGTAGAGGAAAAATCAGCCCAGGCTAAAGGTTTGAAATGCAGAGGCAAATAAAGTAAAAGTGTTAGTCACCCAGTCATATCCAACTCTTTGCAACCCCATGGACTGTAGCCTGCCAGGCTCCTCTGTCCATGGGATTCTCCAGACAAGCATACTGGAGTGGGCTGCTATGCCCTCCTGCAGGGGATTTCCCATCCCAGGGACTGAAGTGGGGTCTCCTGCATTGCAGGCAGATTCTTTACTGTCTGAGCCACCAGGGAAGCCCCAACAAAGTGGAAATACATGGGTAAACCTAAATAAAATTTACTATACAAAAACAATGTCTCTTGAGATTAAAAAACTTTAAAGTAACAATAATTAAGCAAGCAAGGATAAACAGTCAAGTGTTATAATCTCCTTGCATTGTTCTGGAAAAAGGATGAAAGTAACAAATCGTTTTAAAAGTAGTAAGTTAAGTAGGACAATTTCTTGTATAAGTATTAAAAGAACAAAAGTAGAGTGCCTGACTTTTATACCAGTGAAGAGGAAAATCTGATTTAAAAACTACTCTGTTAATAGCTAGTGAGAAGCTGCTATGTAACAGAGAGCCCAGCCTGGCACCCTGTGAAGACCTAGAAGGGCGGGATGGGAGTGGGAGGGGGGCTCGATAGGGCAGTGTTACAGGCATAATTATGACTGATTCATGTTGTATGACAGAAAGCAGCGCAACATTTTAAAGCAGTTTTCGTCTAATTAAAAATGGATTTTAAAAAATACTCTTAAACTGAGGGATGACAAAGGAGAGAAAAATACACAGAACATGTGGAGAAAGTTCAAACTACAAAGTAAGATGGTACATTTAAACCCAAATATATCAGTAAATGTATTAAATAGAATATTTCCATAATAAAGAGCTTATAAAAAAACCTTCTAAGAAAAACTTTAGGTCCAAGTATTTGGTCACAGAGCTTCTCCCTATAAAAAAATAAATACATGCATACATAAAAATTCATTTGGAGGACAGAAAAAAATTGCATGTCACTTTCTGAAATTAATATAAAACTTTAATATAAAATCTGACAAGAATGGTAGGTGAAAGGAAATCATACAGATCAATATTTCTCAAATATCCCCTGGAGAAGGAAATGGCAACCCACCTCAGTATTCTTGCCTGGGAAATCCTATGGACAGAGGAGCCTGGCGGGCTGCAGTCCGTGGTGCAGAGTCAAGCACACTTAGAGACTAAACCACCACCATACTCAGAGTCTAAATAGAATATGAACAAATTGAATCTGGCAGAAAGTACAGTGATCACGAATAAATTAGGTTTAACTCCACAGTGCAAGGTTGGTTTGATTTTGGAAAATCAGTTGATGCAATCCTACATAATAACAGAACAAATGAAGAAAGTCACAAGTGCGGAAACAGAACTTGATAAAGTTTTTTCATGATAAAAACCACAAATGGCCTAATAAACTAGGAACAGAAGAGATTTTTCTCAGTCTAATGAAATTATTCTACAAAAGAAAATCTATAGCAAATATTGCAATTTATCATTTAAAAGTTAATTTTTTTGTTCTGAGATTAGGAGCACAAGAAAAATGATGCTTTATATCAGAAATTTCTTTCCACAGTGTACTGGAGGGCCCAGCCATCAAGATAGGCAAGAATAACAAAAAAAGGAAAAATATAAGAACTGAAAATAAAGATGATATGAATTTTATATAGAGAAATGAATTCATAAAAATTCATTAGAATCAAAAGGAAAATTTAGCAAAATTGAAAGTTTACAAAAATTCAGCATATAAAAATAAATTTCATTTCTACATACCAACAGTGAAAGGATCCTAGAGGAACTAACTTCAATATCAAAGTCACTCTTGAAGAAGAATGAATTAGGAAATGGAAAAACTGTTTACCACAGCAGAAGCATTATTATAAAGTACAGTAACTGAGGCACCATGCATTAGTTCATGAAGAACCTAATGGATTAAACGGAAACAAATCCATATACGCATGTGCTCTTGGCAAAAACCCATGGTGACACTTAAGACCAAAGGATGTGTCCTTTTGATGAATGTTGAGGTAGTTATTTACATGGAAGAAACATGTTTGAAATCAGAGCGCTGCCTCATATACCACACATCAAAAGTTTATTTTCAGGTGGATTAATGCCACAAATGTGGAAAGAAAATCTTAAAGTGTGTTCATAATGGCATAGAGAAATAGCCTCATGACTTTTGAATAAAACTTTCTTTAATGAGACCCAAAAAACCCCACTAAACATAAGGACTGACTGCACTACATTTGAGCACTATGTTTACTAAAAGACATGACAGGGGGTGGAAAGAGAAGTCCAGATGTTCCCCAGGTCTCCTGTTTGCTGGCTTCCCTGGTTGCTGAGTGCATGTGTATTCAGCTGCTTCAATCATGTCCAGCTCTTTGCGACCCCAGGGACTGTAGCCCGCCAGGCCCCTCTGTCCATGGGATTCTCCAGGCAAGAGCACTGGAGTGGGTTGCCGTGCCCTCCTCCAGGGGATCTTCCTGACCAGGGATCGAACCTGCATCTCTTAGGTCTCTTGCGCTGCAGGTGGATTCTTTACTGCTGAGCCACCGGGGAAACCATAGCTGGTTGTTATTGGCACCAAAAACTGAGATAAGAACCAGAGGATGATGAGGAAAAAGAGGACTTGGTCTTAACATATTGAACTAGAGGTGCCATGAGATGCCCAGCAGGACCTAAACTCTTGCAAGAAGAGTTCAGGCATTGGAGTCTCACTGCCTCTGGAGAACAAGCTTTACTAAAATTTTTCTTCCCCAACTGGAATCTCACCACACAGACGTAGCTTTCTTGCACCTGCAGAAAGGTGATTCACATCACTTGCCTAGAGAGCTAACCGTCTCTCTCCACTCACCCTCTGCATCTGCTTATTGGAAGTTCAGCTCCTGAAACACACGATAATCTTCCCTCCCAAACCACCCCTCCCCCTGACTTCGCTTTTCACCATGCTTCTAATCATGCAGACAGGAGGCTCCCCATTCATTTCTCGTTCTTTCCTCTCTCCTTCACTTCCCTGCATAGCCAATGAGTTGCCTGGCCTTGGGCAGTTTTCTCCACGTTCAGTCTGCATTCCCAGTCCTTCCTTCCTATTTGCACCGCCCACCCTCCCAGCCACCACGCCTTCAGCATCTCACATCCGAATTCCCTGACCGGGCTCCTGACCATCTCTCCAATCTCTCTGCCTCTGGTCCACCCATTACCAGACCATTTCTCCCACGACTGTATCACTTGGTGGTGGTGGCTTAGTCACTAAGTCGTGTCCGACTCTTGTGACCCCATGGAGTCCGCCAGGCCCCTCTGTCCATGGCATTCTCCAGGCAAGAGCACTGGAGTGGGCTGCCCTTTCCTTGATCACAGTGTGCGCTGAACGCTGGGGAGTGTGGCTGTGCCCGTCACATTCTGGAGCCCTCACGTGAGTGTGTGTGGCCACCACTCTCCGTCAGCTGCCGTCCTTCCTCGTCCGACCTCTGCACCTCTGCCCAGGTACCCCCTCCTGAAGGTTCTCCTTCGTATTTAGTGTCCTAAATTCTGCTTATTTTCTTATCATCTCACTTAAATGTGACTTGCACTTGACTTACCTGAGCTTAAGCCTGCTTTCTTCTGAAATACTAGCCTTTGCGATCTCTCCTTATAAGACTGATTTTCCAATAATTTAGTTGCAGTTTCCCACACAAGTTTTGGGTTATATTATTATTATTATTTTGCTTCACAATGGTGTGTTAGCTTCTGCTGTACAGCGAAGTGAATCAGCTGTATGTATACATATATTTCCTCCCTCTTGGGCCTCTCCCCCACCCCTGTCCCAGCCCTCTGGGTCATCACAGAGCACTGAGTTGAGCTTCCTTTGCTATACGCACACGCATATGTGGATTTAACCCATTTAACCCATTAGGCTCCTCATGACCTAATGGCACGATGCCTTGGCTTCCTGCTGCCGTCTGTTTTACCCGTGGTCGTGTATACATGTCAAAGCCAGCCTCCCAATTCGCCGCACCCTCCCCGCCCCACTCTGTGTCCGCAAGTCCACTCTCTGTGCCTGCATCTCCTTTTCTGCCCTGCAAATAGATTCATCTGTACCGTTTTTCTAGAGTTCACATGTATACGTTAATAGATGATACCTATTTTTCTGCTTTGGACTCGCTTCACTCTGCATGACAGGCCCTAGGTCCATCC
This sequence comes from Litocranius walleri, assembly GCA_006410535.1. Lineage (NCBI taxonomy): Eukaryota > Metazoa > Chordata > Mammalia > Artiodactyla > Bovidae > Litocranius > Litocranius walleri. The sequence continues at coordinate 5,717,648 of SJYG01000030.1, read as the reverse complement.
GCATCTCTACAAATGACCCAGTCTCCTTCGCCTTTATGGCTTGTCCCCTGAGAAAACCACAGCTCAGAAAGACACGCGCGCCCTCAGCGCTCACTGCAGTGGTATGTACAGCAGCCGGGGCATGGAAGCAACCTGAAGGCCCACTGGCAAGTGGACAGTGAGGAGCTATGGGCCGGGCACGCCATGGAGTATTACTCAGTCCTTGCGCGTTTTAATCTTCACTCACTAGATAATGAGCTGTCTCTGATCACAGACCTGAGGTCATGTTACTTTGCAGCCTCGGTGATACTTAGCAAGGTATTTTCGTGATAAAAGATGATAAATAATGAAGCATCCTTGTTTTCACTGTTTTCTTATGCCAAAATGTCCACTTAATAGTAAACTGTTCTAAAAATTCAACTGCCACCTGCTTCTCCAAGAAAAAAGTATGTTATTAATTCCTCTGAGTAACACATTGGACACATAGAGAACTGATTAGATGTGTCCAGTTTTAAAAGCATTCTTATTCTGGATTTCTATATCTTCCACGTGCTCATCTCACCATATGGTCTCTTCTAGATAATTAAAGGTTTCCAGAAAACCATCCAAGAAAACTCAACTTCCTCTAAATATGGAGCAAGAAGACAAGAAGTGAGATATTTATCACCAAAGAAAACACTAACCAAGAGATGATTTACACTGGTTCTTGAGATAAATTAATCTTTCAGTCTTCTCTGGTGGCGGATAATACCTACTTTTAAAATTAGGAAATGAAACATTATCTAGTCCAGTGGAGAAGATGAGAAAGAGGAAGATGAGGGAGACGAGGAGGAGGAGAGGAGGAAGAAGAAAGGAAAGCAGCCATGAAGCGTGAGCTCTGGACACGCAGTGCATCAGATTTCACTGTCTCTGTCCCTTCCTTGGAAACCAAATGCTGCTGCAGTAGAGCAGGCTTCTCAGTGACGGGCTGCCTGGATGGCCACGTCTAATTATCTGAACAATCAGAACGGGAGATAAAAAGCAAACAAAAAGTCACAGGTCGTCCAGAACACCCATTGTAGCCATTCATTCTGATCTGGTCACTTCTCTGTGTGTTGCCTAGCAACTCTCAACCAGGCCCCCTCTGTCCTGTGTGACCTGTGAATCAGCTCACCAGAAGGTACTTTTTGCNCTTCTTGCGTCCAGGGGTGGTGGGGGGTGGGGTGGGGGCAGTAACCAGTATGGAAGTCAGGATCCTCACATGTTTGAGGTCATCTTGTCTACTCCCAAAGGAGGGAGCCACATGCACCCACTTTTATTTCCGACTCTTTGGAGACCCCATGGACTGTAGCTCTCTGGGCTCCTCTATCCATGGAATTCTCCAGGCAAGAATCCTGGAGTGGGTAGTCATTCCTTACCCACTGGACTGGGGAGCCTCCCTTTCCAGGGATGGAACCCAGGTCTCCTGCATTGCAGGTGATTCTTTACTGGCAGAGAAGCCCTTTGTTTTCAAAAGTCAGGGCAGCTCTGGGGCTGTCGGGGATTTCAAGAAGTCTCGCCGCAATAGACAACCCAGCCATCTCTGTGGCCTCTGACACTTCAGAGGAGGCTCCTAGGGCTCTAAAGCCATCAGGACACCTCAAGATTCTTCCGGAAGAGTTCATGCTTCCTGGGTTCATTTTCCACTTCACTAGGGAAACCCCACACCCCTAATGCAGACCAGCTCCATCTGTTCACTACGTAAAGAACAGATTCTTCAGCTTCTGGGAGATCCAGACTGTCCTGGTGCTCACAGAGATGGGCAAGAGATTGACATGGATTTTCTCAGGAGCTACACTGGAGGCGGCAGCAGTCCAGACCCTCCCCAGCATCCATCGGCACCCAGGATGCTACTCCAGAGTTTCCATGGACCAAGGTCCCCTCTGGCATTTCTCAGAAAAGTTGTACAGCCTCATATCCTACCCCTGAATGTGGCCAGAGGAACCATCCCCACTGGGACTAGCTGAGCATGTAGGGAAACACCAGATCCAGTCTCACTGAACCCACAGAATCTCACATCCCACAGCATCACCCTAGCTCAGTTGAAGGGCACTAGCTTTGACCTAATGCCTAAATTCTTGGCAGAATAGAGGCAGCAAAATTGTTCCCCAAGGGGAAAAGTTGATTGTTGGAGGAAATCTTATATATTGCAATGACTGTGGCCCTTCAAAGCTGAAGGTTGTTTAACAAAAATCTGCCCTTTAACTTTTAATGTATCTCATCAAATTAAATTAGAATTCTCTCCTTAGTGGAATGATACTGAAAACAAGTTCAGAAACACTGACTCAAGACTTTTGATTAAAGTTGACAAGATGTTCATCAAAATTAAAAACTATGTATATCAAAGGAGCATTCATGGAAGCAAAAGGACAGTCTAGAGAAGGGGGGTGTTCGCAAATCATGGATCTGGTATGAATCTTGTATCTAAAATGCAAGGCAACCCCAGGGATATTATGAGTTCATTTCCAGATCACTGCAACGAGGTGAATACAGAGAGGAGAGTCGCGCGAGTGCCCGGCTGCCGGGCGCATATGACATTCACTGTGTGAAGAGTCAGCGTGGGGACTGCTGCTGAAGCTGGGGCTCCAGTTCTCTGGCCACTCGATGTGAAAAGTCGACTTATTGGAAAAGACCTTGATGCTGGAAAGATTAAAGGCAAAAGAAGGAGGCGGCAGAGAATGAGACGGTTAGCTAACATCACCAACTCAATGGGCATGAATTTGAGTGAGCTCCAGGAGACAGTGCAGGACAGGGAAGCCTGGCATGCTCTCGTCCACGGGGTTCAAGCAGCTGAACGACAGAGTGCATATAAAAACCATATTTACATTATAGTTTAAGTGTGCAATAGCATTATGTCTAAAAAAGAATATACACGCCTTAATCAAAAAGTACTTTACTGGAACTTCCCTGTGGCCCAGTGGTTAAGACTCTGAGCTCCCAACTCAGGGCACCTGGGTTTGATCCCTGGTTTGGGAACTAGATCCCACATACCACAATTAAAGATCCCTCATGCTGCAGCTAAGACTCAGGGCAGCCAAATGAGTTAAAAAAATCTTTATTGCTAAAAAATGTTAAATATCATCTAACAACATGAGGTTGCCACTACCTTCAATATGTAAAAACCACAATATCTGTGAAGCACAATAAAATGAGATCTGACTGCACATAAAGGCATTTTAAAACTCCACATTAGAAAAGATAAATAGTCCAATTAAAATATGGGCAAAGAATCTGAATAGACATTTTCCCAGAGAACATATACAAGTACATAAAAAGAGGTTCAACATCGTTAGTAGTCACCACAGGGACATACCACCTCACAGGCACTCGGGCTGGCTTTAATCTGAAAAGGAGAAAATCACGAGTTGGCATGGATGTGGAAAAACAGGAATCCTCATCATTTCAGCCAAGAGTGTAAAATAATAAACCCACTGTGGAAAGTGCTTGACAGGCCTTCTAAAATTTAACACAAAATTACCATATCACCCAGCAAATCCATTCCTAGGCAAATATGAGAACACATGTTCACACAAAACTTGGAAACATAAATATAAAGTAATACTACTTACAACAAGCAAACCACGGCAAAGAGTGGAGACAACCCAAATGCCCATCAGTGGATTGCGGGATTAAACACAAAACATTCTGGAATATGTAGAACATTCTGGAAGATGGAATATTATTCAACCATAAAAAGAAGTGAAGGCTTGAAGTTCAAAAATATGCTAAGTGAAAGATGCCAGATACAAAAGGTGATACATTATATGACTGCGTGTATATTAATATGAAATGCCCAGTACAGGTAGGTCTGTAGCACCAGTGTGGGGCTGCCAGGGGCTGGGGGGAGGGGGTAAGTCCTGCGGTACAGGCTTTCCTTTTGGAGTGGTGAAAATGTTCTGGGACTGAAGGGCGGTTATGTTTGCACACCATTGGGAGCATATTAAAAACCACTGGAATGTGTTGAATTTCATGACAGGTGAGCGGTGTGCTCAGTTTGCTTGGTTGTATCTGACTCTTTGCAGCCCCACGGACTGTAGCTGGCCAGGCTCCTCTGTCCATGGGATTCTCCAGGCAAGAATACTGGAGTGGGCTGCCATTTCCTCCTCCAAGGGATCTTCCTGACCCAGGGATCAAACCCACATCTCTTGCAATTCTTTCATTGACAGACAGATTCTTTACCACATCTGGGAAGTCCCTGTGACTTATATGTTATTTTTTTTAAAAAACTGGCCAGAGTGTTTTTCCTGAACAAACCTGTACGATACAGAATTGCGTCCTATTTAAGATGCAGAGGTTAACGTGGGGCCATGACCTTTTAATCTCAGTTCTTGGGCTGGTGTCAAGAAGAGGCGTCGGCCTGGTTATAGCATCCCAAGGTCACTGCTCCCCAGATGCCATGCACCCCTAGACCTTGCAAATTTTCTTTTTTTTTTTTCCCAAATGGTTGGCCATTTATCTTTTTAAAAAATCAGAAAACCTGGTTATCTTGTTTTCTTCCTTGTCCATCATTTTCCTTAACAGAACAAGCTACAAAAAAAAAAAAAAATGGGGAAGGGGGTTATATTATCTTTGTAGATTGACCTATGAGTAATAACACGGATTCAGAAGCTCTGAGGTTTACTCCTCAATCAGGCAAAGAGCAAAGGACAGCAGAAGAAGGAATTTTGTTGACAACAATCGTGATACGACCTTGATTATGACAGTGCAGTGGTTATGATTTTGTTCACGATGGGATATTTCTTGCCCAAACACCAGACAGGCTAAAATCACCCGTCTGCTTACAAACTGGAGGAACCAGTGCAAACAGTCACCTGAAGAGCGGGAAGCAGAAAGGGCAAGGCTTCTCTGGAGGTGAGACTCTGACATCAGCGGCTCCTCGCCTGGGCCACCCTCCCTCACTTTGAGTCCTGGTCTTTTATCTCAGAGGGTGGAGCGGATGCCCAGCTTTTTCAGTTCTTCCACCAGGCCCCCAATCTGGTGCATCTGCAGAAGAATGTCAGAGCCCCCCACAAACTCACCGTGGAGGTGTACCTGTGGGATGGTGGGGGATGGTGGGCCATGGTGGGCCATGGTGGGGGATGGTGGGCCAGCTGGAGTAGTCTCTAATGCCTCGCGGAGCTGGGGGCCATCCAGCATGCTGTAGGCTGAGTAGTCGCAGGATCTGCAGCAATGCATTGCTGAAGCCACACGGGGGCTGCTCCGGCGTTCCCTTGAGGAAGACCACCACCTTGGCCTTCTTCACCGAGGCGTCCAGGTGCTCCAACCAGCCGCCCGCGAGGGCTCTGCAGGCTGCTGCCTGGACCACGGACCTGCTCATCCCTGCCCGCTGGCCAGAGCCCTGAACCACCAGCGACCTGGACCCAGCCCACAGCTGCAACTTTTCCATGGAAACAAAATGACCTCCAGCAAAAGAAACGTTTGGCCAGGTAGGGTGTCGTTTGTATCATCTAATTGCACAAAGCTCAGTGATTAAGCCACAGATTGCTCCCGTTAAGCAAGCATGACGATGCCTGGTGACTGCTGGGAAGATTAATCATTGCCCAGTTCTGGTAATATTCATGATGAATACCTATGAAATCAGAGAAGAGATGAACTCAGATTTATATGAGGATTTGGCACGGAGAGCAAGCAGTGGCTCTATTTACTCTCTGCCCATCTTAGCAAAGGTTCAATAAGTGGAGTTTCATTTTCCATTATATTGCTCTGAGACAAGAAATATTAATACAAGACAAGTACCATCACAGAGTGATAGCCATCGAGAATCCGGGAGGAATTCTCCACTAATGACAATCTCTGAGGCAGACTTTGCGGCATTACACGAACTGATTTACAGCTTCTGCTCTCAAAAGATTAGAGAGAGATTATTCCTAATATAGTCAGTAGCCATCCACTCCAGATCAGAGAACTCCATGCTTGCTACTTCAAAAGAGATTCTGAGAATGGGTCTATGACTGCGTTTTTTGTTGTTTTTTTTTTAAGTAGAATCAAAGTCTTTGCTTGGTTTTAGATGGGCTGCTGGCATTATTACAAATTACTTGGAAGTGTGTGCCGGGGGTGGGTCTGGCTGGTGGCAACAAGGTGGGTGAGTTGAACTGGCCCTGGTCATGGAAGTGGGGCAGGAAGGAGGCAGAAACACAGGTGAGAATCTCAAGGTCGCAGGGAAGCTTCATCTGGAATGGGAGGTGGAGAGGTCTGCCCCTCACCCCCCAGCCCAGACCCCTGGCCTCCTGCCAGCAACAGCTGGGTCAGCCCTGGGGGCTTTGGGTCCACCGTCCCTGAGACCCCGCACGCTGAGAACAGTGCAGCCCCTGACCACCAGGGGGCGCGCTGCCCTCCTGCTCAGCACAGCCAGTGCGCAGGGCGTCTTCTTCCGGGAGGGCTCCCACCCCAACTGGCCTTAGTCCTAAAACCCCCAGGCAAGATAATCTGCAGGGTCCACTCTGAGAGCCGTCTCCAGGCTTCATCGTTCTATTCCTGGGTATTCACTCCACCTGCGCCTGGCAGTCCGTGCACCCCCCATGCCACGTGCCACCCCCCACTCTTCAGTTGGTCACCCTTCCCTGTCAACTCAAGTGCCTTTGTTCCAGCCTCACTGGAGAGAGGGGATAGCTGCTCACCCTCCTCAGCATAACAGCCCCTTTGTTTCTTGAAAACGGTTATTACATCACTTGACTAAATCATCCTTTTCCCTCTCTGATTCACAGTTTTGCAAGCCCTGAAGCACTGTCACTGCTCTCTGCAGGGCCCCCCCCCCACCATCACCCCTGCACGCAATTTGCAGACTCTCTGGTGGGATGCCTCTATTTATTGGTCTCTCATTATGGGATTGAGCATAGTGATTTAGCAGAGGCCTTTCTATCTGCGTTTTAATACTGATTTGTCACTAATTCCCCTTGTCACTTCCCTTTTAGCTTCCCAGCAGACACCCCTTCACCACTAATAAGCCGGCTCCTCCTGCTAATTAATCTCCACCAGCCCCCTCCCACCCATCTGACTCTTGGCCTGAGTGAGAGATGCTGGTGGGGTCCCCGCAGAGGCAACAGCAGCTGTTGGCACACCCAGGGGAGGCTGCCAGCTGCCACACGGAGACCTGGAGACAGAACAATAGCTCGAGGTGGCAGGACATGCTCAGCTTCAAACCCTTCCCCCTACATCTCCTAAAAACAAGAAGGAAAGTGAAACGCCGGCAAGAACTATCCCCTCATATTCCAAAAGTAGTTTACAAAGAATAATGGATTTACAAGAGTTATAAGGGTTGGAAAAAGTCTAGATTCTTTGGGCAATCATTTGCAAGATTCCTCCTGTTATTATCAAGAGTGTGTCGTCAACTCTCAGATCCACTCGCCCCAGGAGGACCACTGGAGATGCTGCCTAGGCTGATTCCCTTCAAGATGCACCAAGGATCACAGCCTCTCTCCAGCCATCCCGCATCTTGTTCAGGATGCCTTCCGTCACCTTCCATCATGCATTCCTTACAAAACACACAAGGAACCTCTTCGCACTCACTGTATGCTGATATCCTGCCTCACAGACCAATGTTTTCTCCAGTGACGAACTGTTCTATTTCAGGCTCAGTGACGTTTTTCCTGAAATTTATCTAATCTCTGTAATGACACAAAGTGTTATCTTTAGATAGCCCACACTCTACAGTCTACACAAGCACCTTCCCCACCTTTTCTTCATTTCCTTAACACCCAAGAAAAGCTGCAGCTTAGCTCTGCTGACATCCATTTTTCCAAAGCTTTGAGCGTAGCAGGTCATTCCTTTTATGAAGTCTTCTGCTCAGGGCTTTCCAACTTATTCAGATGTAGTCGGCAGTATAACACATCCATCGTTCACAAGAACATAGCCAGGTATCAATAGAAAGTTCTGCTCGTGAGGGGGTGGTTAATTTGGGTTGGTTTTTTGTGCATTCTTTTGCTTTGCTGAAGCTGAAGTCATTGGCAATAAACTGGCCTTGGGTGAGATGCAGTCTTTGCACTGAAGGCTAAAAGAGTGTAAACTGACCCAATAAGGAAGGGTCCTTGATGGCCCCCACTCCAGCCAATTAATTAGCTGGCATCCAGCCTCACTTTGTCTCGCAGGCTGGAAAAGGCGTTATAATTAGATTTTCCCGTCCTTGCTGCAAAATAAGGGTCGATTGTCTTGCATGCCCAGTTACAGTTGCACCATGCTTATTGCAGGTTTAATCCATGTGCTGAGAAATTACACGGGAATCAAATGCACACTGGCACCAGAAAACAACTCCAGATTGCCCTCAATGGTCAAATTTCATCTGAAAATAAGTGCTGATTTACATGAATTTACATCTAAAATGCAAATCACAGGGTTCCCCAGAGGCAGCAGAAGGAAAGTTTAAAGGCAGCTAGCTTCTCCTTTATCTCGAAAGCAGAAGTTCCGTTGGTCTTTAGAGTGGAAACCCCCAAACAGGTTTTCATCAGTAGCCCCGTACGCAAAATATAAAGCACCAGATTATGTGAACACAGGCCCCTTTATGCTCCCTGTAGCAATTCTGAAGCGTGAGCTTCCATCTGCGCTTGATTTACAGCAGGCAGTTGCTCCATCGCCTGTTAGCAACGCGGGAAATAGAGGCCCTGCTGGGGGAATGGGGAGGCTTCTGTTTCAAAGCAAACCATGGCTAGGGGGCAAGTGGTGGGGCTTCCCCGGTGGCTCAGATGTAAAGAGTCTGCCTGCAATGTAGGAGACCTGCGTCCCATCCTTGGGTCGGGAAGATCCCCTGGAGAAGGGAACAGCTACCCACTCCAGTATTCTTGCCTGGAGAATTCCATGGGCAGAGGAGCCTGGAGGTCTACAGTCCATGGGGTCGCAAAGAGTCGGACACGACTGAAGTGACTTAGCACAGCACAGCACACAGGGGGCCAGTGGAAACGGTTGGCCGTGTCATCCGTCACTCCTGGGAGTGGATCAGGAGAAGTCAGTTTGGGTGTTGAGTTCAACATTCACCCAGCAGCCTAGAAGCAGGTTCCTGTGTCTGGAATGAGACGTGACATTCACAGTAAGGGGCAAGCGTGGGTGCGAACATACATGTGTGTGCATTGCACTCGAGTGTGATATGTAAGAGTGTGAGCGTGTATGTGCATGCAAGCAGGTGTGCACAAGCGCTTCTGGGCAAAGTCTTCTGTATGTTAAGGGACATGTTGAACTTATGGCAAGTGAAAAGAAAATCTAGCTGTAAAATTTTTTTTGTTAAAGAAAATAACCCATGTCCATGACGTGTTACAGGTTGGATTCCGCACCCCCTGCCTCAGACCCACTAATCGATGCCCTCCAGGCGAGGAACTCGGGCCATCAGAGAACTCAACCGGGCCTTGCTCGGCAATACAGGAGGCAGAGAGCAAGCATACCATGATGACTGTATTATTCCAGTAGACATGGGAAGAGATGAGGGAGGCCTGATTAATACGGCACCGTTTCTTCTTCAATATGGATTTACTGTTTAGACCGAAAATCAATACCTGACCTTGAAAGACTGTGTGTGGGCTTGCTCTTAGCGGCTGAAGAGTTACAAACAGACAGGCATGAAGATGCAGCTCAGACTGACGGTCTTGGTGAATTTAAAGGGCACTGGTGCCCGTGAGGGAGGGATCCTCTCCCCTCTTGCCCCCCCTCCCCACCAAGACCCAAGCAGCGAGAAGCGGCGTCCTCTAGTGGACTGGGGGTGGGGTGGAATCCCAGCAATGGGCACTGTCCTGCAGACCCACCAGGAGCTGCAGGAACAGACTGTTGTCTTGTCAAGTTGTCCCTCTCTGGAAGAAGTCTGCCAGGGTGTCAGTGGTCTCCTGGGCTGTGACACCAAGAGTTCATCCTGCTTTGCCCAGATTTCAGAAACAGCTGCCCTCTGGGAGCACAAGAAATCTGACGTTTGGAACACACGTGCACAGAACAAAGACGGGATGACTTGCAGCAAAATGTACTTTTTTATGAGTCATGGCATTCCACAAATTTCTAGCTCGAGCTTCTGTTATTAAAAAAATAACGGCTTAAAAAATATCTATGTTCTGTGACTATGCATGCATGCGTGCTAAGTCGCCTCAGTCGTGTCTGACTCTTCGAGACCCTTTGGGCCATAACCCACCAGGCTCCTCTGTCCTTGGGATTCTCTAAGCAGAATACAGAGTGGGTTGCCATGCCCTCCTCCAGGAGATCTTCCCAACTCAGGGACTGAACCCAGGTCTCCTGCATTGCAGGCAGATTTTTTACCATCTGAGCCACCAGGGAAGCCCTGGATTGTACTATTGTCCTAGTTTAAAGGACAGTCTTTTTCTCTTATTTTCCTATTCTTCCCTCTCTCCCCAACTATGGAAGCCCTCTCTCTTCCCACCTGAGGAATCAGATTGCATTCAGAGTACGGTAGTTGCAAGAACACAGAGAAAATATGCATCACTTGTTTACAGAAATAAAAACATGCAAGCTTCTCTGAAGCTCACCTTCCCGCCTCCATAGTACTTTGTAGACATCTTCCCACCCATTGATGTAGCTGCTACTGAATTTAGTAGCCACATACTAACTTAAGCAGTGCATACATCAGGGATTATTCAACCATTCAGCAACTCCCCTACCAATGGGCAATTCGATGCTCATCAGATTTGCCACCTCAAAATAATGCATTGTCCATATGTGCCTGCAAAACTCCTGTGTTCATAGCTGGGAAATGGGTTTCCAGGCGACAGACACCAGTTTGTGAATTGTAACAGCCCTCAACAGAGAAGGGTGTACTCATAGCCCATCAGAAAGGCCCCTTCTCACACTCTCTCTGCACCTGCCCCAGCAGTGGGCGCCTGGTTCTTTGTTGGGTTTTGATGTCAGATGCGGGTAAAGTGGCAGTTGCTCTCTAAGCTAATTTGCATTCCCCTGAGGTTGGTGAATTTGATCTCTTCATAGGCTTGCAAATCATTTAGCTTTGCTCTCCTCTGGATTTGTGATTCAGATCTTCACCCATTTGTCTTTGGAGCTGTTTGATTTATAAAGCTCATCGTGCTATTTTAGGATTTCCCCAGTGGCTTTGTGGTAAAGAATCCGCCTCCCAGTGCAGAAGAGGCAGGAGACGGGGGTTGGATCCCTGGGTCGGGAAGATCCTTTGGAAGAGGAAATGGCAACCCACTCCAGGATCCTCGCCTGAAGAGTCCCATGGACAGAGGAGCCTGGTGGGCTACGGTTCACAGGGTCGAAAAGGATCGGACTCGACTGTGCCCACTCGCACACGCCAGCGCTGAGGCTCAGCTGGGAGGGTGTGCATCTCAGCTCTGCGTCTGGAGAACTGTGCCACCCGCTCTTCCTTGAACTTCCTCACGTTTATGCTGCAGATAGAAAGTCTGTCTCATGGGGATAGAGAAAGCCACGTTAGGAAGATGCAAATCCTTATAACCCAGATGTTGGTTAACTCAGACTTAATTTCTATTTATTCAGTGTACGCTATCACAGGATTTACGAACTTTTCAACATTTCTATATTATGAAAATGTGTACTTATTTTCTGTTGTATTTTTTAAAATTGTTTACTAGAGTCTAGTTGATTTACAGTGTTGTTAGTTTGGGGGCACAGCACAGTGATTCTGTTACACATACGTATTCTTTCCCAGATTCCTTTCCATTGCAGTTTGTTATCAGACACTGAATACAGCTCCCTGTGCTACACAGTAGGCCCTTGTTGTTTATTTTTTTGTAGTATGTATATCTGTACAGAGAAAGACAAATATCATATGATCTCACTCATTTGTGGAATCTTAAAAAAAAAAGTGGTCCGGATCCAGTGACCTTATTTACAAAGCAGAAGAGATCCACAGGCATAAAACAATCCCTTAGTTACTGAAGGGGAAACAGTAGGGAGGAGTAAATTTAAAACGTGTCTTTACTTTTCGTTTAAGGCTTCCATTTTTCCTGACTCGGTTAGGGAAGATCCCATCTTCTTCCAATCTGTGACACAGCTGTCCCAGAGGGCCAGACTTTAACCCCAGAAATGCGGTTTTCTCCTCTGCAGGCTGGAAGTCCCTCCAGTCCCTGCCTGCTTTTCTTTCCACCTAGAATTGGGTTCGGGGTTTTGTCGAAAGCTGACCAGTCCCCTGTGGTTGGGCTGGTGGAACCCTGTGCCGTCTCTTTGTAACCAGGGTCCTGGTGACACAGTCAATTACTAGTTAGCTTGATAAGAAGTCCAGGGTCCCCGAGGAGGAGGAGAAAGGGGTCTGAGGCTCTCAAGAAGGAGAAAAGGACAAACGTTTGTGTTTTTTTTTTTTTTTTTTCTACTGGGTCTGGTCAGACCTTTCTACTGTTAGCTCTCATCTTGTTAAGTTGTATGTTGTAGGAGTGGGTCCGGGAAAAGCATATAAGGCCCTGGTAAGACTAGTGAGTGGGGACACTCTCCCCTTCTGATGTCTGTGTCAGAAGCTTTCCCTGTCCCCTTTTCACGTTAATAAAACTCTGCTACACAAAAGCTCTGAAATGATCAAGTCTGGTCCTTGGTCCTGAAGCTAGAGCTTCTTCAGAGATCGTGAATCCAACATCGTTCACCGTAAGCTGTCACTGGGAGAGGCTGAAACCCTAAGATCCTCAGGCAGCACGGCATGCAATTCAGTAAGCTCCTCCCACAGCACAGGCAGGCTTTGATGTATAAAGGTATGCAATCGAAATTAATTTAGAGGATAACTTTATTTCTTTAATGCTTCCCAGGTGGCTCGGTGGTAAAGAACTCACCTGCGAATGCGGGAGACACGACAGACTGGAGTTCAGTTCCTAGGTTGGGAAGATCTCCTGGAGTAGGAAATGGCTACCTACCCACTCCAGCATTCTCGCCGGGAGAATTCCACGGACAGATGAGCCTGGTGGACTACAGTCTGTGAGGTCGCACAGAGTCGGACATGACTCACCAACCGAGCATGCACACACCAGTGGTTTAAAGTTTTACTATTAAATAAGTAGTTGTTGTCTTAGTTTTCAAACATTTAAGTATAAATTTGCATTTTATTTTGAGAAGTGCTTTCCAGTTATTATTATTCTTTCTGGCATTTGTATGAGATTAAAGGGCAAGAATCCCCCTTTTGCCATAAAATGTATTAGAAACTGGATTACTTAGTTTTATCAGCAATTCGTCTTTTGGCAACGACTTTGTCATGTGATTCCTTGGGCATCTTTCTCACTGCAGGTCATGCTCTGATTAGTATCGATTTCTGACTAATTATTCTACTTTCTAATTAACTGCTTTGATAAGTTAAAACAAATTAATGGAGCTTCTTTGTACCCAATTGCTGAATTATTGTCTTCACTGAGATTGCAAATCATTTGGGCTTCCCTGGTGGCTCAAATGATAAAAAATCTGCCTGGAATGCAGGAGACCCAGGTTTAATCTCTGGTTCAGGAAGATCCCCTGGAAAAGCAAATGCCTACCCACTCCAATATTCTGGCCCGGAGCGCCCCATGGTCAGAGCAGCCTGGTGGGCTACAGTCGCAAAGACCTGGAGGCAACTGAGCGGCTAACACTTTACTTTCACTTTGGCAGATACACATTGTTATGCTTTTTATTGCCAATGACTCAATAAATTAATGATGTAATTGATTAATTAATGGCAGTCATCAATATTGGCTTCACAGTCCAAAAATGAGTGAGCACATCTTCCCGTCTCACTGGCCCTTTTCCAAAACAAAAGCTGCTCATCAGTCATTCTACCAGTGCTACAGAGTCTCTTCTTTTGAGACGAGTACATGTCTGCAGTCTGTACCAGTTTGGTATTTAATTTCTCATGACTTCAGAAGATAGGTGGCATTTGCCATCAAGACCAGAGTCTGGGATTTTACTATCCTCCCGGCACTCGAGTGGAGGCTTAAAGGAAGTTCCCTAACTGGAACACTGCTAGAGCTTTGGACCATCTTCTGTTGACGACTCTTGTCACCTCAACGCCCTTCTGGGTCATGGTCTTCCAGTTTCAAAACCTTGAACAGCTCTGCTTTGGGGCCACATGGATCCCAAGCCATTAAGTCAGGCATGTGAGTGCTTTAGCCGCTTTCTCTCCACCCATCTTTGCAATCCCATCTACTCGGTGTATTTTGTACCTGGGGCTCCAGAACCCCCAGCTAATCATTTCTCTGTCTCCCTCGTCCCCGGGGCTGACGCCCTGCTCTGGTCCCTTTGCTTCACTCTGAGTGGACCTTTCACATCTCTCCCCGTCCGGTCTCCGTCTGCCTCTCCAGGATGCTCTGTCCTTCACTAGCTCGGTCTCCACGGTTGCTCAGGGCCTATGTGGGCTGTGTGCCAAGTTGCTTCAGGTGTGTCTGACTCTGTGCAACCCTATGGACTGTAGCCCTCCAGACTCCTCTGTCCGTGGGATTCTCCAGGCACAAATACTGGAGTGGGCTGCCATCTCCTCCTCCAGGGGGTCTTCCTGACACCACGACTGCTCCCACATCTCTCACGTCTCCTGCATTGACAGATGTGTTCTTCACCACTAGTGCCCCCGGGAAGCTTACACTCAGGGTATGGGACATGTGAAAATAGTTCTCAGGTTCCTGGGCCCATCTCAGAAGCTGGCCTTTCTTAGGCCTTTCCAAGGAAACTTTTCTCTGGCCTCGAGGCTCCCAGATCTCCTCTGGGAGATAGCATATGAGTCATGATTGCGTCATAACACGCCCGGCTGCAGGGAACAGCCAAGTCACTCCTGTGATGGCAGCAGCTGACAGCTCTCAGCAGAGTCTACCTCTGGAACTTGCTTTTGGCTGAAAACAGACACCTGGTTCAGAGTCCTGTCTCACTCCCAGGGATGGCCCATGAACAGTGACTGGGCAATGAAGCAGGACCAAGGCCAGCCCTCTCCTCCAAACGTTTGTTGCTCTTCAGTCCCTCAGTCCGACTCTTTGCAACCCCATGGACTGCAGCCCCCCAGGCTCCTCTGTCTTCCATTATCTCCCAGAGTTTGCTCAAACTCATGTCCATTGAGTCGGTGATGCCATCCGACCAGCTCATCCTCTGTCATCCCCTCCTCCTCCTGCCTTCAGTTTTCCCCAGCATCGGGGGTTTTTTTCAAATGAGTCCTCTCTTCGCATCAGGTGGCCAAAGTAATGGAGTTTCAGGTTTTGCATCAGTCCTTATGAACATTCAGGACTGATTTCCTTTAGGATTGACTTGTTTGGTCTCCTTGCTGTCCAAGGGACCCTCAAGAGTCTTCTCCAGCACCACAGTTTCAAGGCATCAATTCTTTGGTGCTCAACCTTCTTTATGGTCCAGCTCTCACAGTCATACATGACTGATGGAAAAACCATAGCTCTGACTACACGGACGTTTGTTGGCAAAATGATGTCTCTGCTTTTTAATATGCTATCTAAGTTTTTCATAGCTTTTGTTTCAAGGAGCAAGCATCTTTTCATTCCATGGCTGCAGACAGTGTCTGCAGTGATATGGGACCAAGGGAAAGGACCTGCCCCAGAGCTGCCCCCAGGATCCGCTGAGGCCTGTGTTGTGACTGCATGACTCTCCAGCACCCCATTCTGCCCAATACTTCTGCCCTCCTCCCCTTCAGGCGTGGGTCCCCGAGGGGCTTCCCAATCAGCTGTCTGCACACAGAGCTTCTCCATCTCAGAGGAAACACGATCCAGGACACAAGACTCCAGGCAGAACTTGAGGTCACAGAACATCTCAAGGCCAACCTTTTATCCTGCAGAACAATGATTGCCTTCAATATTGAAAGATCCTATCGCTGTCAAACTGAATGTCTCACTATATAATAAACAAAGATGAAACGTTCATCTTTAGAGGGCAATTGCAGACTATGCTCCCTCTTCTCACAGATACAAGAAGCATTAGTGAAATGGTAGAAAGATCCAACGATTTTAAGCAATTTTTTCACTTCTCACACATGGCACTCAGAGAGTTTATAACAATTACTAACATCATCATAAAGCAAGACAGCTTCTTCAAAACATACAGTTAAGAGTTGGACCATAAAGAACGGTGAGCTCCAAAGAATTGATGGTTTTGAACTGTGGTGTTGGAAAAGACTCTTGAAAGTCCCTTGGACTGCAAGGAGATCAAACCAGTCAATCCTAAAGGAAATCAACCCGAGTGTTCATTGGAAGGACTGATGCTGAAGCTGAAACTCCAATACTTTGGCCACCTGATACAAAGAGCCGATTCATTGGAAAAGACCCTGAGGCTGGGGAAGATTGAAGGGGGGAGGAGAAGGGAGTAACAGAGGACAAGATGGCTGGATGGCATCACTGACTCAATGGACATGAGTTTGAGCAAACTCCAGGAGATGGAGAAGGACAGGGAAGCCTGGTGAGCTGCAGTCCATGGGGTCCCAGAGTCAGACCTGACTGACTGAACGAGACAACAAAGGCAGGTCCCTCATTAAGAAAGAGAGCTCATGCCTTGACTACCGGCTGCTTATCTGGTTTTCCAATTCTGTGTGTGACAAATAGGCATTCTGTAGGAGTTCATTCTTATTTCATCTGGAGAAGCAGGCTGGACTGGATTGCGGTTTTAACCAAGGCTGACTGCGCTCCATAGAGCAGAGGGGAACACACTTGCTGGCTTCAGCCTCCTGTTGTGAAATATGATGAACAGGATTGAAAAGTAGCTGTGAGGTTCATCCACAGGGCCATGAACCTGAGCTCAATGGTCCCTGCTACAGATGGCTGTCATCACACCATGAAGCTTGAAAGGACTCACAGTCTGTGGAAGACAAGGAGGCACTGAGATGAAAATATCCATCGCTCCACAATGTCAGCTACTCCAGGTGTCACAGCCTCCTCCACCAAACGTGCGGGTGGACACGCTCAAGAGTGTCTCTTCCACCGGCGGGACTCAGCGTGTTCTCGTGCAATCATTTCCCAGTTGCCACACTGAGCAGTTTCCAAGGGCCAGGAGCTGTGCTGCGTGTTTTACTCGCACCTAGCTTGGCTCATTGAACCCTCACAAAAGCCCTGTGAGGTTAGTCTGCTTATCACTATTCTGCGGATGAGAAAATTGGAGCTTAGAGATATCCAGCAGTTGACTCAAGTCCCCACTGCCCTTAGGTGGAGCAGGGCCGATGCCCATGTGATACCTGCGTGCTCAGCTGCACCGCTTCCTGGCTTATTACATTCCCTCCACCCCCAGAGCCCAGGGGCCAGCAAGAGAGTGCATTCCTCATGGCAGCAAAAGTATCACCTTGGTCATCTCTGTAGTATCTCCTCCCTACCCAGCACCTAAATTCCTGCAGTAAAGGAGGCAGGTAAAGGGTGTGATGAAAGAATGAGGAAAGGAAGACAGCAGAGCGTCTTGGTATAGTTTTAAGAGAAAACTCCGTGGTGTGGAAATATTATCAGTCACCTCCATGCGTGTGGACTGAGTCCCTTCAGTCCTGTCAAACTCTTTTCGACCCTACGGACCGTAACCCGCCAGGCTCCTCCGTCCATGGGATTCTCCAGGCAAGACTACTGGAGTGGGTTGCCATGCGCTCCGGCAGGGGGTCGTCTCAACCCAGGAACTGAACTCCCCGTCTCTTAAGTCTTCTGCACTGGCAGGCAGATTCCTTACCACTAGTGCTGCCTGGGAAGCCCGTCAGTTACCTCTGGCCATAATAACACTGTATAACCAGCACCAAAAAAAAAAAAACAACTTGACAATAAGTATTTACTTACCTTCATACACCTGTGGGTTGGCGGATTTCCAGCTGGGCTCCACACATCCCTCAGCCTCCTCCTGGGACCAGGGCTGACTCAGCATCTTCTTCCACTGGTGAAGACAGATGGGCCAAGGAGGAAGCCCCAGGGCACAGGCACCTTCCTAGGCTTTGGCCACACCATGTCTGCCAGCTTTCCACTGGATGAGAGAGATGGCCAGGCGGGGCAGGGTAGAGCAGTGTGCAAGCGACTCCAAATGACGCTCTCACCTCCCGGGAGACCAGAGCTGCCTCCTCGTATGGCGATTGCTGCCGCCTCCTCTCCTGCCCCACAGAGCACCCTCAGAACCCTCCTGGGCCCAGGACACCCAGCATCTTTATCCACAGTGGAGTCAATAGTCTCTTTACATGGAACAGTGTGAGAAACACTCACCAGTTGCAAACGCAAAGTAGATATGTCAACTGGATGCATAAAATACTTCTTACCATTCATGGCTTTGGATTAAGCACGCCTCTGGTCCCCTGCATTTGTGTGATTAGTCAAGATCTGCTCCAGTTTTGAGTTAGCCCCTTGTCCCATGTGAGGCCAGTTCTCATACAAACACATGGGCTGTGGTCATCCCTTCCAGAGCAAAACCCACGTGGAGGAGACTTGTTTATAGGGTCATTTTTCCAGCATCGAAGGCTCCCTATTTTGGCAACTCTTTAAAATGTTAGTGGTAGATACATGGTAAATATAAAGTGTTAATTAAAGAATCATTAGATGCACAGTAAAGAGATGACGATACTTGTGTAGATTTGTTGGCACAGTGACATTTATCAAGGTCTCACTGTTCCAAGTTTACATAACAAGAATGTCTGTGAAAGAAAGTGAAAGTGAAAGCCATTCGGTCGTGTCTGACTTTTGCGACCCCATGAACTCTACAGTCTATGGGATTCTCCAGGCCAGAACACTGGAGTGGGCAGCCTTTCCCTTTTCCAGCGGTCTTCCCAACCCAGGGATTGAACAAGGGTCTCCTGCTCTCAGGCTGATTTTTTTTACCAGCTGAGCCGCGAGGGAAGCACCAAGCAAAGAAGAGAGGATGGAATGCACCCAGCCAACCTGCACCGAAGGCATAGACAGCAGGCCGCAGCTTCCTGAGACTTTGCAGGTGTCACCTGGTCACACCAGGCGGTCCCAGTAAGACAAAGGGAGCCCACTGCTCGCAGCACAAGGAGGCCACGAGTGAGAGCCCAGCAGAGAGGAGCTAAGGCTCTGTGCTAAGAGGCCCCAGCTCAGGAGTCAGTGCAGCAGGAAAGCAGGGAGGGCTGGCTGGGCACACATGGAGGCTTGCTGCCTTTGGGGCTCACGGCGGGTTGGGGGAAGCCAGAGGGCATCCCAGAGTGTTCCCCTGCTGCAGAGAGAGGCCAGGGCCCAGAGGTCCAGCCTGGCGGCAGCTCTGCCTGACCGCCCTGGGAGCCATGCCCGTCCCAAGTCCGACCCAGATCCACTGGGAAGAGCACCTGGGACTGGGACTGGAAGCATCTAGGGAGCGACACAGAGCTATCGAGGCGTCTCTGAAGCAGAGGAAAGGAGGGCGGTTACTGCGACCCCATGGATGTCATTAGCAACGTTCACCTTCCCGTAACTTTCCTCGCCCTGAAATGACATGAGTTGTGTGTTTCATTTTATTTGTGAGGCTTCATCACACAACGTGGGCCTCCCTGGTGGCTCAGCTGCTAAAGAATCCCCCTGCAATGAGGAAGACTTGGGTCTGATCCCTGGGTTGCAAAGACCCCCCGGAGAAGCGAAAGGCTACCCACCCCAGTATTCTGGCCTGGAGAATTCCAGGGACGGTAGAGTCCACGGGGCCACAAAGAGTCGAGCGTGACTCAGCGACTTTCACTTTGGCTCTTACACAACATTGTACAACAGGAACTTGCTGACTTCCCATTCCACTTCCCAAGCCCCCTTCCCATTCCACCCCTCTTGTCCTTTGAAGATCACACTTCAATTTGGGGGGATTTTCCTGAAGTCTCAGATGGTAAATAATCCACCACCAATGCAGGAGACCTGGGTTCTATCCCTGGGTTGGGAAGATTCCTTGGAGAAGGAAATGGCAACCCACTTCAGTATTCTTGTCTGGAGAATCCCATGGACAGAGGAGCCTGATGGGCTGCAGTCCATGGGGTTGCAAAGAGTCAGAGTTGGTTTTTCTCTGTTCTGTAACAATTAACCCCAGGGTCCCTAAGTCTATGGGTAGAGAGATGGGAAGATCCAGGAAGAGAGTGCAACCAGCTCAGACAGGGGAGGAAAAGCCGCCACGTCGCCCCAGAGGGCGAAGGAACCGGGCTGTGCAGCAGCTGAGGCTGTGGACGCAGGGCGTGCCCGCCTGGCAGACGCAGCTCTGACGGAGGGACACGTGACGCTAATGAGATGAACGTGTGCAAAGCCACAGATCGTGCCAACCGCCTGGAAGGGAAGAGAAGAGGACTCACAAGCAAAGGCGCTGAGAGCAGCAGCTATTGACTGTACATTCACATTTCCCTTAACATAAAGGGCGAATTACTCCCCGAGGCGCCCACACACCAAGGTTGAGCCCAAGCAATGAACAAGATGGACATAGATGCTCTGGGAGAAAATTATGGGCACCCTGTCTTACAAACATGGACTGTACAGTCCAGGGAATTCTCTAGGCCAAATGCTGGAGTGGGTGCCTTTCCCTTCTCCAGGGGATCTTCCTGACCCAGGGATCGAACCCAGGTCTCCTGCACTGCAGGGGGATTCTTTACCAGCTGAGCCACAAGGGAAGCCCAAGAATACTGGAGTGGGCAGTCTATCCCTTCTCCAGGGTATCTTCCTGACCCAGGAATTGAACCAGGGTCTCCTGCATTGCAGGCGGATTCTTTACCAACTGAGGTATCAGGGAAGCCCATAGGATGATATCCATGAGTGTAATTCTAAGATAAAAAAGAAAAAAAAATTTTGGATGTGGGGAAGAAAAAAAACATTAGAATCACCTTTACCTGAAATGTTTTCAGATGTAAATGCTGGGTAATGAAATGATCTGTGTGGGTGTCGCAGGAAAGCTTGGGAATCCATCCGCATGGTGCTAGGACCTTTCCCTGGAGATGGCACAACCTCCCACACCCTGAAGCAGGGACTCATATGCACCTGCTACCCCCAAACTCTTCTAAACAATGTTGACAAGGGCAATTTCTTTCCCAGGAACAGAATAGATAAATCTAAATTTCAGAACTGGACAGATACAAAGGACAGAAGATTTGGTCTGGATAAATAAATGAGTGGCAAGATAGCCGGGGGGAATTCTCAGCCTCCATCCAGAAAGAAGCACTGCGTTTAGAAGAAAGAAAAAAAAAAAACTCGGAAAATGCCCTGGCAGGTAGGGAGGGTGATGAATTGTGTGGGAACACAGCCCAGCTCCACTGCCAGAGAAGATAAATTCCCTCCCGAGTCAGAGGAGGGGAGGCGTTCAGAATTAATGTGCAATAATGGCCCGGTTTCGAGCCTTGGTAAATCCACGTTGAAACGGTTTGTTCTCTTTTTGACTCTCCTGTTATCAGGGGGAACTTCCAACATTAGTGGGAAGGTCAGTGTCCTGGTAGATTATGGGCAACCTGGATCCAGCCAGAGCAAACATCCACAGAAAAAGACTTGATGGCGAGAGAAGAAGGAGCAAAACGGCTCTTTCAGAATAAAGATGATGTGACGTGGCTTTAGTGCTCCGCTGTAACATACTTGAACTGTGTCCATACAAGAGTCTGGCTGACGGGCAGTGCAGTGAGGTTAGCAGGGCCCCAGAAAATCCGAGATGGTTGGCTGGCATCACTGACTCAACGGACGTGAGTTTGAGCAGGCTCCAGGAGATGGTGAAGGATAGGGAAGCCAGCAGTCCATGGGGTCACAGAGAGTTGGACAGGACTGATGAACAGCACAGCCTGTCCTGGCTTCACTCTATCGGCGCCCCGCTCCTGCTGTTTTCCTGCATCCTGAGGATGGAGTGGGCAGCCCTGCTCTCAGCTGAGCACAGGGCTGTTGCTCTGTGCAGCTCTGCAAAGACCAGGAACTTCCCAGCCATCACCCCTGTTGGCTCCCCTGCTGAGGCTCCTCTGATCTGTGGCCCATGTCTCCTGTTGCCACTGGTTTGAAACTGCCCCTGCCTCCGTCTCTGGGTCCAGGGAGGGCTGAGTGGCTGTGATCCTCAGGCCTGTGCCTGGTGGCCTCTGGGCCAGTGAGGTGATGCTGAGCCTGCATCCCAGGGCTCGCCCCTCTGCATGAGAGCTGGCCGGGGTCCAGCAAAGAACGACCTCTGCACACTGGGCCTGCCTGTCCTCTGGACCAGAGCATCTGCCCTGATGGGAGCGTCCTTGCTAGTCGGTCCTCCTGTGTTTAACCAGAGAATAGGAGACTTAGCCTTTAATTAATCAGGGCAGGATTATGCCATGTTGTGGTCTACACAGCCCACTCGAAAACTGAAATCCAGCCTTCCATTTGGTACACCGTACTGCTTGCTGGAAGCAACTTTCCTTGCAGCATTATCTATTGAGAGACTGAACCTGGAGATGGAGTCGGAGTATGGATATGCCAAGCTCCCATCAGAACCAGGGTGAGACAGCAGGGCTCACAAAGTCTGGGGCTCTTTGGATCTTATCTTAGGAGAAGAAACTCACCCTGCATCCGAGACTGAATCCAAAATTGGAAAGACTCCAAATAGGTGGCACTAGCGGTGAAGAAGGGACTCCCTGGTGACTCAAATGGCGAAGAGTCCACCTGCAGTGCAGGAGGCCCAGGTCCGATCCCTGGGTCGGGAAGATCCCCTGGAGAAGGAAATGGCGACCACTCCAGTATTCTTGCCTGGGAAATCTCATGTGCAGAGGAGCCTGTTGGGCTACAGTTCATGGGGTCACGAAGAGTCGGTCGCGACTGAGCAACTAACATTTTGACTTTCAGGAAATACAAAGAACAATAAAACTACTGAGGAAGAATATAATACAATAACTGAAATGAAAAATACCCTAGAACAGCAGTCCCCAACCTTTTTGGCACCAGGGACCTGTTTTGTGCAAGGTAATTTTTCTAAGGACTTGGGAAGGAGGTATGATTCAAGCACATTACATTTATTGTGCCCTTTATTTCTTTTATTATTACATTGGCTCCACCTCAGATTGTCAGGCATTAGATCCTGGAGGCTGGTGAATCCTGCTCTAGAAGGAACCAGTAGTTGACCAAATGATACCGAGGAATGAACTGGCGAGCCAGAGGTAGAAGACACTGAAATCATGGCTGCTGAACAGAGGACAAGAAAAAAGGGTAAAATGAAATGAGGACAGTTTAAGAGATCTTTGGGACTAGCATTCACATTTCAGGGGTCATAGAAGGAGAAAAGAGAGAAAGGAGCCGAGAAAATACGTGAAAATGAAATAGCTGAAAACCTCCCTAACCTAGGAAAGGACACAGACATCCAAGTCCAGGAAACAAAGGGAGTCTCAAACATGATGAACCCAAAGAGGAACACATCAAGACACGCTGTCATTAAAATGGCAAAAAGTAAAGATAAAAAGAGAATACTAAAAGCAGCGAGGAAAACCCACAAGTTACGTACAAGGGAACTCTCGTAAGACTGCCCACTGACTTTTCAGCAAAAACTTTGCAGGCTATAAAGAGGTGATGCAATATACTGAAACTGATAAATAGGAAAAACAACCAATATATTGAAACTGATAAAAAAGAAAAACAACAATCAAGAATACTTTACCCAGAAAGTAGGTATAGAGGGAACATACCTCAACATCATGAAGGCCAGGCGGCATTAGTGGTAAAGAGCCTACCTACCAATAGAGGAGATATAAGAGGTGCAGGTTCAATCCCTGGGTCAGGACAATCCCCTGGAGGAGGGCATGGAACCCACTCCAGTATTCTCGCCTGGAGAATCCCATGGACAGAGGAGCCTGGCGGGCTATGGTCCATGGGGTCGTAAAGAGTCAGACATGACTGAAGCGACTTAGCAGCAACCTATTCAGTGATGAAAACCTGAAATCATGTCCTCTAAGATCAGAAACAAGGCAAGGATGCCCACTCTCACCACTTTTACTCTCCACCAAATTTCCCTCCCATGTTCCAGCACATCCCCGTGGCTCTGGCCCAGAGAGCCTTGGAGGTTTCTAGTGTCTGGAGAAGAAAGGCACAGAGGCTCAAGCTTCAGGCACTGTAACTAGACCAGGGTTAAGTAGGGCTCAGCTGGCTGTCCTGCCTCTGTATTTCCAATACCTGACTTCCAAAAGGCCCTCTTGTCCAAGTTCTGCCCACCTGGGGCCCTGCTGAGAGACAGTGGGGGGGTCTGTCCCATGGGCATACTTAAGGATACAGGCCATAGGACCAATTTTATTCTTGTTGGAATTATTAGCTTTCATTCCTCTGATCCAGACAGTGATTACCATTGGCACCCTCAAGTAGCCATGTGGGAGGAAACCATCTTTGGTCAACTTGACCTGCAGAGCCTCTGGATCAACCAGGGACACCTAACATTCAATCCTTTAAGGAGAATGTTGAAACAAGATGTATCCTGACATTATGTTCACATGGGATACTTCTGTTCTCTCCTGGCAGGCCCCCTGGCTTTCCTGTCTCCTGCTGAGAGCCAGGGTTTCATCTCTTGACTTCAGAGATGGAAAAGCTGACCCTCATCTGCAGACAACGTACAGGGACTCAGTAGTGACCTGAGGTTGCCGGTTCAGAGGGGCCGATGTATGACCAAGGGATCTGCTGCTGTGACAAATACCAGAAATCAACCACTTTTTACAGAAATATTACCTTTTTACCTTTATCAAAAAAGAGGAAGACCTAAAGGTAAGCAGATGTTAATATTTTCCCCAAATGGCTACAGCGTGATTTCCAATTTCCAAAGGTGCTCTTTCAGAACTTTTTTTAATCAAGAGCTGGACTCGTAAGATTCTCCCCTCTCTGTGTGTAAGATTCTCCCCTCTCTGTGTGTAAGATTCTCCCCTCTCTCTGTGTAAGATCCTCCCCTCTCTCTTGGGGTAAGTCGCTTCACTCATGTCTAACTGTGCAATCCCATGGGCCATAGCCTGCCAGCCTCCTCAGTCCACGGGATTCTTCAGGCACGAATACTGGAGTGGGCTGCCATTCCCTCCTCCAGGGGATCTTCAACCCAGGGATTGAGCCCTTGTCTCTCAAGTCTCCTGCATTGGCAGGTGGGTTCTTTACGCCTAGAGCCATAACTGTGGGTCACGCAGCCATGTCTGACCCTACAGACTAGTGCCATGCTCGGAAGTATATTCACAAATGTCTCAAAAATTAAATGTGGCATCAGTGGTGGTTGTGACTTCTGGGGCTAGGCTATGAAAAGCCACACAGATTCCGCTTCCTTATCTGTCTGTCTCTCCCTCAGGGTAAGCACCTCAGCTTGGTCATGCTAGAAACGCCATATGGAGAGACCACCAATGCCCGAGGGACCCCAGCTGTCAGGGTGCCCCCAGCCCAGACACCGAGATGTGAGCAAAGAAGCTTTTGAGGTGAGCCCTCTGCAGGAACCGTCTGACCACAATTTCAGGAAACACTGTGAGCCAGGAATTCCCAGCTGGCCCATTCCTGAATTCCCAGCCACAGAAACCAAGGTCAGGGTTGCTTTACTACTGCTTGCCACACAAGGGCAGATAATGAACACGAGGCAGAAGCGCACACTCTTTGCTGATTCACCATTTGTTTAGGAAAGACTGGAGACTTCCTCCCGGCTTCCTAGCACTGCCTTTCTTCATCTGACTCACAGAGGAAGGTCATTCCCCCCAACTCAGTTCTCCACTGAGCCATAAAAGTCTTTAAAATACAAATGTGCGGACAGGGAGCCCAGAAGCAAGCAGGCACCTGTGACTCTGCGGCACACACATTGCTGATGCACGAGGGTCACCCCCAACCTGGGGAACTGTTGGCCTCATCGCAGGCAGAGCTCAACAAGGCACAGCCCCCTGGGAGCCCAGTGCAGGTGAGCCGTTTGGAGCAGAGCTGTGGGGACTCAGGGTGGGGGAAGGGCTGAGGAGGTGGCCACGACAGGATTGTTGAGGGGAGAGGTCAGCATCATCAGGGAACAGGGGAGTTCTCTTCACACAGCTTTGCATCTGGTGTGATTACGGTATGCTGCTGAGCACCCGGGGATCTAACTTCCTTTTCTTCCATGAAACCTCTCAGCTACTCTGCAAATCAGTGGCATGATTGGCTGTTGCTGTTTTCCAGCTAAAATTCATGGGATAAGGAGCGACTTGGTGCAACGCAGTTCCTTAACCTGCAAATGGGAATCGTGATGCACTGGGACATATTATCTGTGCAGACATATTATCTGTGGTGGGTCAGTTATTATTATGATTTAACCTTCAACTTAGTAATGAGAAGGTTATGCTATATGAAAATGCTTTGTACTTCCCAAGAGAGACACTCGCATATGTTGCAATGATCTATGGGCCTGGTGGAAACAGCTGCCACAGATGGCAGCTTTCGTAAAGCTCAGAGTGAGGGGAGCAGGTGGGGCTGCTGAGGAAGAAGCCTACTTGTCTTAGAGCTCAGTGCATCCCCCACCACACCACTCAAAGAGAAGTGAGTCCACCTTTTTAATGGAAAGGGCCCAATCATCTTAGGTGACTTGGAACTCCTCCAAATAAGAAAAGGCAACCAAGCACCCACCTTCATCTCTCCTGTTCCTACTGAGACATCAATAAAATGAAAGCAACAGGATTACCAGAAAGACAGAGAGGGCGCAGGGAGAGAAGCGGGAGAGAGGGAAGAAAAGGACAAAAGAGAAAGAGAAATAAACTCACAACGGCAAAGAGAATAGAAAGAGACTTGTCAACAAATAAGAAATTTCAACACATTCCAAGAAGCTTAAAAACTGATAAATTAGAGAAAAAAATCATGCTCTGAAATTCATAGAAACTGGAGCAGAGAATAAGAATAACAACCATTCTAAGGACAATGATCACAATGACCACAATGTCAGCTAACACGCACTGAGTGGGGCTCGTGTGCTAAGCCCAGGAGTAAACATTTGACACACATTTCACACCCGGTGTTCACAGCAACCCTGAAGCATCAGTTGGTAAATATCTGCATTTGTCATTGAGGAGCTGAAGGCACAGAGAGGCAACATCACTTGTCTGCGGTCACAGGACTGGGTGCCCAGGGAGTTTGGTTCCAATCTCATGCCACAGCACACATCTTATATCATATCTCACATATCATGCCCCCAAAGGGGAATGATCTGTCATATTCAGAACCCAAGAGAAGCTCTGGACCCAAAGATGGTAGGGATTATGGATGGGTATGAAAGGGGAACTGAAAATAGGTTTGAAGGACAGAAGAACTGCAAGCATAATCATGAAATATTTGCATGAGTTGGCCCTCAAACTCCCTACTCCTCATCCCCAGGTTTTGGTGAACACAGGGCCCCAACATTCCAGGTTCCTCCAGGCAAAGCAGGTGCGATAGATGCATAGGGGATGGATGGACATGCTGACCGATGAATGAATGGAAGAATGCATGGATGGATGCATGATAGATGGATGGATGGATGGATGGATGGAAAATATGGACAGATGGAGGGATGGATGGATGATGGATGGATGGTTGGATGGATGGAAAAGATGGACAGATGGAGGGATGGATGGAAAAGGAAAAGATGGACAGATGGAGGGATGGATGGAAAATATGGACAGATGGAGGGATGGATGGATGCTGGATGGATGGATGGATGGATGGTTGGATGGATGGATGAAAAAGATGGACAGATGGATAGATGGATGGATGGATGCTGGATGGATGGATGGATGGATGGATGGATGGATGGATGGATGGATGGATGGATAAGATGGACAGATGGATAGATGGATGGATGGATGCTGGATGGATGGATGGAAGGAAAATATGGACAGATGGAGGGATGGATGGATGCTGGATGGATGGATGGATGGATGGTTGGGTGGATGGATGGATAAGATGGACAGATGGATAGATGGATGGATGGATGCTGGATGGATGGATGGATGGAAAATATGGACAGATGGTGGGATGGATGGATGGATGGATGGATGATGGATGGATGGATAAAAGATGGACAGATGGAGGGATGGATGAATGATGGATGGAGGGATGGATGGAAAAGATGGACAGATGGATGATGGATGGATGGGTGAATGGACAAGTGGATAGATAAACAAACAGATGAATTAACCCTTTCTTCAAAGTCAGCCATCCCCTCACTTACTCCAAAGTAAGCTCGTCAGTCAAAGGCCTCCCCCCATACATAGAACTCTCCAGAAGTTTTCATATTCTGGGGCCAGATTTCCACACTCCACGGCAGAGGCACTGTCACCAGCTGTCAGGATATAGGAACTCCTCCTGCCATCTTTAAAATAACTAGACTGCAAGGGTCATGAGACATATCAAGCAAAACATCAGAAAGAAAGAAAAGGGACAGACTGGAGAAACTGACGATTCAACTGACCTTTGGCAGATGTGCTGCTTCAGAGAAGACCCTTGCAAAGTGAAACACCTTCTTTGGATTGGATTCCTCAGTGTGCTTTGTAAAATT
Source organism: Litocranius walleri (assembly GCA_006410535.1). Lineage (NCBI taxonomy): Eukaryota > Metazoa > Chordata > Mammalia > Artiodactyla > Bovidae > Litocranius > Litocranius walleri. The sequence continues at coordinate 5,689,451 of SJYG01000030.1, read as the reverse complement.
ACTGCACCCATCAAATATACTGTCCTGACTTCCTCTCTATCCCACTTCCTTCAGGCCAGTGTTTTAATCTCAGGTATTATCAGGACCTTTCCTGCCTGCAGTCTGTGAAGCAGCCATCCCCCTGCACCCTGCCCCAGTCAGCCCTGGCACTCCTCACCTATCTCACCTGCATATCTGCCCCCAGAGGGCTCAGCACCAGAGTGCACACCAAGTAACGCATTATCTGTTCACATTCCATGGGACCCCCATATACAATGTCTCCATGAGAGCAGAGGGTCTGTGAGGCCAGCAGGTCTGAAACCTTTAGGGCATGCAGAAGGCTGGAGACCCAGAAGAAAGCAGATACTGCATCTGAAACCCAAAGGTGCTCGATCAGGAGGCAGATTCCGTGCTCCTTAGGGACACCAGGCTTTTCTCGTTAAGGCCCTCAGCTGATTAGGTCAGGCCCACCCACAGCATGGAGGGTCACCTTCTTTCACAAGCTACTGCTCCACATGTTAGCGGTGGCACAGTGGGAGAGAACCTGCCTGCCATGCAGGAGACCCGGGTCTGACCCCTGGGTCGGGAAGATCCCCTGGAGGAGGAAATGGCAACCCACGCCAGTGTTCTTGCCTAGGAAATCCTACAGACAGAGGAGCCTGGAGGGCTACAGCAGGCTACATGGGCTTGCAAAGACTTGGACACTAAGCACGCACACAGACAGGCAAGGCCACATGAAGACCCAAATCCTGAAGGACCCTTTGTGCCTTCCAAGGCAGAGATTGTGGGAACGCTCACAAGAGACATTTCTGGGAGCTTTGAAGTCCTACCACAAACACAGAGTCTAGACCCAAACCACAGTCTGTTGACTGTCACGAGGAAGCGCATGTCATCTGTCTGCCCCCACTGCACTCCAGTGCTGCCCCTGGAGTCCAGACCTCTGACGTCTCCCTGCACTGGGTCTCAGCACCCCCTGAGCTCCTGGCTCTCTGGGTGCCGGTCCCCCTTCCCTCTGCCCACCCACCCTGTCGCCGTAAGGAAGCCAAGTGTCCTGCATGGCCCCACCCCTTGCTCCCCACACCATCCCACTGCCGCTTTCTTCACAGCATCCTCCAGGCTGAAATGCCTCCCTTCTCCCTCCGGGTCTGGGTCCCTGGATGCCCGCAGCACACACATCCTGTGTCATGCGCTAAGCATTTCCTCGGGCTCTGTCCTGAGTCCTCGCCAACGGCCATGCGTGCTAGCTTGCTTCCTCCAGGCCAGCGGACGCGGGTCTTCCCTCCCGCTGCAGAGGCCACCATCCCGTTAACAGCTGGGGCAGAAGCAGCAGAAAAGGCTAACTACTGCCTTTTTATCTCGGTCTTGGTGTCTCCTGGAGCCCACGCTTATGTTTATTTGGGCCAATGTATTAGATGAATGTGTGTTTTTCCTATTTCAATCACAGGTTTCACCTCTAATCTCTGCAATTTTTACAGCCCTACTTAAATGCTTTTTTGATGCATGTGTTAACTACTCAGTCGTGTCTGGCTGTTTGTGACCCCGTGGAACTGTGGCCCACCAGACTCCCTCTGTCCATGGAATTTTCCAGACAAGAATACTGAAGTGGGTTGCCATGTCTTCCTCCAGGGGGATCTTCCCAACTCAGGGATGGAACTCGGGTCTCCCACACTGCATGCAGATTCTTTACTGTTTGAGCCACCGGGGAAGTTATTTAGATATGACTAAATAATGAAACTCCCTAAAATGATACCATGCATTGAAGTATTTTTAGATGGTAGGAAAACACACAAGAGTGGAAGGAGAAATACAGGCAGGCTGGTTTAGAGCACGCTGTCTGGTTCCAGCCATCAGACTGCAAGTGGATGAGAGTGTGAGTCACAGAGTGAATTGCAGACACCAAATGTCAGCCTCCTAATTCCCCCATTAGCGCGGGCTGCAAGGCCTCTCCGTGGCCCCGATCCTGTGTCTTACATCAAGGATGTTGACGGCGGCTGGTTCCTCCCAGCATCTCTAATGAGCAGCTCTGGGAGAGGGGGAGAGAGTCCTGATCCCCTCACCATTGCCTCCAGTGCCTTTAATCAGGGCTGAGAAGCCTGCTGCTGAACCTGGCGCTAATTACACATTCCTCAGAGACAGGATTGGGTTTACTGCAGCCCTGTGCAGAAGAGGCTGTAAACAAGAGTGTTTCTTCCTTCTGCGCCGAGAAAATACCTGTCTTTGTGGTCAGACAAAGTGAGGGAGCACCAGGGATTCAGAGGAGAAAGCGTGATGGGTGAGGACTCCTCGGATGGAGTGGGGAGAAGCTGGAGTCCTTAGACGACTGCAGTGTAGCCTCAAGGCAGGGCTCTCACCACCCACCCAGGCTGCCCTCGGTCACCAGGACCCAACCCAGGACCATGCAGGTCCTCCTGGGGTCCAGCTCCAAGCTGTCCAGTGCCCCAGCCCCACAGACTGCCAGAGCTTTTCTCTGCCATGAGCCTAAATACTTGATCCCTGTGTCTGTGGTCCCTACACTTGCTGGCTTGGCTTCAAGAGGCCCTGCACCCCCGCTTACAGTCGTTAACTCTCCCCTTCCTACCCACATGCTCCTGGGACGTCTAAGATGCTGGCAAGTTCACTAGAGCCAGAAGCAGAGGTGGCCAACTAGAAGACGGGTCCGTGAACCTAGCCTGAACCCTTCCATCCGGCAACATTAAATGTAAGACGAAAAGGAGGCATCTTCCTGTCTGCCTCACGTTTCAGTCTAACCCACCGCTGGTCCCGTTTGCAATCTGTCCATTGACCATCTTAGGGATCAAGTCTGATTACAGCTGCTTATTGAGGTAACAGACAAACTCTCGCTGAGACGTTCCATGTGCCCCAAAACGGACCCCAGCACAGTGTCCATTCCTTTGTGTGACTGAATGGTGAAACCTGTGTATCGAAGCGCCCACCCTAGTACCTTGGAATGTGGCTGTGTTTGGAGGCGGGGCAGTTAGTTACAGAGAAAAGTCAGTTAAATGAGGTCATTGCGGTGGGTACAAATCCAAAGCAACCAGCGTCCTTATAAGAGGAGGAGATGAGGACACAGAGAGACCAGGGGCGGGACCACACGGAGAGAAGACCCTGTAGGGAGGCACCTACACACCAGGGACAGGACTGTGGAGAAACCGGCCCTGCCCGCTGCTGACCTTGGACTTGCAGCCTCCAGAGCTGTGGTTTTACGCTACCCCGGGCCGGGGTGCTTTGTCATTTCCCCGCCCACCCAAACCCCTGTCTCT
>SJYG01000030.1:5629939-5680288 GCA_006410535.1 Litocranius walleri | reverse complement strand
ATCCTTGGGTCAGGAAGATCCCCTGGGGAAGAGGATGGCAACTCACTCCAGTATGCTTGCCTGGAGAATTCCATGGACAGAGGAGACTGGCAGATTACAGTCCATGAGGACAAGGGTCAGACAGGACTGAGTGACTAACACACTTCAGAAAGCACTTGCGTGGGGCTTCTCTCCTCCCTCTAATCCCAATTAACACAGCTCTGGGAACAACCCGAGTATCAGCCCAAGGACCAGCCCAAGGACACGGGATGGGTCTCGGCTCAGCTAGGTGGTCAGCAGAGCCTCCTCCGAGGCTCCCAGGACACATGGCCCACCATGTCTCCAGGCCTCCTCCTCGCCAGCTGATCCCCAGCCTGCCTCCCTTTGAGGGAGGGCTCTGCTGGGAATCCATGTGACTGGCAGCAGGGCAGAGCAATAGGCAGAAAAGTAGAAATAAAAAAGACTGGTTTAGCTCTAAAGAAAAGCCACGAAAGTCAGAGAAGGGGGGAAGACGCTGATGTTGGGAAAGACTGAACCCAAAGGAGAAGGAGGCGACAGAGGATGAGATGGTTGGATGGCATCACAGACTCAGTGGACATGAAGGTGAGCGGGAGATAGTGGAGGACAGAGGAGCCTGGCGTGCTGCAGTCCGTGTATCCCCTACCCTTGAGCTGGTAGGACACTCACCACCCCTGAGCTGGTAGGACCCTGCTCCCAACCCAATTCCTAGGCTGGTAGGAATCTCCCAGGGCTAGTATGAACCCCCTGACTGTTGCTGAACCACAGAAAGAGACCCCTGGCCTTCCTGCCTGTTACCATCTCACCCTCCACCCCTGAGCTGGTAGGACCATACCCCCAACCCCATTCCCTGGGCTGGTAGGAAACCACACTCTCCACCCCTGACATCCCGGAAACTGCCTCCAGTTCCAAGAGAGAAGGTAGGATTCACAGAGAAGCCATCAGTCTCACTGGCTGTAATGTGGCAGCTGATCGACTTATTTTTCCTTTTGGGAAAAGAAGAGAAAACCAACTGAAGGCTATGAGCCTTAGAGGAGACACTTTGTGGTATATCCTATACGTTGGCTGGTCTAATCCTTCCTTTCAAACACTTTGTAAACCATTGTAAGGAGATCAAGGGATTCAGAAACAGAAGGGGAGAGCTTCAGTCAGACAGAGAGAGAGACAGATCATTATGACTAGACAGCAGTATTTCCTGGCATGTTCACATCTTTTTGCTCTCTCTTACTCCAGAGAGAGCGCAGGTCCAGAGCCCACCGTCCATGAGGGCAGGGGAACATCTGGAGTGAGTGCAGACCCAGCCAGCTTTGGAGGCAGACAGACACAGGGAGTGTGAACCCAACACGCGCCCCCTGGGATGGATGGACGGTCCTGTCTCCACAGCAGGAATCCTTTTGCCCACAGCCCACATGCTCCAGAGAGCATCCATCCACCTGCCTCTTCTCACACACCCACAACCAGTGAAAGAAAAACCAGAAAGGCAGGGCTGTCTCCTCCCTGTCATGGCCCTCTGGATGGTTTCTGACAAAGCCAGCCTGCCTGGTACTCACTCCTCTGTCCGCCCTGGAAGCCCGGAGGCTGGCCTGGGCCCCCTGGCACAGCCTGAGAGCCTCCGTGGGAGCTGGACCCACCACAGCAACCAATGGATAGCAGTGAACGGCTTTCCTCTGAGCGAGGAGGGCGTGCAGGCATCAGTGGCCTGGCAGATTCAGGGCCCAGGCCCCAGAAGGTAGCCCGCCCACACTTCCTTAGGGTCCCCTGTATCCTCACTGGGTGCACCTCATCCTGTCCATTCTGGGGTCATCCTAGCACCCCTACAGGGACAAACACACCCCAGCCATGGGAAGGGGCAACCTCGCAGCCACTGGGCTGGTCCCAGACGCTTGTGTGACATCGAGCAAGCGAGGTGGCCTTTGAAAGCAGAAGTGGGCCTTTGTTCTTAGAAAAAAATAGTATCAGTCATCCTCCTCATCACTCTGAAAGTCTCGCTTCTGAAGTCTCACACTGCATGTGTTCTTTAATAGACTTCACTCATGCATTTGTTGTGGCTGCTCGCTGGGTCTCCGATGCTGCATGCGGGCTTTCTTCAGCTACTCTAGTTGCGGTGCACGGGCTTCTCACTGCAGCTGCAGAGAACGGGCTCGGGGGCACAGGCTTCAAGAGCTGCGGCACAGGGGCCCAGGAGTTTCGGCCTCGAGGTTCCAGAGCACAGGCTCAATGGTTGTGGCCCACAGGCTTAGCTGCTCCATGGCGTGTGGCTTCTCCCTGGATCAGCGATGGAACCTGGGTCTCCTGCATCGGCAGGGGGATTCTTCACCACTGGACCGCCAGGGAAACCCTGATCTTGCACTTTATAAGATCAGACTGATGGAGAAGGACCAGATGTCTCTGCTTCCAAGGGGCTCACTGTAGCTTCACAGGGTGCAGTGGACCCCAGAGGCGCCAGCTCTCAGGGCCCCGGAAGCCCGGCTGGAGCTGCTCTTTCATCCCCTCTCCCGCGTTCTCTCTGGTGATGACGCCGCACTGGTGCAACTGGAAAGCATTTGACCTTGGACGGCAGGTCTCAGGCCGCTTGCAGGGCCCCTGGTGATAACTCTGGGATCTCACTGGTTCATCCTTGTAAAGCCGATAGCCATGCCTCCTGCCTCCGTGCTCACCGGCTTGGTGTGAGGGTTAACGAGCTCCTTGTCCAGCTCCGAGAGGTGCTCAGGTAACACACCGCTCCCAGCTTCAAGCAAAAAACTTTGCTTTGTTACATGGAGCTGCTGAGGTCTCCGTCGGAGGTGAAGTGTCATCCCAACTCACACAGGTTGAAAGAAATGCCTCCAATACTGTTCCTGGTTTTACAGTTCTCTTCTTTAAAAAATTATTGTCCCACCTCAATTTTGTGTCAAATGTTAGGAAGACATCTCCTATGAATCATATTATTTTTTACACCAAACAAATCTCTCTGATTTTATTCAGTGGTCACCTGCCAAGTGTGCAGATTAGACTGCTGTTATCAACAGCTGCTTAACATGCTAGCATTTTCTTACACGAAACTGGAGTTTGTTTCGATTAATGTTGACAAGGAAAGTGTAAGCTCTTTTACTTCTCCTTTGCATCAGAACATTGTATGGGAATGCACGGCTCAGCTACAAGCAACAGGGTACCCGCTGACGCTCCACAGCCCGGGCCCGAGCTCCCTTAAGCACGTGTCTTCTCAGATGCCACAGCTCACATGATTATAATGCCAGCCAGCACTGGGGTGGCATTACATTCTGTTCTTCCCAGGGCTCTTAGCAGCCGAGACCCAAAAGCATGGACTGATGAGGGTGCCCCATTCACTCGGCAGGCAGCTCACTCTGTTACGGGAGACATGCAGCCAGCAGGCGGATGCAGACCTAAGAAATTGGTGAGACCCCACAGCTGCCCCTGGGCAAGGTCAAGGGGCTTTTCTGGAGCAAAGGGAGACCCCAGGGTGATCCTCAAATCCTTACACCTTGAGAGGAGAAGCCGAGATTGGATTGGCCTTGTTTTGGAACCACCTCGAGCCCTTTGGGTCAACTCTGGGCCACCCCAGCCTCCAAGCCCATTGAGACCAGGTGTGTGGAGCATGTGGTGTAGACAGATTCCTAGCTGGTGAAAAAAGTGAAGAAAACTCGAACACAACCAAGCCAGACGATTCCCCATCCCCACCTCCCCCCAGATCCTTCTCCCGTTATCTGCAACGGGCATCAAGGGGACATTGCCGGGAACATACGAGAGCAGAATCTCACATCAGGAAGCAAAAGGGAAAGTGAAAGTCACTCAGTCACGTCCGACTCTTTGCGACCCCCTGGACCACACAGCCCAGGGGATTCTCCAGGCCAGAATGCTGGAGTGGGTAGCAGTTCCCTTCTCCACGGGATCTTCTGAACCCAGGGATCGAACCCAGGTCTCTCACATTGCAGGCGGATTCTTTACCAGCAGGGGAGCTCTCCTAAGACCTAAATTCTGGAAGAGTGTAGTCAGTGCATTGGGAGACAGACTATGTCCGGAGCCACTGATTTGGGAAGCATGGCCGAGGCTGACTGCTCTTCACCCTCTCAAGCCTCAATTATGACCAGAATTCTTGTTCTGGTTTGATTTCTGCTTTGGTTTTTGTTGTTTTACATTTTGCATTAAGTTGTTCTTACAAAAATACTAGCTTTTATTTCTTTGCCTGTGTCTATGCCCTTTTGTGATATGATTTTTCTCCTTCCATCAAGAAGTGAAGTTTATTTCCCTAATCTCTGGATCTGCCTTTGTGATGTGACTGTGACAGCAGGGTGGCGTGCCAGCCCCACGTCTGGCACCCGTCTGCCTGGTCCCCATACAGACACTCCTGGAACAAACCTGCACTCCCACTCACCTGGCAAAGAGGAGAGGCTGTGTGGATGAGAGCTTCCTCCTATACTGTCTACCCTCTGGGTGATCCACGTGCCTGAGCCTCGCCAAGGTTGGAAGAACAACACAGAGAGGTAAAATCACTTGACTGAGGTCACACCAGAAAGCAAAGAGAAGCTGAAGAGCCTCTTGATGAAAGTGAAAGAGGAGAGTGAAAAAGCCGGCTTGAAACTCAACATTCAAAAACTAACATCATGGCATCTGGCCCCATTACTTCATGGCAAAGAGATGGGAAAACAACGGAAACGGTGACAGATTTATTTCCTTGGGCCCCAAAATCACTGCAGACTGTGACTGCAGCCATGAAATTGAAAGATGCTTGCTCCTTGAAAAAAAGCTATGACAAACCTAGAGAGTCTATTAAAAAGCAGAGACATTATTTTGCCTACAAAGATTCATCCAGTCAAAGCTATGGTTTTTCTAGTAGTCACATATGGATGTGATAGTTGGACCATAAAGAAGGCTGAGCACCAAAGAATTGATGCTTTTGAACTGTGGTGTTGGAGAAGACTCTTGAGAGTCCCTTGGACTGCAAGGAGATTAAACCAGTCAGTCCTAAAGGAAATCAGTCCTAACATTCATTGGAAGAATTGATGCTGAAGTTGAAGCTCCAATACTTTGGCCACATGATGCAAAGAACTGACTCATTGGAAAAGACCCTGATGCTAGAAAAAAAAAGGGGATGACAGAGGATGAGATAGTTGGATGGCATCACCGATTCAATGGACATGAGTTTGAGCAAGCTCTGGTACTTGGTGATGGACAGGGAAGCCTGGCATACTGTAGTCCATGGGGTGATAGAGTCAGACACAACTGAGCAACTGAACTGAACCCCATTTGTAGGTAACTTGGCCAGGCACTAAAACTCAAGCTGCTCTGATTCAATTGTAAAATAACTTTGCACCCAATTCCAATTTCAGTGTAGGAGATGGCATTCCCAGATGAGCAAGCAATTTTCAGACACCAGCTAGGTCTCCTGTAGTCTACCTTAATTCTGAATTAGAATTCATAACCTGGAGATGTCCTTTGTAGCTCAGCTTGTAAAGAATTCTCCTACTATGCAGGAGACCTGGGTTCCATCCCTGGGTCGGGAAGACCTGCTGGAGAAGGGATAGACTACCCACTCCAGTATTCTCAGGCTTCCTTTGTGGCTCAGCTGGTAAAGAATCTGCCTACACTGCGGGAGACCTGGGTTCAATCCCTGGGTTGGGAAATCCCCTGGAGAAGGGAAGAGCTACCCACTCTAGTATTCTGGCCTGGAGAATTCCATGAACTGGATAGCCCTTGGGGTCACAAAGAGTCAGACATGCCTGAGCAACTTTCACTTTCAACCTGGAGGTAGCATCTGATCCTGCAAGCTGAGGGCTCAGTCCTACAAGACTATCCCCCGCCATTACCAACCTCAAAGCCCCCCCACCCCAACCTCAAACTCCAGTCTCAAGCCCAGGAGTTTTTATAACAGCACAGTGAGTGCAGCCATTGCTGTAAGGCCACTACTTGAACCCTGTTACCAGGCAACGGGTCCCACTCAGCCATTGGTTGGGGCCATAGCTGTCCCCTCCCACAAGCAAGGAACTGCCAGGGGCGACAGTGAGTGAGGGGATTCAGCCAAGAGTGCTGGTGGGGAGATGGAGAATGAGGTAAGAGGTGGGTCCGGCCTTCTACCCGAGGCCCTCCAGCCTGTTCCCTGGCCTTAGCCGGAGGGTGAGCTGTGGTAGTGCAGAGGACAAGCTTGGGGCTGTGTCCTGCAGGGCTTCAGGGCCCTCCCCAGAGTTCCCCACTAGCCTTGGCCCAGGCCTTGAGACAGCAGTGAACATCTTCCCATCCCTGTCCCTGTGACCTAATAGCAGTAGCAGCCTGCCCGGGGCGCAGTCTGCGGGAACTGCCCTCCAACCCCCATTGCTTTGCTCCCCGTGACAGCTGCTCGGAACTTGGGAATCCAGCTCTGAGGGGGAGGGAGCTGCCAACTGAGACCTGCCTCCCCTTAGTCAGCACTGGGGCTGGCTCAGCGGTAAAGAATCCACGTGCAATGCAGGAGAAGTTCAGGAGATGCCAGTTCAGTCCCTGGGCCAGGAAGATCCCTCCAGGGCAGCAAGTGTCCACACACTCCAGTGCTCTTGCCTGGGAAATCCCAGGGGCAGAGGAGCCTGGTGGGCTGCAGTCCACAGGGTTGGAAAAGTTGGACACAACTGAGTGACTCAAAACCAAAACTCCAGGACTGGGACCTTGGAGGGTAAAAGCTGTGCCTTGGGACCTGGCCCTTTCCTGTCAGAACAGAGAATAATGTCCTTCTGATAGAGATTTACAGGAACATCACTACCCGACCACAATCTGACCCCCAGAACAAAGGATCTAACACCAAGAAGTTTGTAACAACTAACCACACCCCTCCCTCACCTTTTCTAGACAAGGGCTTTGCTGAGAGTTTTCGGGGAGTCTGGGGTTTCTATGGCATGATCCACCTGTCTTCTTGCATGGCCTTTTAATAAACTTTTCTCTGTTCCAAACTCTGATGTTTTGGTATTGTTTGCCCTCACTGTGCAATGGGCTCAAAAACTTGCATTTTTGGTAACATTCTGACTGATCTGCTAAAGACTGGAGATCCCGAGGACCCCTTCCTTGGGTCTGATTAGTTTGCTAGAGTGGCTCACAAAACTCAGAGACTCATTTTACTTACTAGATTACTGGTTTATTATTAAAAAAAGATATAACTTAGGAACAACCAGATGGAAGAGATACATAGGGCAAATCATGGGGAAAAGGGGTTGAGCTTCCACGTCTTCTCCTGACATGCTCTCCAAAGCTCCATGCATTCACCAGCTGGGAATCTCTCTGAACTCCACCTTTCTGGGTCTTTCTTGTGGCTTCGTCACACAGCATAATCCATCACATCATTGGCCATTGGTGACTGATTCAATCTCCAGCCTGTCTTTCCTCACTAGATGTCGGGTGTGGGGCTGAAAAGTGCCTGAGTGCTTGCTAAGTTGCTTCAGTCGTATCCAACTCTTTGTGACCCTATGGACCAGGCTCTTCTGTCCATGGGGTTCTCTAGGCAAGAATATTGGAGTGGGTTGCCATGCCCTACTCCAGAGGATCTTCTCTAGCCAGGGATGGAACTCTACTCAGGGATGGAATCCACGTCTCCTGCATTGGGAGGCGGATTCTTTACCACTTGAAAGGTCCAACCCTGTAATTCACAAGTTTGGGTCCCTGACAACCAGCCTCCATCCTTAGGTGTTTTCCTGACAGTCACCTTATTGACATAACAAACGACAACTTTATTGTTCTCATCACTTAGGAAATCCCAAAGGTTTTAAGAGCTCTGAGCCAGAACCCAGAATGAAGAGCAAGTATATATTTCTTATTATAAATCACAATATCACACATGACCTATATTCTTTCCAAGTACTTCAAATTACAGACACCTGGACCTCAATTCTACAAGCCAGTCTGGAGTCTGAAGCTTGTTCTGAGTTTCTGGACCCCAAAGACAGTTACATTTTGTGAAATATCTCATCTTCTAGAGATTGAACTAGGGATATCTCCCCGGGGAATTCTTTTTTCTAACAATTCTCTTCAGATCTTTCTCTGTCTCCGGTGTGTGGATTATTTCAATTCTAGTGAGATCACTGCTTTTAAATTCTCACTGCCAAAGCAATTTCCCAAATTATATGGAAATAGTTCTTCTGATGGGGTTTCCCCAGTGGCTCAGAGGTAAAGAATCCACCTGCAATGCAGGCGATGTGTGTTTGATTCCTGGATCGGGAAGATCCCCTGGAGAAGAAAATAGTAACCCATTCCAGCAATTTTATCTGGAAAATCCCATGGACTTAGAGGATCCTGGTGGGTTACAGTCCATGGGGTCACAAAGAGTTGGGCACGACTGAGTGACTCAGCAGCCGCAGCAACAGCAGTGCTCCTGATGGGACACCAAAGTGGTGATCTTGTGTTTTACTGAAAATATTGCTTAGTTATTAGTTCAGTGAAAGTATAAGGCTTTGCCTTTGCAACTTTAAAACTAGAAGGAACTAGTGGACTTCTCAGTGAAGCAAATTACTTTGAGAACCACCAGAACCTAAGAGCTTCTTTGCCAAGAATGCACATGATGTGTCTGTAGCGTGCAAGAGGCTGGATCCCGCCTTAGAGCTCATGGCTCTCCTAAGAGGCAGGACCATTATCAGCTACAAACTGGCACTTGCCAAGAGCATTGCCAGATGGCTCAGTGGTAAGAATCTGCCCGGAGAGGGTGGTTGTAACCTAAGGATGGAGTGTATAGAAGAACAGGTGGGTTAGGATAAAGTCCAGACCCAGCCTCAACCATCAAGGTTTAACTGAGAAAGTAAAATCTAACACCTGTCGAATTCTGAAGAGCTCATAAAATATTTTCTTGAAAATGCTATCTGTGATCCTGCTAACAACACTAAATATAAGTGTAATTATAAAACTCTCACTTTACACAGAAGAAACCAGAATCTTACCAAGGTCAAGCAATTTCCTTGCAGCAAGTAATGGGTTACCATTTTCTTTTCTTCCTTCGCAAGAAAAGTACAGAACCATACATACTTTCTCCACCTGCAAACTTACATATTTTTCTGATACCATGAAGCTGAAAAAAGCAGGTTGAGACCTTCTAAAATTAACTGTCAGATCAAACAGCAAGGAACAGCCACAGCCCACAAGTGAGAAGTTACAGGACAATGACGGAGATGGCTGAGAACATCTGGAAGGGAAAGCAGGACTTCTGCAGAATTCCAGCTGCATCGTCACATGTTTGGTGAAGGTCCTTGGCAGGACAGGCTGCTTCTCCTTGTGCATCCAGCCACATGAATCTGAGCTTCTGCTCTCCCGAGGGTGGGTGCTTGTTCCCTGCCAACATCTGGCCTCCACCAGCCAGCATCAATTCTGCAGCATTAGCGCTCTCAGCTTGGTTCTTTGGTGTATAATAAAATACCTCTGGGCTTTCCCCGTGGCTCAGCGGTAAAGAATCTGCCTGCAATGTAGAAGACCCCGGTTCAATCCCTGGATCAGGAAGATCCCCTGGAGGAGGGCATGGCAACCCACTCCAGTATTCTTGCCTGGAGAATCCCATGGACAGAGGAGCCTGGCGGCTACAGTCTATAGGATCACAAAGAGTTGGGCACTACTGAGGGGTCTTAGCATGCATCCTCACACTCATGCAAACTACCTCTACTTAAGACTTTTCTTTCAACCTACAGGCTAAATGATAAGGGAAATGTAGTCACAGAATATGGAGGAGTAAATGGAAACCCACGCCAGTATTCCTACTTGGAAAATCCCATGGACAGAGGAGCCTGATGGGCTAGTCCATAGGATCACCGAGTCATGTCTGATGGAACAGCAGCAGTAGCAGTCATAGAATAACTGAAAACTCTTTCATTCCCACTAGTTGCTCTTGGGAAGATCCTTTTGTCTCACCATTGAATTGGCCAACGGCTAAAAGCTGGAAAATAAGGCTGCCATTTTACTCAGCAACAACTACATCTTTTTCTGAATGTCTCAGGCAGTCCCAATGTCCTTTGTGCCAACACAGAGAAAATTCCAGCCCTACTGAAATCCTTAGGATCTTCATACTCCACCTGTTTCCTTTGATCGAGATAGAGCAGATGTTAGGAATGGTGCCTTCAACGTCTCCATGAGCTGGCTCCTCTGAGTCACAAAGCCCATCAGTCCTTCCAACCCACACCTGCATCTAAAAAGGAAACTAAATACCTGTTCACACCTGGCTATTTGAACTCTTCCTTCAAGGAAGAAACTCACTCTACAGAAGATTGCAAAGTTGCCTGGTACAGCTATGCTGCTCATGTGTCCATGAAGCTTGCATCATATTAGTTTCTGTGAGCCTGACCTCTTCTCCCTAAAATACAACCGAACCCTCTACTTCCGGTTGTCTTGAGCTTTCTGTTTTGAGTATGGATGCTCTAATCCTCACGCTGCTCACAAGTGACTAGCTCACTAAGCAGACCATTCACTGCACGGAGGTTCTCTTGACCTGCTAACACAGATGCTCCGACACCTCCGTAGCTAGCAGCGGGTCCCCTCGTTCTACTCCATCTCTTATTAATGTCATTCTCCCACGGGCCCTGAGTGCTTGATAAGACATCTGTGACTTTGGGGATGTTAACGGCACTTGTCCGCTTGCAGGCCTTGCAGGCTTGTTCAGCAGCGCAGAGTGGGCAGTGTGGGGTGACATTCACCCACGCCCTAGCCACGGCATCCTGCCTTCCCAGGTGCTTCTATGCTGGGCCTTCTTCCTGCGACTCCCACCTGAGGGAGCCCCCTTCCAGGCCCCCTCTCACTGCCTCAGACCAAACTCAGGCCTCCTGTGCCCACAGTTAGTAACACAGTTATTGCTCTCAAGTCTGAATGATGCTTTCAAGTCACAAGAATGGCCAGGGACACGCCCTTTTTGGTTCGGGGTTCCCCAGGAACTTATTGTTCCTTCAACTGCAAATCCTGTGGACTTCAAGGAGATCAAACCAGTCAATCCAAAAGGAAATCAGTCCTGAATGTTGGAAGGACTGATGCTAAACCTGAAACTCCATTACTTTGGCCACCTGACGTAAAGAGAGGACTCATTTGAAAAAACCCTGATGCTGGGAAAGACTGAAGGCGGGAGGAGAAGGGGATGACAGAGGATGAGATGGTCAGATGGCATCACCGACTCAATGGACATGAGTTTGGGCAAACTCTGGGAGATAATGGAAGACAGAGGAGCCTGGGGGCTGCAGTCCTTGGGGTCACAGCATCAGACGCCACTTAGTAACTGAACAACAGCAAAGAACTAATTTCTTGGAGTCAGATGTTTTCCATCAATGGGACATTCTGAGAAGGCAGACTCGGGCTGGGTGAGACATATCAGATCTCCGACAGGGAATCAAAGGCCCCTTGGGGAGTACTGAGGCCAGCTGACCCCCTTCAGCAGCTCAGGGCTAATCCCCCCACCTGCAGTTGAATTGGAGCCATGATGAGCTGGGATAAATGAAAGCCATGCCAGAATCACTTCCCCGGAGGGCTGGGACACCTTGGGGAACACACTGGGATGGACAGCTTGTGGACCTTTGCTCCCACCACTGGTCCAAGACGAGCAAAGGGAGACACAGAGTGGAGAGAACACGTCCTAGGGCTCAGTGGCTGGCAGCCAGGAAGCAGAACCCGTGTCTCCCACCTGCTTGCCCACTGCTCTTGCTGCTTCATCTTCTTATGAAATTGCTATGGATGATAGGGTGAAGTCCGATACAGCACCATCTTCACCCTCACCCAAAGTCCCAGCTAACAAGGTACCATGAAATTAAAAAAACACTTACTCTTTGGAAGGAAAGTTATGACCAACCTAGACAGCATATTAAAAAGCAAAGACATTACTTTGCCAACAAAGGTCCATCTCGTCAAGGCTATGGTTTTTCCAGTGGTCATATATGGATGTGAGAGTTGGACCATAAAGAAAGCTGAGCACCAAAGAATTGATGCTTTTGAACCATGATGTTGGAGAAGACTCTTGAGAGTCCCTTGGACTGCAAGGAGACCCAACCAGCCCATCCGAAAGGAGATCAGTCGTGAGTGTTCATTGGAAGGAATGACGCTGAAGCTGAAACTCCAATACTTTGGCCAGCTGATATGAAGAGATGACTCATTGGAAAAGACCCTGATGCTGGGAAAGACTGAGGGCAGGAAGAGAAGGGGACAACAGAGGATGAGATGGTTGGATGGCATCGCTGACTCAATGGACATGAGTTTGGGTAATCTCTGGGAGTTGGTGATGGACAGGGAGGCCTGGCATGCTGCAGTCCATGGGTTCACTGATTTGGACATGACTGAATGACTGAACTGAGCTCAACCGAACAAGGTCCCTGAATAACTTGGTTGTAAGTGGATTTCCTAAGAAATTTTGACATCACGGTGCTTTGAGAATATCATATGACATAATCTGAGTTTTTATTAAAATTTTATTAAAATAAACAGTGATTTCATGGTAAAAATCATTTTTTAATTTATCAAACTGTATACTTTAATATTTACATATCGACTGTACCTTGATAAATCTATTGGAAACTTCTCAAGTGGTACACATTATTTATTTTAGTTTTTGGCTGTACAGCATGTGAGATCTTAGTTCCCTGCCCAGGCACCCAACCCACTTCCTCTGTATTGTAAGTGCAAAGTCTTGACCTCTAGACTGCCAGGGAAGTCCCTTCAAATCACTTCTAAAGGTCAAATTTAAAATCTGTTTTCTTGTGCAACTGAGAAAACTATAAAATAAGAAACATGAAATTTTACATTATAAGGCTTGAGAATAAAAGAGTTTTCTAAAAGCTCAAGTGGGAAATGGAGAGAAGACAAATTCAGAAATGAAAAAATAGGGAATTGACTGAATTAACATCCACTTTTATGGTACATCTCTGTTAGATAACAGCATAAATGTCAGTAATATAGAAATACCAGCCAGCCAGAGTTTTCCTGATTTGACAAAGCTTAGAGCTTTCAACCACATAATGAAAACAAAATTTAGACAAGTCAGGAATTTCCTAAGCTATCAGCAAAGCTGTGGAGTTGACTATCACAATGCCTTCTCTGTCACCCAGTTGTGGGGATGTCACATGCGATGGCTCACTCCTGGGTGTGACAGGTTGAACAAAATCTGAGTAAAATTCGTATGTTGAAGTCCTATGCACTCATGATCTCAGAATGTGATCTTATTTGGAAAGAGCATCATCACAGATGTAATTAGTTAAAAGGAGGTCATTAAGGAAAGCCCTGCAAGACTAACTCCACACAGCAAAGCAAGTCTGGGGCACAAACCGCATATCCTACAGTTCAGTTCAGTTCTGCCACTCTCTACCTGGAAGGGGCGCCAGACACTACAGGGTAAGGGCTCAGTCCTACAGGACCACCCTCCTCCCCACTTCAGATGCCAATCACGAGTCCAGGCCGCCTCGCTAGCTTCTGGTCAACTGTAGACTGGGGGTTCCCAGGACACCAGCCTTCAGTTCAATTCAGTTCAGTGGCTCAGTCGTGTCAGACTCTTTACATCCCCATGGACTGCAGCACATAAAGCCTCCTTGTCCATCGCCAACTCCCAGAGTTCACTCAAACTCATGTCCATTGAGTCAGTGATGCCACCCAACCATCTCATCCTCTGTCGTCCCCTTCTCCTCCCACCTTCAATCTTTTCCAGCATCAGGGTCTTTTCAAATGAGTCAGTTCTTCACATCAGGTGGTCAAAGAATTGGAGTTTCAGCTTCAACATCAGTCCTTCCACTGATCATTCAACACTATTTCCTTTAGAATGGACTGGTTGGATCTCCTTGCAGTCCAAGGGACTCTCAAGAGTCTTCTCCAACATCACAGTTTAAAAGCATCAGTTCTTTAGTACTCAGCTTTCTTTATGGTCCAACTCTCACATCCACACATGACTACTGGAAAAACCATAGCCTTGATGAGATGGACCTTTGTTGGCAAAGTAATGTCTCTGCTTTTTAATATGCTGTCTAGATTGGTCATAACTTTCCTTCCAAGGAGCAAGTGTCTTTTAATCTCATAGCTGCATACACCATATGCAGTGATTTTGGAGCCCCCCAAAATAAAATCTCTCACTGTTTTCACTGTTTCCCCATCTTTTTCCCATGAAGTGATGGGACCAGATGCCATGATCTTCATTTTCTGAATGTTGAGTTTTACGCCAACTTTTTCACTCTCTTCTTGCACTTTCATTGAGAGGCTCTTTAGTTTTTCTTTGCTTTCTGCCATAAGGGTGGTGTCATCTGCATATCTGAGGTTACTGATATTTCTCTCGGCAATCTTGATTCCAGCTTGTGCTTCATCTAGCCTGGCATTTCTCATGATGTACTCTGCATATAAGGTAAATAAGCAGAGTGACGATATACAGCTTTGATGTACTCGTTTCCCTATTTGGAACCAGTCTATTGTTCCATGTCCAGTTCTAACTGTTGCTTCCTGACCTGCATACAGATTTCTCAGGAAGCAGGTCAGGTGGTCTGGTATTCCAATCTCTTTAAGAATTTTCCACAGTTTGTTGTGATCCACACAGTCAAAAGCTTTGGCATAGTCAATAAAACAGAAGCAGATGTTTTTCTGGAACTCTCTTGCTTGGGTTCTATCAATTTGCTGAAATCACTCACAAAACTCAGGAAATTGCTTTACTCACTTGATTACTGATTATTATAAAAAGAATACACTTTGGGAATAGCCAGATGAAAGAGATACTTAGGGCAGCTATGGGGAAGAGCACAAGGCTCCCATGTGCTCCCCAGGCAGCACTCACCCAGGTGTTCACCAACCTGATCCTTTTGGATTTTCATGGAAGCTTCATGACATTGATATAACTGGTTAAATCATTGGCCATTGGCTATGGATTCAGTCTCCAGCTCCTCATTTCCACCCCAGAAGTCAGCAAGTGGGACTGAAAATCCCAACTTCAAATCACGGGGTTGGGTTCCCTGACAACCAGCCCCCATTCTTAGGTGCTTCCAAAAGTCACCTGACTAAGAGAGGACATCTCTGTTGTTCTCATCACATAGGAAATTCCAAGCATTCTAGGAGCTCTGTGCACATACCAGGGATGAAGACCAAATATAAATTTCTGGTTACAATATCACAGAATCACAGCCCTAATTCGGTATGACTGATATTCTTATAAAAAGTAGAAATCTGGGCACAGAGACAGACATGTAGAGAGGAAAGATAAGTGAAGAGACCACAAAGCCAAGGAGAGAGGCCAGGAACAGATCCTATCCTCAAAGGAGGAAACTCCTAACACCCTGACCTTGGACTTGCAGTCTCCAGTGTGTTAGTCACTCAGTCGTGTTGGACTCGGTGGCCCCAGGGACTTTAGCCCATCAGGCTCCTCTCTCCATGGAATTCTCCAGGCAAGAATACCGGAGTGGGGTGCCATTTTCTCCTCCAGGGGATCCTCCCGACACAGGGATGGAACCCTGGTCTCCCGCATTGCAGGAGGATTCTTTACCAGACTGGGCAATAAATGTCAGCTGTTTAAGCCATGCCTCCTGTGTTGCCTTGTTAAGCATCCCGGGCAGTCTAACATGCCTGGTGATTCCCTTGGCTTCAGAAAACACTGCTCTGCCCAAACAGCACCCCCTAGGTGTGCTCGAAGGCCCACTAGCTCACCTCCAGTGGTGGTTGCTTGAGGGATCACCCAGGGTGACAGCTCCACTGGGGATGCGGAGGGAGCACTCAGCTGAACTCACTCCACAAGTCAGCATCTCTGGGCCAGTCCAGCACCTTCACTTCCTTGGAGCCCCACTCCCAGTCCTCTCCCAGTCTGTGTCTGGGTCCCGGAAACCCACCCGCTAAGAGCTGTAAAACCATAACCTTGTCATTATGGGTACTGGTCCCCACAGGGAGCTGACTTTATTAGACTTTTGTAGATGCAATGCTCTGGAGAAAAATGGCAGGATAATGGGTCTGAACTCATGGAGGACAAGTCCCAAGGCTGCTGGACACCCTCCAGAGTCTGAATCCTGAGGTTTTGGCCATGACTGGCGCCCTAAGGACAGCAGTGAATCAGCAGCTCTGATGCTGGAACTGGGGTGTTTCTGGGGGCTGACTGATAGGGAGGGGGGTGCCTTGGTGCTGGAGGAGCCAAGACAGATGGCTTCATGTTGCCAGGTTCTGTCAGGGAAGCATCTCACCCTCTCTTTAACCTAACCCCAGGACGCAGCTGGAAAGTACTGACCACCGCGGGGCACCAGGGAATCTGGGAGGGAGGGTGGGGTCCCCTTGGAGCCCCGGCAGGATCACCTCTAATCCCGGAGCTTCATCAATGGGTGCTTAGAGCTTGGCCCCTCCAGCGCTTCCTTCCAGCGCCCAGCTCAGCACTTGCCCTTAGAAAGGAACACGTTCTTGTTCTTTGGGCTCACAAGTGGAGGAGCTGCTTGGGGTCTCAGGAAGGGAGTTGTGGGCCTGAGGGGGGCAGGAGGGACTGGCAGAGGGCAGCTGACCTGGACTCAGGCCCGGGGGCAGCCTGCTCATCCTCTGCTTTCCACACTGGAGCCCCTGAGCCACGCCCTCTGGCTCCCCAGTTCTAAGACAATGCAGAAAGAGGAAGCCCTGCATAAAGAGGCTTCTGTGTAGAGATGGTCCCCCTCGTGACAATGACGGCTTCACATCTCAAATGATTCCACCTTTGTAAGCAATGTTTATTAAAGTATTGCTCAATTTTTTTGCAACAAGCTTGGATCAATTATATGCCCAAGGAGATCCAACAAGTCCATCCTAAAGGAAATCAGTCCTGAATATTCGTTGGAAGGACTGATGCTGAAGCTGAAACTCCAATCCTTTGGCCATCTGATGCGAAGAGATGACTCACTGCAAAAGACCCTGATGCTGGGAAAGATTGAAGACAGGAGGAGAAGAGGACGACAGGTGAGATGGTTGGATGGCATCACCGATGTGATGGACATGAGTTTGAGCAAGCTCTGGGAGTGGGTGATAGACAGGGAAGACTGGCATGCTGCAGTCCATGGGGTCACAAAGAATTGGACATGACTGAGCAACTGAACTGAACTGAAGAAAGCTACTTTAATAGCAGGGAGAGGAAGGTAATTACGGAGCGACAAAGCTCCTCCAGATGCTGCCCGAGACATGTGTGCCCCCGTGCTCTGCCCCCTGCGTATGTGGGTTTGCCTCCAAAGCCCACATCACACTGATGGTGAGGAGGATGTCAGACTGGAGTGGGGCCAGGATGAGGGAGCTGATCTGTGCTGCAGAGGAGTGGGTGCTGCAGAAAGCGCGTCCAGGCAGGAGGGAAGTTCAGTGAGGGTAATCTCTTTAAGAATTTTCCACAGTTTGTTGTGATCCACACAGTCAAAAGCTTTGGCATAGTCAATAAAACAGAAGCAGATGTTTTTCTGGAACTCTCTTGCTTGGGTTCTATCAATTTGCTGAAATCACTCACAAAACTCAGGAAATTGCTTTACTCACTTGATTACTGATTATTATAAAAAGAATACACTTTGGGAATAGCCAGATGAAAGAGATACTTAGGGCAGCTATGGGGAAGAGCACAAGGCTCCCATGTGCTCCCCAGGCAGCACTCACCCAGGTGTTCACCAACCTGATCCTTTTGGATTTTCATGGAAGCTTCATGACATTGATATAACTGGTTAAATCATTGGCCATTGGCTATGGATTCAGTCTCCAGCTCCTCATTTCCACCCCAGAAGTCAGCAAGTGGGACTGAAAATCCCAACTTCAAATCACGGGGTTGGGTTCCCTGACAACCAGCCCCCATTCTTAGGTGCTTCCAAAAGTCACCTGACTAAGAGAGGACATCTCTGTTGTTCTCATCACATAGGAAATTCCAAGCATTCTAGGAGCTCTGTGCACATACCAGGGATGAAGACCAAATATAAATTTCTGGTTACAATATCACAGAATCACAGCCCTAATTCGGTATGACTGATATTCTTATAAAAAGTAGAAATCTGGGCACAGAGACAGACATGTAGAGAGGAAAGATAAGTGAAGAGACCACAAAGCCAAGGAGAGAGGCCAGGAACAGATCCTATCCTCAAAGGAGGAAACTCCTAACACCCTGACCTTGGACTTGCAGTCTCCAGTGTGTTAGTCACTCAGTCGTGTTGGACTCGGTGGCCCCAGGGACTTTAGCCCATCAGGCTCCTCTCTCCATGGAATTCTCCAGGCAAGAATACCGGAGTGGGGTGCCATTTTCTCCTCCAGGGGATCCTCCCGACACAGGGATGGAACCCTGGTCTCCCGCATTGCAGGAGGATTCTTTACCAGACTGGGCAATAAATGTCAGCTGTTTAAGCCATGCCTCCTGTGTTGCCTTGTTAAGCATCCCGGGCAGTCTAACATGCCTGGTGATTCCCTTGGCTTCAGAAAACACTGCTCTGCCCAAACAGCACCCCCTAGGTGTGCTCGAAGGCCCACTAGCTCACCTCCAGTGGTGGTTGCTTGAGGGATCACCCAGGGTGACAGCTCCACTGGGGATGCGGAGGGAGCACTCAGCTGAACTCACTCCACAAGTCAGCATCTCTGGGCCAGTCCAGCACCTTCACTTCCTTGGAGCCCCACTCCCAGTCCTCTCCCAGTCTGTGTCTGGGTCCCGGAAACCCACCCGCTAAGAGCTGTAAAACCATAACCTTGTCATTATGGGTACTGGTCCCCACAGGGAGCTGACTTTATTAGACTTTTGTAGATGCAATGCTCTGGAGAAAAATGGCAGGATAATGGGTCTGAACTCATGGAGGACAAGTCCCAAGGCTGCTGGACACCCTCCAGAGTCTGAATCCTGAGGTTTTGGCCATGACTGGCGCCCTAAGGACAGCAGTGAATCAGCAGCTCTGATGCTGGAACTGGGGTGTTTCTGGGGGCTGACTGATAGGGAGGGGGGTGCCTTGGTGCTGGAGGAGCCAAGACAGATGGCTTCATGTTGCCAGGTTCTGTCAGGGAAGCATCTCACCCTCTCTTTAACCTAACCCCAGGACGCAGCTGGAAAGTACTGACCACCGCGGGGCACCAGGGAATCTGGGAGGGAGGGTGGGGTCCCCTTGGAGCCCCGGCAGGATCACCTCTAATCCCGGAGCTTCATCAATGGGTGCTTAGAGCTTGGCCCCTCCAGCGCTTCCTTCCAGCGCCCAGCTCAGCACTTGCCCTTAGAAAGGAACACGTTCTTGTTCTTTGGGCTCACAAGTGGAGGAGCTGCTTGGGGTCTCAGGAAGGGAGTTGTGGGCCTGAGGGGGGCAGGAGGGACTGGCAGAGGGCAGCTGACCTGGACTCAGGCCCGGGGGCAGCCTGCTCATCCTCTGCTTTCCACACTGGAGCCCCTGAGCCACGCCCTCTGGCTCCCCAGTTCTAAGACAATGCAGAAAGAGGAAGCCCTGCATAAAGAGGCTTCTGTGTAGAGATGGTCCCCCTCGTGACAATGACGGCTTCACATCTCAAATGATTCCACCTTTGTAAGCAATGTTTATTAAAGTATTGCTCAATTTTTTTGCAACAAGCTTGGATCAATTATATGCCCAAGGAGATCCAACAAGTCCATCCTAAAGGAAATCAGTCCTGAATATTCGTTGGAAGGACTGATGCTGAAGCTGAAACTCCAATCCTTTGGCCATCTGATGCGAAGAGATGACTCACTGCAAAAGACCCTGATGCTGGGAAAGATTGAAGACAGGAGGAGAAGAGGACGACAGGTGAGATGGTTGGATGGCATCACCGATGTGATGGACATGAGTTTGAGCAAGCTCTGGGAGTGGGTGATAGACAGGGAAGACTGGCATGCTGCAGTCCATGGGGTCACAAAGAATTGGACATGACTGAGCAACTGAACTGAACTGAAGAAAGCTACTTTAATAGCAGGGAGAGGAAGGTAATTACGGAGCGACAAAGCTCCTCCAGATGCTGCCCGAGACATGTGTGCCCCCGTGCTCTGCCCCCTGCGTATGTGGGTTTGCCTCCAAAGCCCACATCACACTGATGGTGAGGAGGATGTCAGACTGGAGTGGGGCCAGGATGAGGGAGCTGATCTGTGCTGCAGAGGAGTGGGTGCTGCAGAAAGCGCGTCCAGGCAGGAGGGAAGTTCAGTGAGGGGTGGGGCAGGGCCCCTGGCTCCGTGCACCACCTGGGATTTGAGCAGAGCCCAGCCCTCCCGGAGCACAGCCACACGCACAGTGCACTGCACAGCTCTCGGGGCCAGGTGAGCAAGCAGCACCTCTCACCCACCACCAGATGCAAAGCGTTTCTGCCCACTGCATCGGGGCATCAGAGTCACCAGGGAAAAGCGCACAGCCAAGCCCGGGATGGGAAAACACTCTACTCCCATTGAGATGAGACAGAGAAGGCTATTCCTGCAGTAAGGACTGCTCCCCCAGGCTACTGGGTCCCTCGTGCAGCCAGTGCAGGACGGAGGAATGAACCCCTGAGTCTGTCTGTCTCAGTTCAGTTCAGTTCAGTTGCTCAGTCGTGTCTGACTCTCTGCAACCCCATGGACTGCAGCACGCCAGGCCTCCCTGTCCATCACCAACTCCCAGAGTTCACTCAAATTCATGTCCATTGAGTCGGTGATGCCATCCAACCATCTCATCCTCTGTCGTCCCCTTCTCCTGCTGCCCTCAATCTTTCCCAGCATCAGAGTCTTTTCCAA
This sequence comes from Litocranius walleri, assembly GCA_006410535.1. Classification (NCBI taxonomy): domain Eukaryota; kingdom Metazoa; phylum Chordata; class Mammalia; order Artiodactyla; family Bovidae; genus Litocranius; species Litocranius walleri. Next base: position 5,659,719 of record SJYG01000030.1, on the reverse strand, counting down.
TGAGTCAGCTCTTCACATCAGATGGACAAAGTATTGGAGCTTCAGCTTCTGCATCAGTCCTTCCAATGAACACTCAGGACTGATCTCCTTTAGGATGGACTGGTTGGATCTCCTTGCAGTCCAAGGGACTCTCAAGAGTCTTCTCCAACACCACAGTTCAAAAGCATCAATTCTTCGGTGCTCAGCTTTCTTTGTGGTCCGACTCTCACATCCACACATGACCACTGACTGTCCCGACTGGGATGCTCTTTGTGTGTCTCAGTGTGCCCTGCCCCCACCACCCAGACCTGTGCACAAGCTGGCCTTGCAGATGCATCAGGTGGTCTCTGCCTGGGGGCCTGGTGGGCGCTGGGCTGCGGGCGGGAAGGGAGGCAGGATTCTAGGCGCCTGTCGCTGCCTGCACAGAGCCACCCTCAGTCCTGTTCAAGGCAAGGCAGGTCCACTCACAACCAGGCCAGCTAGCTGCAGGGAGAGGATGAGTACTGCTCAGGGCCTGGGCTGCCTGACAGGAAGCAGCCGGAATCAAAAGGGTCCAGGTGTCTAATGTCAGTGAGGCTCAGCTCCTGGCCAGGAGCGCAGACAGCAGCTCTTGCTTGAGAGGCTCAGACACAAAGCGCAGTGCCTGCTGGGTCACTGTGGGCTCTGCCTGGCTGGCCCTCCCTTTTTTTTTTAACTAGAGTATAATTGCCTTAAGGCTTCCCTGGTGGCTCAGATGGTAAAGAATCTGTCTGCAATGCAGGAGGCCTGGGTTCAATCCCTGGCTCAGGAAGATCCCCTGGAGGAGGAACATGGCAACCCACTCCAGTATTCTGGCCTGGAGAATCCCCATGGACAGAGGAGCCTGGCGGGCTACAGTCCACAGGGTTGCAAAGAACCAGACATGACTGAGGACTGACACACACACATTGTTGCTTTGCAATGCTAGTTTCTGCTGTACAGCAAGGTGAATCAGTTGTGTGTATACATATCCCCCCTCCCTCTTGCACCTCCCTCCCACCCGCCTCCCCACCCCAGCCCTCCAGGTCATCACAGCCCCGAGCTGAGCTCCATGTACCCCTATAGCAGCTTCCCACAACCTCCTCCACACGCATCCTCAACCCCAGGAAGCTGGTGCCTCTGAACACACATCCACTGGAGGATGGGACATGCCATGGGCTGGAAGGCTTCCTGGAAGCTACCTGCTGTCTCTACCCTGGCCAGGGCCCTGCCCTTGGCTTGGCGACCACAGTGGGACTGACCTCTGTGTCGCAGAGCCCCTCCGGAGCCACCCAGGGCTCCACTCCCACACGGCACCCATCGCGAGAGATGGCGCTCTGTCCCTGCCTCACACTCTCTGAACGCTGGCAGGAGGCTGGTTTTCTCAACTCAGTCCAGCTGGGGTTGGGGAAAGAGGACACTGGGAAGGTGTCAAGGCAGGCCTCTGTGCTGGCATTTGCTACCAATAAGAATTTGGTGATGGGGGAGAGGCGTCTCTAAGGACCAGTGAGCCTGGCTCTGGTGGAGAGGGGATTGTCTCTCAGGACCAGTGAGCCTGGCTCCAGTGGTGAGGGGTAGGGAGAGGTCATCTCTATGGACAAGTTAGCCTGGCTCTGGTAGGGGTGGTGAGCATCTTTAAGGACCAGTGAGCCTGGCTCCGGAGGAGTGGGGATTGTCTCTAATGACCAGTGAGCCTGGCTCCGGTTGTGGTGGGGTGGGAGGTCATCTCTAAAGATCAATGAGCCTGGCTCTGGTTGCGGGGGGCTCATCTCTAAGGACCAGTGAGCCTGGCTCCAGTGGGGTGGGGGTTGTCTTTAAGGACCAGTGAGCCGGACTCTGGGGCCACGTGCAAGGCAGCCGGCTGGCATGGTCCTCTCTTTCCATCGTCTCAGGTGCAGCACAGCCCCACTGTCTGTAAACCACTCCTGCTGCACAAGGGAAAGCAGTACCCAAGCAAGGAACAAGTCAGCTCTGACATCAAGGAGACAGATGATAAATGGAGATGATGGATCTCTGATGCCAGTGCAAAATCAGGTGGGAGGCATCATTTATCAAAGTTCCAGCACAGCCTCCAGTGAAAAGACCCTGGAGGATTTCAGTTGTCCGATGGCAAAATGGAAACCTTAGCCAAGGGTTTAGATAAAAATCCAGTGTGAGATGTTAATATAGGAGCCCTCACTCAGGAAAGGATCAGGCTGACATGTCCTAGCCGAGTGCCATTTCTTTGCATCTGTGGTGCTCATAAGCCATTGATCATGTTTGCTGGTACACGCTGACATGTCATTTAGCACAGCACAGCCTGGCTACCTAAGAAGTGCAATCCATTGTAAGCTTGAAGGATGATCCTTGCCTCCACAGTGCTTCTGTTTCCACAGCAGTGCTTCTATTTCCATGGCAGCTCGAATCTAAAGCAAGCTCCCAGAATCTCTGGAGATTTTGGAGGTGTCGCTCGTGCCTGGTGACCCATCCCCGCTGCAGGACTCTGGCCCAGTCTCCATCAACACCTGTCAATAGGCTTTAGTGTTTAAAGATGATGCACTTGGCCTGCTCGATGTGTGTGGTGGGGGACAGCGATGTCCTGTGATGCAGTTCTCCCAGTGGGGTCCCCCTCTCGAGCTGTCTCCATCACGCCCTGCTCTGGCTGGACCACACACCTGATATCCCCTCCCCAGGTCAGGACGCTTGGCTTTTGGTTGGCTTTTAATCTGCATCTGAGACACAAAGGTGCATCTCTTGGTTGTGCCTCGATTTCAATCTCAAAGAAGAACCGGCATCTGATAAAACCGTGGAAGGTTAAACTGGAAGTGGTCTCGCCATACAACTGGGTAAACAAGATCCTGGGGGCTGTGTGATTATTTGAAAGTGGTTGAGAGCTGGTGGGCTAGAGTGCGGATCTCTGGACTATCAACGCTGGGCTCATTCCACAGCTGGCCAATGTCCTTATTCCTGAACCTCTGCAGACCTCACACTGTACACCTCTTCCTCAGCAGACACTGATCAGCCTGGTTCAGTGGAGCAGTAAGCCCCCTGACAGACTTCAAACCCTCTGTGTACAGCCACTCTATGCTGAGGATACCACTGTAACAGCAGAAAGCAAAGAGCCTCTTGGTGAAGGTGAAAGAGGAGAGTGAAGAAGCTGGCTTAAAACTCAACATTCAAAAAACTAAGGTTAGAGCATCCAGTGCCTTTACTTCATGGCAAGTAGATGGGGACAAAGTGGAAGTAGTGACAGATTTTATTTTCTTGGGCTTCAGAATCACCATGGAAGATGACTGCAGCCAGGAAATCACCATGGAAGATGACTGCAGCCAGGAAATTAAAAGACAGTTTCTCCTTGGAATAGAAGCTGTGAATAATCTAGACTGCATATTAAAAAGCAGAGACATCACTTTGCTGACAAAGGTCTATGTAGTCAAAACTATGGTTTCTGCAATAGTCATGTACAGATGTGAGGTTTGGGCAATAAAGAAGGCTTTCAAATTATGGGGCTAGAAAAGACTCTTCAGAGTCCCTTGTACTGCGAGGAGATCCAACCAGTCAATCCTAAGGGAAATCAATCCTGAATATTCATTGGAAGGACTGATGCTAAAGCTGAAGCTCCAGTACTTTGGCCACCTGATGTGAAGAACTAACTCATTGGAAAAGACCCTGATGCTGAGAAAGATTGAGGGCAGGTGAGAAGGGGGCGACAGAGGATGAGATGGTTGGATGGCACCACTGACATGGACATGAGTTTGAGCAAACTCTGGGAGATGGTGAAGGATAGGGAAGCCTGGTGGGCTGCAGTCCCTAGGGTCACGAAGAGTCAAATGATGACTGAGCAACTGAACAATAACAGCTATTCTGGAAATCTTGTGTAATGCCTTTCTGAGCCATTTAAAAGAGAAGACAAGCTTTTTGTAGGATATGTGTGCATGGCTTTGGCTGGGACTCTGAGCCCTGAAGTGTATTAAGCCTTTATAACATACCTGTGAAAATGAAAGCACTGTGTTTGCACCCATGCTTTTGGCCGGGTGTGTTCAGCCTGGCGTTCCCACCCATTTTCTCTTGTTCAGCTCAGCAGCTTGTCTAAAGGATGAAGACCCCTCCCAAGATGGGGAAGAAATCTGTATGTCTGAAGTCAGGACTCAGGTGTGAGCTGCCCAGGCATAGCAGGTGACCCAGGTCAATCCATCTAGAAAATGCAGGAGAATAGACAGCCTCAAGGAGCACGTGCTATCTGCAGGGAATCTTCAGTTCAGTTCAGTCGCTCAGTCGTGTCCAACTCTTTGCGATCTCATGAATCACAGCACACCAGGCCTCCCTGTTCATCACCAACTCCCAGAGTTTACACAAACTCATGTACATCGAGTTGGTGATGCCATCCAGCCATCTCATCCTCGGTCGTCCCCTTCTCTTCCTGCTCCCAATCCCTCCCAGCATCAGGGTCTTTTCCAATGAGTCAACTCTTCACATCAGGTGGCCAAAGTATTGGAGTTTCAGCTTCCACATCAGTCCTTCCAGTGAACACCCAGGACTCATCTCCTTTAGGATGGACTGGTAGTCTCACTTTGCTAAATAATTTTTTTTTTTTTTAATCACTGAGCATCTACTGGGGAATGCCTCTCATCTTCATGTTGGAAAACCAAACTTGGGTCCACTTGCCTGAGTGCTGTAAAGCCAATCTATGGACACAGGGTTGTGGTGAAAGAAAGTGTGGGGTTAATTGCAGGTGCCAAGCAAGGAGTCCAGGCAGCTAGCACTCAGAAGACACAAACTCCTTGATGACTTTCAGGAAAAGGTTTTTAAAGACAGGGAGAAGAGTTGTGGGGTGAAGATCAGCTTGTGGACATTCTTCTTGATTGGTTGGTGGTGAGGTAATCAGGAGTTGGACTTCCCTGATAGGTCAGTTGGCAAAGAATTCACCTGCAATGCAGAAGACCCCAGTTCAATTCCTGGGTTGGGAAGATCCCCTGGAGAAGGGCTAGACTACCCACTTCAGTACTCAGGCTTCAATGGTGGCTCAATCGGTAAAGAATCTTCCTGCAATGCAGGAGACCTGGGTTCAATCCCTAAGTCCAGAAGATTCTCTGGAGGAGGACATGGCAACCCACTCCAGTGTTCTTGCCTGGAGAATCCCCATGGACAGAGGAGACTGGCAGGCTGCAGTCCATGGGGTCATAAAGAGGCAGACATGACTGAGCAACTCAGCATACACAATCAGGGGTCAGCATCATCAGCCTACTGGTTCCAACTGGTCCGGGGTCTCCATGCTTGTGGGCAGCACACAGTTGACTCTTCCCACCTGATGGGGGTCTCAGTGTCTGCAAAACAGCTCAAAGGACTTGGCTCAGAATATCATCTATAGTCCTTGAGAGTTAAAGGTACCTGACTTTGTTCAGTGACTAAACTATTTTTATTATCATTATTTTGTTCTGTTTGACTGTTTTCCCTTATTTCTGTATTTTCTCACTTATCTGATTAAATGTAACTTTTGAAACGTGGGAAAAGTCTGGAAGCTCAAGTTTTTCTACAGATGAGGGGCAGGTGGAGGACTCGGGGGCAGGGGTCCTGCCCAGTTTCATTCTTTCGGCTCTCCCTGACTGTCTCTGCTCCCACCGTGACCTGGACCAGGAGTGTCTGTAAATGCTTCCCCAGCTCTCACTCAGGAATGAGATGGCATCTTGCTGTAACTGAGGAAGCCGACTGCCTACAGCCTCCTAGACTCCAGCACAGGCAGGAGCTGTGAGAGCAGCCAGCCCAGTGCTGCAGGAGCATCAGGAGAGCAGCTCAGTGCCACCACTGGTCTGTTTCCCCCAGCGTCCCCCACACGGCACCCAGCCTAGTCCGGTGGAAGAATGTCCTTTCCAGAAATGTTCCGTGAAAAGGGGAGCTCAGAGAGCTTTTGTTTTTTAAGGCATTCCACCGGTTTTAAAGCATTCTACCCTTCCCTCACACCATTTAGTTCCCTAAGGATGGTGCTTCTGAGTAGGTTTAATTGCTTTTTTACTGTTAGCTACCCAGACTTTAATGAAATCATCAAATCAAACTGTGCCTTTTGCATCCTAACTATGAATGTCATACATAAGAGAGCCTTGATTTATTCTTTTGTTGGTAAGATATGTACACGTTCCCGTAACAGCCTGTGCATTTTACATTAGGCAATGGTTTGGTCTTGTCTGGGCTGAATCACATCGTACCATTTACCCAATGATATTTCTTTCGATTTATTAAAAATCCATTTGTCTGTGTCTGCAAATTTGCTAGCTAACTTGAAAAATGCGTTTATCCAACTTATAAAGACCCCTCGCAATATATTGCTTATGTGCACGAAAAAATACTCTCGGTTTTTCCTTCTTCAGCCCTGTTTTTGCTGCCATTTGCTGTATCACGTTTTTCATTTAGAAATGTCACTGGAAATGGTCCTGTCACAGGCATCAGTCATGTATTCTTTCTAGTGCTTCTCCTCCAAGAAGAATGACTCCAAGATCTTCGTTGTAAAATTTTGCCCCAGGAATCTTCCACCCTGAGTAAATATCCCAGATTTAGAACAAACTATCTGTCCTTTTCATTATAGGGGATTGGAATGCAAAAGTAGGAAGTCAAGAAATACCAAGGCAAATTTGGCCTTGGACTACAGAATGAAGCAGGGCAAAGGCTAATAGAGTTTTGCCAAGAGAACGCACTGGTCATAGCAAACACCCTCTTCCAAAATCACAAGAGAAGGCTCTACACATGGACATCATCAGATGGTCAACACCAAAATCACACTGATTATATTCTTTTTAGCCAAAGATGGAGAAGCTGTATACAGTCAGCGAAAACAAGACCAAGAGCTGACTGTGGCTCAGATCATGAGCTCCTTATTACCAAATTCAGACTGAAATTGAAGAAAGTAGGGAAAACCGCTAGACCATTCAGGTATGACCTAAATCAAATCCCTTATGATTATACAGTGGAAGTTAGAAATAGATTTAAGGGACTAGATCTGATAAATAGAGTGTCTGATGAATTATAGACAGAGGTTCGTGACAATGTACAGGAGACAGGGATCAAGACCATCCCCATGGAAAAGAAATGCAAAAAACCAAAATGGCTGTCTGGGGAGGCCTTACAAATAGCTGTGAAAAGAAGTGAAAAGCAAAGGAGAAAAGGAAAGATATAAGCATCTGAATGCAAAGTTCTAAAAAATAGCAAGGAGAGGTAAGAAAGACTTCCTCAGTGATCAATGCAAAGAAATAGAGGAAAACAACAGAATGGGAAAGACTAGAGATCTCATCAGAAAAATTAGAGACACCAAGGGAACATTTCATGCAAAGATGGGCTTGATAAGGAACAGAAACGGTATGCACCTACCAAAGCAGAAGACATTAAGAAGAGGTGGCAAGAATACACGGAAGAACTATACAAAAAAGATCTTCATGACCCTGAGAATCACGACGGTGTGATCACTTACCTAGAGCCGGACATCCTGGAATGTGAAGTCAACTGGGCCTTAGAAAACATCACTACAAACAAAGCTAGTGGACGTGATGGAATTCCAGTTGAGCAATTTCAAATCCTGAAAGATGATGCTGTGAAAGTGCTGCACTCAATATGCCAGCAAATTTGGAAAACTCAGCAGTGGCCACAGGACTGGAAAAGGTCAGTTTTCATTNCCGGACATCCTGGAATGTGAAGTCAACTGGGCCTTAGAAAACATCACTACAAACAAAGCTAGTGGACGTGATGGAATTCCAGTTGAGCAATTTCAAATCCTGAAAGATGATGCTGTGAAAGTGCTGCACTCAATATGCCAGCAAATTTGGAAAACTCAGCAGTGGCCACAGGACTGGAAAAGGTCAGTTTTCATTCCAATCCCAAAGAAAGACAATGCCAAAGAATGCTCAAACTACCGCACAATTGCACTCATCTCACATGCTAGTAAAGTAATGCTCAAAATTCTCCAAGCCAGGCTTTAGCAATACGTGAACCGTGAACTCCCTGATGTTCAAGCTGGATTTAGGAAAGGCAGAGGAACCAGAGATCAAATTGCCAACATCTGCTGGATCATGGAAAACACAAGACAGTTCCAGAAAACCATCTATTTCTGCTTTATTGACTATGCCAAAGCCTTTGACTATGTGGATCACAATAAACTGTGGACAATTCTGAAAGAGATGGGAATATCAGACCACCTGACCTGCCTCTTGAAAAACCTATATGCAGGTCAGGAAGCAACAGTTTGAACTGGACATGGAACAACAGACTGGTTCCGAATAGGAAAAGGAGTACATCAAGGCTGTATATTGTCACTCTGCTTATTTAACTTCTATGCAGAGTACATCATGAGAAACGCTGGACTGGAAGAAACACAAGCTGGAATCAAGATTGCTGGGAGAAATATCAATCACCTCATATATGCAGATGACACCACCCTTATGGCAGAAAGTGAAGAGGAACTAAAAAGCCTCTTGATGAAGGTGAAAGAGGAGAGTGAAAAAGTAGGCTTAAAGCTCAACATTCAGAAAACAAAGATCATGGCATCTGGTTCCATCACTTCATGGGAAATAGATGGGGAAACAGTGGAAACAGTGTCAGACTTTATTTTCTGGGGGGCTCCAAAATCATTGCAGATGGTGACTGCAGCCATGAAATTAAAAGACACTTACCCCTTGGAAGGAAAGTTATGACCAACCTAAATAGCATATTCAAAAGCAGAGACATTACTTTTCTGACTAAGGTCCGTCTATTCAAGGCTATGGTTTTTCCAGTGGTCATGTATGGATGTGAGAGTTGGACTGTGAAGAAGGCTGAGCACCAAAGAATTGATGCTTTTGAACTGTGGTATTGGATAAGACTCTGAGAGTCCCTTGGACTGCAAGGAGATCCAACCAGCCCATCGTAAAGGAGATCAGTCCTGGGTGTTCTTTGGTAGGACTGAGGCTGCAGCTGAAACTCCAGTACTTTGGCCACCTCATGCAAAAAGTTGACTCATTGGAAAAGACTGATGCTGGGAGGGACTGAGAGCAGGAGGAGAAGGGGATGGCAGAGGATGAGATGGCTGGATGGCATCATGAACTCAATGGACGTGAGTTTAAGTGAACTCTAGGAGTTGGTGATGGACAGGGGCACCTGGCGTGCCACGATTCACGGGGTCACAAAGAGTCGGACATGACTGAGTGATTGAACTGAACTGAACTAATCCTTTAACAACAAATATATATATACACACACACACACACACACACACACATACCTACACACACACACGTATAGTACAGCATTATTTCTTAGTATTCTCCAGAAAGAATCATGGAATTTACTTACTGTATGAATTATCCTTTTTTAAAGTAATTTTAACCTACTAACTAAGGAGAAGAAGGCCACAAAGGAAAGATGGTTGGATGGCATCACCAATTCAATGGACATGAACTTGGGCAGACTCTGGGAGATGGTGGCGACAGGCCTGACATGCCACAGTCCATAGGATCGCAAAGAGTAGGACACAACCTGGCAACTGAACACACAACACACACACAACTGAAAGCTCATTGCATAAAAACTCCATAGAATAAAGGTGTTAGCTTTTGAAATGATTCCTTGAACTTACCTTTCTGGAGAATAAATTTCAAGCTATTTTTAAGTAACCTTTTGTAACTCAAACATAATTTCTTAGGTTAATGCAATTAATGCCTACACCAAAAGCTAAATATTTTGAATAAATAATAACTGGCCTATGGTTCTAAAAAACTGAAAAAGGAGAAAAAATGAGGCCTGTTACATTTTGGTCTATACCTGGAAGGCAGCCAGCATTTATTCATTCTCATTCACAGTTTTTATTCATTGAATCTTTTGATCTAAGCCACACACCAACACATACTTCTAAACTAGGTGCTAGCGAAACGTTTATTTTGCAGTTAGAGTGTCTTTTGCTCTTTATTTTTAGTGAAGTGTGTGGAGGAACGGTTATGTTTAAAGAGCATGAGGGCTGTTGTCCCTCACTTGCTAAGCTGTGTCTGGCTCTTCGGGACCCATGGACGGCAGCGCGCCGGGCTTGCCTGTCCTCCGCTATCTCCCAGAGTTTGCTCAGACTCGTCCATTGAGTCGGCAAGTCCATCTAACCATCTCATCCTCTGTCACTCTCTTCTTTCTTTTTCTCCTTCTCCCTGAGGGCTGTTCAGTTCAGTTCAGTTCAGTTCAGTCGCTCAGTTGTGTCTGACTCTTTGCATCCCCATGAATCACAGCACGCCAGGCTTCCCTGTTCATCACCATCTCTCGGAGTTCACTCAGACTCACGTTCATCGAGTCCATTATGCCATCCAGCCATCTCATCCTTGGTCGTCCCCTCCTCCTCCTGCCCCCAATCCCTCCCAGCATCAGAGTCTTTTCCAGTGAGTCAACTCTTCACATGAGGTGGCCAAAGTACTGGAGTTTCAGCTTTAGCATCATTCCTTCCAAAGAAATCCCAGGGCTGATCTCCTTCAGAATGGACTGGTTGGATTTCCTTGCAGTCCAAGGGACTCTCAAGAGTCTTCTCCAACACCACAGTTCAGAAGCATCAATTCTTCGGCGCTCAGCCTTCTTCACAGTCCAACTCTCACATCCATACGTGACCACCAGAAAAACCATAGCCTTGACTAGACAGACCTTTGTTGGCAAAGTAATATCTCTGCTTTTGAATATACTTTCTAGGTTGGTCATAACTTTTCTTCCAAGGGGTAAGTGTCTTTTAATTTCATGGCTGCAGTCACCATCTGCAATGATTTTGGAGCCCCCCAAAATAAAGCCTGACACTGTTTCCACTGTTTCCCCATCTATTTCCCATGAAATGATGGGACCAGATGCCATGATCTTCATTTTCTGAATGTTGAGCTTTAAGCCTACTTTTTCACTCTCCTCTTTCACCTTCATCAAGAGGCTTTTTAGTTCCTCTTCACTTTCTGCCATAAGGGTGGTGTCATCTGCATATCTGAGGTGATTGATATTTCTCCCAGCAATCTTGATTCCAGCTTGTGTTTCTTCCAGTCCAGCGTTTCTCATGATGTACTCTGCATAGAAGTTAAATAAGCAGAGTGACAATATACAGCCTTGATGTACTCCTTTTCCTATTCGGAACCAGTCTGTTGTTCCATGTCCAGTTCTAACTGTTGCTTCCTGACCTGCATACAGATTTCTCAAGAGGTAGGTTAGGTGGTCTGGTATTCCCATCTCTTTCAGAATTGTCCACAGTTTATTGTGATCCACATAGTCAAAGGCTTTGGCATAGTCAATAAAGCAGAAATAGATGTTTTTCTGGAACTCTCTTGCTTTTTCCATGATCCAGCAGATGTTGGCAATTTGATCTCTGGTTCCTCTGCCTTTTCTAATACCAGCTTGAACATCAGGGAGTTCACAGTTCACGTATTGCTGAAGCCTGGCTTGCAGAATTTTGAGCGTTACTTTACTAGCATGTGAGATGAGCACAATTGTGCAGTAGTTTGAGCATTCTTTGGCATTGCCTTTCTTTGGAATTGGTTTGGTTAATATTAACATTACTTCTCAGTGACCGAATCTCGGATTTTAAACTGTAAAGAATCTTCATGCCAATGCAGGAGATGCTAGAAACATGGGTTTGATCCCTGAGTCAGGGAAAATCCCCTGGAGAAGGAAATGGCAACCCACTCCAGTGTTCTTGCCTGGAGAATCCCAGGGACTGGGGAGCCTGGTGGTCTACAGTCCGTGAGGTTGCACAGAGTCAGATGTGACCGAGCGCCCATACACACCCACACTAGCAGCAGAGCCGGTGTGGCCTCACGCCCAGCTGTGCTGTGCTAGTCGTCCTGTGACTCCCTAAGGGGCCATCTGTGCCATCTGCACAGGGTCTGTCGGGCACAGCTTTGGCTCCTGCAGCTTATTTGGAACTCTGCTCAGTCATTTCTGAATGCACACATCCTTTAGATTAAGGCTGCCGACAACACAGGCAAGTGAAGCCCAATCTCAAAGCACAAGTGGTACAAAGATTTCCAAGGTCCTGGGCGCATCTGCATCCCATCCCCACACTCTGTTTCTGGACATCACGGTAAGGATGCCCCTGTGAACTCCCTACCCGGTAGGTGACTTGCTAAGAGCCTCACAGCACGGAATGGCTGTCTCAACCTGGACCACCAGTGAGAGATGTGCCTATGTCACTCCCATCTTCACAGCCCGTCTCAGGGGCAGCAACAGGAACCAGATGGAATCAATGTGTACTAGCAAATGAACAGATTAATAATGGACCAAGTCTGCTGTCTGGAAAACAGCAGAATTTTCTCAGCCTTTAAATTAGTTTTCTAGAAACTCACTTATGAGCCCAAACAATCTCACTCCCCAAATTTTAATCAGATGTTATATCTGATGTTGGGACTTTTTTTTACCTTTAAAGTCGCTCAGACGTATCCGACTCTTTGTGACCCTGTGGACTGTACAGTCCATGGAATTCTCCAGGCCAGAATACTGGAGTGGGTAGCCTTTCCCTTCTCCAGGAGATCCTCCCAACCCAGGGATCAAACTCAGGTCTCCTGCATTGCAGACAGATTATTTACTGTCTGAGCCACAAGAAAAACCCAAGAATGCTGCAATGGGTAGCCTTTCCCTTCTTCAAGAGATCTTCCCAACCCAGGAATTGAACCAGGGTCTCCTGCATTGCAGGCAAATTCTTTACCAGCTGAGCTCCCAGGGAAGACCCTGATGTTGGAAACAAGGACACAAGTGTTGGGGAAATTCCACAGCTGTGGCAGTAATTCTGCACCCCTCTCACTCACCACAGACCCCTCCTCTGCCCTCTGTGCCCAGCTCTGTGCTGGGCACTCAGGTCTTCAGCTGCATCATCAAGCCTGCCTCAGCCTCTGGCTTGAGATGAGGTTCAGCCATGGAGTCACTGACAGATCTGAGACTCAGAAGAGAGAAATTCTGAGGTCTGTCCTCTCAGCTCTCCCCCTGCCTCCCTCCTGTAGCTCCAGCCATCCACATGGAGTGATGGTTGAGGACGGCACCCTCCTCCCTGGGGGCCTCCACGCGCTCGCTGGCTCTCTTCACCCTAGAAGGCACTGCCCCTCCAGAGCCTGCTCACCTAGGGACCCTGCTGGGCTCAGATCCCTCCCTCTCACCTGACATCCAAAGGAACTCAAGATTTAAAGTGAAAACTTTGGACCATATGAGCACTAACCCAGAATGTGAGCGTTTGGGGACCTTAGGCATCAAAAAGTCCTTCTGCCAGTGGAACTGGAAACCATAAAGGAAAACAAGACAGCTGTGTCTAAGAAAAGTTAACTTCTTCACTCTAAAACTACCATATGTGATGAATATATTAATAGCAAAAACCATCCCAGGTGGCGTTAGTGGTAAAGAATCTGCCCACCAGTGCAGGAGATGCAAGGGACTTGGGCTCGATCCCCGGGTCAGGAAGACCCCCTGGAGGAGGAAATGGCAACCCACTCCCGTCTCCTTGCCTGGTGAACCCCCTGGACAGAGGAGCCTAGTGGGCTACCGTTCATGGGGTCACAGAGAGTTGGACATAACTGAGCGACCGAGCATGCACGCATTTACCCCAAATCTAAATTTCATCCCTCCCTACTCTTGATTCCAAGCAGAACCTGGTCTTGTTCAGGGATGCATATAGCCAGGTGTTTCTGAGGAGGTGACTGGTCCCAGACCCTCGTCCTGGGTACCAGCGCATCTATGCCCATCACCCAGCCTGTACCCTGGCTGCTGCTTCATTTTGAGATGACTGTGCACCAGCCAATGAGAAATCTTTGTGAAATCACCCCTCTCCTCATCCTCAGTGCTAGGTTTCTCTCTGTCCTTTCGCTCAGAATGATGGCTATTTGTTCTTGAATCATTCTTTCGCTGGTTGGTCCCATCTGCACATACATTCAACACTATCAACATTAGTGTCTACCTCCAACACAGCATTTAGTTAAAACAATTTGAGAGCAGACTTGAGCTAAGACAAAGGCCTTCTCCATCAGTGGAGATCAATCCTTTAAAAAGAAAGCAGCCTGAAACATCAGGGAAACCCCAGCATTGTTCTTGACTGTGGCCAGCTGGGTCAGGGGCTGCTCAATATTACTTAACAAAATAAAAATACAAAGAGAGGAGAAAAAGAACACTAAGGGATGCCCAGATGCTGGGACCCTCCATGATGTCTGTTTAATATGATAAGAAAAAAAGGACCCAAAGAGAGACATATTCTATTATTCATCAGCATCCCTCAGGCAGCCGAATCAAAGCTCCAGCTTCCTCTAAGGAAGAGCAGAAGCACCAGCAGCAAGCTTCCTGACCCACAGAAGCAGATGTGGCTGCTTGACTTCAACAAGTGCTCACCCGTGGTCAGCACAGAGCCCTTGGGAATACAGTGTTTCTCCACATCGGCAAAAAGGTGCAATTCCTCCTATACTGGAGGACCTCCAGCTTCCAAGCAATGGAAACACACAAAGCAAAGCCAAATTCAGAGTTCCCTGCTGAGGTCAATTAACTGGCCCAGGAAGAGGATGAAACCAGTCAACTGTACCCATGGTTCTGCAGGAAAACTCTAGCTACTCAATTCTCCTCCTTGGATCAGAATTCCAAAGCTACTTTGCCAGGCACTGCGTCCTGTCCTCTCCAGGCTCCCTTCCGAGGACAAAGCTCCTCGACCTCCCTCTGCTCACTAGCTCCCTTTCTTTCAGAACACTGCTCATGGTCACCAGGAGTGTTAGCCCCTCCTGGCTTTACCCAGAATTCTGTTTTCAGTCCTGTCAACTTGAATATCTGTTGCATGACACCAGAACAAATGGTTAAGAAGTGTGTACATTTAGCAAACTATTTTTAAAAGCCATAAATAATCAATAGGTACGTTCTCACAAATTGTGTGTATGTTCTCTTAAACGTAATAATTATCACTCATTTATCTTTATGTTGTTAACATGCCTAGATATTCTAAATATCCACGTTAGGTTACTTCATTGATCAAAAAGCTGATACCTGTGGCATGTAGCTAACATCTGCTGGCTTGCTTGTCTCTCTCTGGGAACAGTGTCCCCTTCTTTCAGTTACCTGACCCCCTCTCCATGTGGTTCTACTGGACATGATTAATCAGAGAGGCGACCGCAGCACGCGGTTAGGTGGCAGACCCCACGGTGTTCGGTACTGTTATTCTCATGAAACTGGTGCGGAAGTTGAGACCGAGTGAGGTTACAAAAGCCTCCGAATGTCAGACAGTGTTTTACTGTATTTGCAAGAAACTGATACAGACTCTGCTTCTCCCAGCGATGAAAGTCTATTCAAGCCATATCTCTTTGTGTTCAACCAGAGAGGCAGAAGAATAAAAAGCACCTTACTTTCTGAAGCTGCTGGATTATTCTCCTAGGGCTGCCTCAATAAATGATCACAAAACTGGTGCCTTTAAACAGCTGATCTGTATTCTCTCACAGTCTGGAGATTAGAAACCAAAAAAGCCAGGAAGACTCCAGAGGAAAATACGCGCCATGCCTCTCCCAGCTTCTGGTGGCTCTGGGAATCCTCCAGGTGCCCCGACTTTGAGATGCAGCCTCCACCCTGCCTGTTCTTCTCACTCCTCTTCTCTGCCTCCCCGTGGGTCCTCTCCTGGTATCATTCAGTCATCAGTCTCCGGACTCAGGGCCCATCCTAAATTCAGGATGATCTCATCTCAAGATCTGTAACTTACTTACAGCCAGTTTCCAGTAAGGTCCTGTTCAGAGTTTCCAGGTGGACATGAATTCTGGTTGTTTTTGTTTTCAGTCATTAAGTTGTGTCTGACACTTTGCAACCCCATAGACTGCAGCACGCCAGGCTCCCCTGTCCTTCACTATCTCCCAGAGTTTGTTCAAATTCATATCCATTGAGTCTGTGATTTGATTTCTCCATCTCATCCCCCACCACCCCATTCTCCTTTGGCCTGCATTTTTTCCCAGCATCAGGGTCTTTTCCGTCAGGCAGCCAAAGGTTTGGAGCTTCAGCTTCAGCATCAGTATTTCCAATGAATATTCAGGACTGATCTCCTTCAGAATGGACTGGTTTGATCTTCTTTCAGTCAAAGGGACTCTCAAGAGTCTTCTCCAGCACCACAGTTCAAAAGCATCAATTCTTTGGTTCTCAGCCTTCTTTATGGTCCAGTTCTCACATCTGTATGTGACTACTGGGAAAACCATAGCTTTGACTAGACGGACGTTTGTCACCAAAGTAATATCTCTGCTTTTTAATACACTGTCTAGATTTGTCATAGCTTTTCTTCCAAGGAGCAAGTATCTTTTTTAATTTCATGGCTGAAGTCACCATCTGCAGTGATTTTGGAGCCCAAGAAAATAACTGTTTTCAGTTCTGGGGGAGAGGCACTGTTTGCCTCACTACAAACACATAGAGCTGAGAGAGATTTCACAGTCACCCTGCTTGCTCCGTCAGACCAAACTCAATTCCAGGGAAGTGGCACTTCTTGGAAATAACATCCCTTCTCTGGGGCCCCTTCTCTGACTGACGTTGTTCCACACTCACTCCCACACTTGTCTAATGTGATCGGGCCATGCACAATGGCTGATTGTCCCCCAGACAGACTGCTGGGCCTTCAGCCCTGTAAACCTGTGTGGGCCCCTCTGGTCACACAATTTGTTGAATCCCATTTGTCTGTCTGCATTCACTGTAATACACAGAATTCCCCTTTGGGATTATAATCAAGCTATGTGTGCTCAGGCTCATTTGCTCAGTCATGTCCTACTCTTTGCGACCCTATGGACTGTAGCAAGCTAGCAACTGTCCATGCAGGAATAAAGGAGTGGGTTGCCATTTCCTCCTCCAGGGGATCTTCCCAACCCAAGGATCAAACCCATGTCTCTTGAGTCTCATGCATTGGCAGAGAAATTCTTTACCACTAGCACCACCTGGGAAGCCCAATAGGTGCTGAAAACAGTGGAGAATGAAAGGAATAAATGGGGGTCCATCTGTCTGTCTACCTATTTATCCATTCATCATCTATACCTATATACATACACACATACATTTACGTATCTACCTATGTATCTAATAATCAGTTACTTACAAGTAGCTGTGAAAAGAAGAGAAGCGAAAAGCAAAGGAGAAAAGGAAAGATATAAGCATCTGAACGCAGAGTTCCAAAGAATAGCAAGAAGAGATAAGAAAGCCTTCTTCAGTGATCAGTGCAAAGAAATAGAGGAAAACAGCAGAATGGGAAAGACTAGAGATCTCTTCAAGAAAATTAGAGATACCAAGGGAACATTTCATGCAAAGATGGGCTCGATAAAGGACAGAAATGGTATGGACCTAACTGAAGCAGAAGATATTAAGAAGAGGTGGCAAGACTACATGGAAGAACTGTACAAAAAAGATCTTCACGACCCTGAGAATCACGACGGTGTGATCACTCACCTAGAGTCAGATATCCTGGAATGTGAAGTCAACTGGGCCTTAGAAAACATCACTAAAAACAAAGCTAGTGGACATGATGGAATTCCAGTTGAACTATTTCAAATCCTGAAAGATGATGCTGTGAAAGTGCTGCACTCATTATGCCAGCAAATTTGGAAAACTCAGCAGTGGCCACAGGACTGGAAAAGGTCAGTTTTCATTCCAATCCCTAAGAAAGGCAATGCCAAAGAATGCTCAAACTACCTCACAATTGCACTCATCTCACATGCTAGTAAAGTAATGCTCTAAATTCTCCAAGCCAGGCTTCAGCAATACGTGAACCATGAAATTCCAGATGTTTAAGCTGGTTTTAGAAAAGGCAGAGGAATCAGAGATCAAATTGCCAACATCCACTGGATCATCGAAAAAAGCAAGAGAGTTCTAGAAAAAACATCTATTTCTGCTTTATTGACTATGCCAAAGCCTTTGACTGTGTAGATCACAATAAACGGTGGAAAATTCTTCAAGAGATGGGGATACCAGGCCACCTGACCTGCCTCTTGAAAAACCTATATGTAGGTCAGGAAGCAACAGTTAGAACTAGACATGGAATAACAGACTGGTTCCAAATAGGAAAAGGAGTACGTCAAGGCTGTATATTGTCACTCTGCTTATTTAACTTATATGCAGAGTACATCATGAGAAACACTGGACTGGAAGAAGCACAAGCTGGAATCAAGATTGCCAGGAGAAATATCAATAACCTCAGATATGCAGATGACACCACCCTTATGGCAGAAAGTGAAGAGGAACTAAAAAGCCTCTTGATGAAAGTGAAAGAGGAAAGCGAAAAAGTAGGCTTAAAGCTCAACATTCAGAAAACGAAGATCATGGCATCCGGTCCTATCACTTCATGGGAAATAGATGGGGAAACTGGAAACAATGTCAGACTTTATTTTTTGAGGGGCTCCAAAATCACTGCAGATGGTGACTGCAGCCATGAAATTAAAAGACGCCTACTCTTTGGGAGAAAAGTTATGACCAACATAGATAGTATATTCAAAAGTAGAGACATTATTTTCCAACCAAGGTCTGTCTAGTCAAGGCTATGGTTTTTCCTGTGGTCATGTATGGATGTGAGAGTTGGACTGTGAAGAAGGCTGAGCACTGAAGAATTTGAAGCTTTTGAACTGTGGTGTTGGAGAAGACTCTTGAGGTCCCTTGGACTGCAAGAAGATCCAACCAGTCCATTCTGAAGGAGATCAGCCCTGGGATTTCTTTGGAAGGAATGATGCTAAAGCTGAAATTCCAGTACTTTGGCCACCTCATGTGAAGAGTTGACTCATTGGAAAAGACTCTGATGCTGGGAGGGATTGGGGGCAGGAGGAGAAGGGGACGACAAAGGATGAGATGGCTGGATGGCATCACAGACTCGATGGACATGAGTCTGAGTGAACTCCAGGAGTTGGTGATGGACAGGGAGGCCCGGCGTGCTGCAATTCATGGGGTCGCAAAGAGTTGGACACGACTGAGCGACTGAACTGACTGAACTGATCTTTTTGGCTCAGGAAATGGATGTAGTATGTTGTAAAAGAAAAAAAAAAGGTACATATAAGCTTTGTGTAAATAGGCTTCCCTGAGGACTCAGAGAATAAAGAGTCTGCCTGCAATGCAGTAGACCTGGGTTCTATTCCTGGGTCAGGAAGATTTCCTGGAAAAGGTAATGGCAGCCCACTCCAATATTCTTGCCTGGAGAATTCCATGGAAAAGGGCCTGGCTGGCAACAGTCCATGGGGTCTCAAATAGTCGGACATGACTGAGCAACTTATACACACACACAAGGGGGATTTTGGTTTATAATAGTGCCTGGATTACAAGAGTTGCTTAGCAAATATTGTTGAATGAATAAGCTTGCTGTCTCAGATTTGTGAATTTTATAAACCTTTCTTTTTCATATACTCTCTCTGAATCACAATAAAAGATAAGATCTATTAAAATTCAGATAAAAAAAGTCCTAGATATAGATAAAAATCATAATTCTGTATCAAGGTTAATGACCTATATTATAAAACTTTTTTTTCAAAACACCTATAGATAATATAAAAGGTTAGAGTGGTTGTTTGCTTAAGAAATTGTTTTAAAAGCAACAAATACATCCAAATATTATTTCTTTGGAAGAATTCCTTTGAAAGTCGATTGGCCTCAGATGATGTTATTTAATTTCATGGGAACAGGACTGAAGAGGAACAGATAAATGTATTCTGTTTATTTTATTTTTGATATTCAGGTGAGAATGAAATGGGGCTCTCTGATGAATAAAAAGCAATCAAAATCCATGAGTCAGGGACAGAGCTAAATAATACATTTAAAAAGCTACTGACTGGTAGGAGACAGGAAAATGCACAAATATTGCTTGACCATCGTTGCTAGTCTTTCACAGAAGAATCCCTACTCTCGGAGGAACCATTGCCTGTATTTGCTGTGAGTTTTATGGATTTTGTTGTACTGCAGTCTCTTCCTAAAAGAACAGACAGCATCGTCTGGTGGAGGGGTGAAGCCCGACGACAAAGAATCTACGACCTAGCATTGTCTTCTCTTAAGGATTTCTTCCCTCATCTACACTTTGTCCCAGGACCTGGGGCTTCACACAGTCCAGGAGGGAGACTCCTGCTGCCCACCCGCCCACCAGAAAGAGACCCACCTGGTCGGGGAGGCCCTGCCGTGAATCGGCTCTGCCCTGCCTCAGGGCTCCTCACGCATCCCTGGTGAGTCTGTGCCCTGATGCTTTCTTCTCACCTGAGCTGAAATGTCTTCTCCTGTTGCTCTGGGTCTACGTCTCTGCTGTTTCCTTCACCGCAGACACCCCTACCTGCTCTAATGCGTAGGTGTGTCTTCCTGTATCCCCCATTCAGATCTAAATTCCCATCCCCAGAGCCTAGTAGGCTTGGCACAAGAGAGGAGCCCAGTGAACACCTGCTGGGGGAAAGATCGTTGTGGGGAGCAGGGAGGGAGCTGGGAGAGGTGCCCAGGTGGCTGAGGCTTGTGGCAGGGCCGGTGGATTTCAAGTCCTGAAGATCACAGTGATGAATTTGGTTTTTCTCCTGATGGTGATGAGAAGGCACTGGAGGTTTTGAACAGAGGAGTAAGTAGGAGGCTTATGCTTAAAAAGATCACTTTGGCTGCTGTAAAAGGCACCACAGGAAGTATGGGTGGAAGCAGGGAGGCAAGTTGGGAGGTTACCATGGTAACCAGGTGAGCGATGCCAGTTTCCTGTGGGAGGAGACTGGTAGGAAGAGCAAAACGGGTCCGGACCTGGGTATGTTTCAAAGCCATGGTGGAAAGCCTTGCTGAGGGATTGAACGTGATATACGAGAAAACTCGACCAAGGAGAACTCCGTGGTCTTGGCCCGAGTTTTTGGCCACCAGAGGATGTGCCGTCGAGGGGAGAACTGGTTGAAGTGGGAGGTAATGGGAGCCTTTTCAGTCATGTCACAGCAAGACATGCAAATGAAGACATGCAGACATGCACATGGAGATGGAATTAGGAGATGGAACTGGATGTCTGGCGCTCAGGGGAGAATGAGGCTAAGGAATTACTGTGGGGGCAGGGGGAACGTCACGAGCAGATGATGATATTAAATCAGAAGTGTTGGGTAAGAGCACCTAAGAATGAGAATAAATGGAGAAATCCCACCAGGTCCCACAAGGATAAGCCATGGGGCTGGAAAGAAGGGGAGACGCAGGCGAGACTGAAGGCAAGCCCAGCGTGAGCAGGCCGAGTCCTCATTACGCGCAGCTAAATAAGGCAGAGAAACACAGACACTGTAAGATATGGCATCTGCGGAGGCTAAAAAGTAACACAAACTAGTGACTATAACAGGCTTCCCAGGTGGCACGCGCGGTAAAGGACCCGCCTGCCAATGCAGGACACATAAGGGACACAGTTCAATCCCTGGGACGGGAAGATCCCCTGGAGGAGGGCACAGTAACCCCCTCCAGTGTTCTTGCCTGGAGAATCCCATGGACAGAGGAGCCTGGTGGGCTACAGTCCATGGGGCTGCAAAGAGTTGGACACGACTAACTACACAACTTAGCATGCACAACAACAACTCACAGATACAGGGAGCAAACTAGTGGCTGCCAGTGGGGAGAGGAGCGAGGAAGGGGCAAAATAAGGGCTGGAAAATTCTCTATAAAATCAATAGGCTGCAACGATGTATTATACAACACAGGGAAATAACCAGCATTTTGAAGTAACTATAAATGGAACGTAACTTTTAAAAATTGTGAATCACCATGTTATACCCTGTAACTTACATAATATTGTACATCAACTGTATCCCAATTTTTAAAAATGAAAAAAATAATCCTCCTAAGAGAAGATTAAGGAGCTTGTTGCAATGATAAGCAAAGATGTACAGAGGAGAAGGGTATGCAGAGACTCAGAGGTTTTATCTCTCTTCAAGATGAGAGGGAGCACAGTCTAGATTTTGGCTTGGGAATGAGTGAGAACAGGAGGCATTCATGCAGAAGAGAGAAAGGAGTCTTCCGAACACATGACTTCTGCATTAGAGTTCAAACAAGTAGAGTCACAATGAAGATGAAATAGGTCCTTAAGTTCACAGGCTGACAGACTCTGAGACCGAGAGACCTGTTACAAGGATGAATGGATACGAAGGGAAGCCCTAGTGACCGAGGAAAACAATAGACTGGAAACACTATGAAGATGTCTCCACGTAGGATCTACAGTTTCTCTTGGGAGCCATTCAGCGTTTGCCCAGAAAGCCCTTGTTCCACGTGATTCTTCTCAAGGGACAAAGCTAAGCTCCATTCCTCTGGATAAGCACCTCACATTATTACCTGTGAGTGGGCGTCCACCAGTGTCCAAACATCTGGCTCACACGACAGGACGTGCCTGAGGATAAGCACCCATGGGCGGGCAGCTCTACTCCCTTCCTCTGTGGCCACGTCCAGGAGAGCTCCTGGTGGGGCTGGAGGATGACTAACCACTCGTGCATGAACTGCCCCGTTAGCAGCTACTCAGTTTTCATGTTTCAGGGAGATATTTGCCCCACAGCAGAGAAATGTAATTACACCGTCTTATAACGGGTTTCCTTAAATCTTTTTTTCTCCTAGAAATATTCCCATATTCTTCTGTTTGTGGCTAAAGAAGGTACACTTCCAGAAAACCTGGGTTTGAAAATGGTCCATCTGCTCCCTGCTCCGCGCCACCCGCGCGCGACCCTTCTCTCGTAGCTCTGTCCGTTCCTCTATAAACAGGTGCACTAGCGCCTGCTCCCTAATACTGTCATTTAGATTAAGTGAGACAAAGTGTGTGAAAACACCTGACAGAGTGCAAAAATATATGCATAGGAGTTACCAGATGAGGGAAATATTCATTTCTTTAACAAGCTGTCAAGGCTGGAACAGTCTGATCATGTTGGACATGCTGTTCCAAGGCTGGAACAAAGCAGACCATGCCTTATCCTCACCAGTCGCTCATCCACATGGCAGTTTTCATTTTTGAAAGCAGTCCTTCTTCTTGTGCATGTCTGATCACCTCATCACCATGCCTAGAATCTGACGATCATCATACCCTTCCTATCCTGCATTTCATGTTTGAGTCTTTTCCATATAAATGATATTTATGTTCCCCCCAATATTGGTTGGAAAGTTCAATTCCTTTGTTTCAGATTAAAAAGCCTCTTGATGAAACTGAAAGAGGAGAGTGAAAAAGTTGGCTTAAAGCTCAACATTCAGAAAACAAAGATCATGGCATCTGGTCTCATCACTTCATGGGAAATAGATGAGGAAACAGTGGAAACAGTGTCAGACTTTATTTTGGGGGGCTCCAAAATCACTGCAGATGGTGACTGCAGCCATGAAATTAAAAGACACTTACTCCTTGGAAGGAAAGTTATGAAAAACCTAGATAGTATATTCAAAAGCAGAGAGATTACTTTGCCAACTAAGGTCTGTCTAGTCAAGGCTATGGTTTTTCCTGTGGTCATGTATGGATGTGAGAGTTGGACTGTGAAGAAGGCTGAGCACTGAAGAATTGATGCTTTTGAACTGTGGTGTTGGAGAAGACTCTTGAGAGTCCCTTGGACTGCAAGGAGATCCAACCAGTCCATTCTGAAGGAGATCAGCCCCGGGATTTCTTTGGAAGGAATGATGCTAAAGCTGAAACTCCAGTACTTTGGCCACCTCATGCGAAGAGTTGACTCATTGGAAAAGACTATGATGCTGGGAGGGACTGGGGGCAGGAGAGAAGGGGAAGACCGAGGATGGGATGGCTGGACGGCACCACGGACTCGATGAACGTGAGTCTGAGTGAACTCCGGGAGTTGGTGATGGACAGGGAGGCCTGGCGAGCTGTGATTCATGGGGTCGCAAAGAGTCAGACACGACTGAGCGACTGAACTGAACTGAACTTAATATTGGTTGGAAAGTTAAATTCCTTTGTTTCAGATTTTTTTAATTAAACGGCTTATTTGGCATCAAGCTTTAGACCTTGAAATCATTAAAATAAAGTGTCAAGAAAGAATGTGCCTTGTTGGCAGTGCTACTTGTTTTGTTATGGCGACCTTTACCTCTTCACCCGGAGGGCATTCTAAGCCCATGGAGCGGCCATCGTAGGCAGGATGTGGGATGAAGAGCCACTTCCGTGCCTGGAGCCTGGGAAAGGTGTGTGGGGAACAGCGCCTGAAACCCGGGGACTGAGCTGAATTCCCAGTTCTCCCTTCCTTCTACTCTGTCCTGCTCCAACATGAAATAGAAGGCCCATCAGAAACTGGGGCATTTGAGGAGGAGGATTTCTTCACCCAGGGATTGTTTACAAAGGTTCGGTATAAGGAGGACCACGGCAGCTTTCAGCAAACCAGGACTTGTTGCAAACGGGCCATGGCCAAGCTGACGACGGCAGAGAGGAGGTCGGGTGGTGGTGGCCAGACTGCAGGAGGGACTCTGGTAGACTGCGCCCCAGGAGAGAAGCCCTACTCCAGTACTTTGGCCACCTCATGCGAAGAGTTGACTCATTGGAAAAGACTATGATGCTGGGAGGGACTGGGGGCAGGAGAGAAGGGGAAGACCGAGGATGGGATGGCTGGACGGCACCACGGACTCGATGAACGTGAGTCTGAGTGAACTCCGAGAGTTGGTGATGGACAGGGAGGCCTGGCGAGCTGTGATTCATGGGGTCGCAAAGAGTCAGACACGACTGAGCGACTGAACTGAACTGAACTTAATATTGGTTGGAAAGTTAAATTCCTTTGTTTCAGATTTTTTTAATTAAACGGCTTATTTGGCATCAAGCTTTAGACCTTGAAATCATTAAAATAAAGTGTCAAGAAAGAATGTGCCTTGTTGGCAGTGCTACTTGTTTTGTTATGGCGACCTTTACCTCTTCACCCGGAGGGCATTCTAAGCCCATGGAGCGGCCATCGTAGGCAGGATGTGGGATGAAGAGCCACTTCCGTGCCTGGAGCCTGGGAAAGGTGTGTGGGGAACAGCGCCTGAAACCCGGGGACTGAGCTGAATTCCCAGTTCTCCCTTCCTTCTACTCTGTCCTGCTCCAACATGAAATAGAAGGCCCATCAGAAACTGGGGCATTTGAGGAGGAGGATTTCTTCACCCAGGGATTGTTTACAAAGGTTCGGTATAAGGAGGACCACGGCAGCTTTCAGCAAACCAGGACTTGTTGCAAACGGGCCATGGCCAAGCTGACGACGGCAGAGAGGAGGTCGGGTGGTGGTGGCCAGACTGCAGGAGGGACTCTGGTAGACTGCGCCCCAGGAGAGAAGCCCTCCTGCAGGGCCTCCCCTGGGAGGATCCCAGGAGATGCCTTGGTCTCCTGTGACACCTCCCTGTCGGGTAAAGTCCAGTGGGAGCCCAGCCAGAGAAGGAGGGAATGGTGAGCGAGGCAGGTACAAAGGGAACAGAGGAGATCCCGGGCGCTCCCTGGGAGAAGTGAGCCTTCTGAGCCTCAGTCCCTCAGCCATGAAGTACGGTTGACGATGGTGCCGCCTTTATAGGGTTAAAATTAAACCACACTAAAAAACGCTTTTAAACTCAGACCATAGATCACACACATAAAAATCATTAAATAATGATACTGCCATCATCTACCTCCCCACAGAAGGAAAACAGCACCATCTGCCCACTGCTGCAGGACGAGGTCTGGAGAGCCGGCAAGGAAGCAGGAACACAGCTACCAATCACGAAACTGAAAGTGAAAGTGAAAGTGAAGTGCTCAGTCGTGTCTGACTCCTTATGACCCCATGGACTGTAGCCTACCAGGCTCCTCACTCCATGGGATTTTCCAGGCAAGGGTACTGGAGTGGGGTGCCATTGCCTTCTCCAGGGGATCTTCCCAGCCCAGGAATCGAACCCGGGTCTCCTGCATCGTAGGCAGATGCTTTACTGTCTGAGCCACCAGGGAAGCCCAATTGTGAAGTTTTTGCCTGATCAGGACTCACCTTCTTTTCTGCTGCTTCTGCCTCTGGGCTTCTCTCTTCTTTTTTTCATTTTTTAACATTTTTCTTGGAATATAGATGATTTACAATCTAGACTTCTTAAAGGGAGTAATAGTAAGATGAATCTTTGAGGAATTGAAGCAAAGCAAAAATGTGGAGTTAAAGGTTGGAAGGAAAGCAACCTAAATGTCCGTCAACAAAGGGATCGATAAAGATGTGGTACATATATACATGGAATACTATTCAGCCATCAAAACATGAAGTAAATCCATTTGCAGAGGTGCAGTCCATGGGGTCACTAGGAGTCAGACAGGACTGAGCGACTTCACTCTCACTTTCACTTTCATGCTTTGGAGAAGGAAATGGCAACCCACTCCAGTGTTCTTGCCTGAAGAATCCCAGGGATGGGGGAGCCTGGTGGGCTGCCGTCTCTGGGATCGCACAGAGTCGGACACGACTGAAGTGACTTAGCAGCAGCAGCAGCAGACAGGCCTATAGCATGTCATACAGAATGAAGTAAGTCAGAGAGAGAAGAAAAAATATTGTATATTAACACAAATATGTGGAATCTATAAAAAAGGGTACAGATGAATCTATTTGCAAATCAGAAATAAAGACAGACATAGAGAACAAACATAGGGCACCAAGAGGGGCGGGGGAGAGGGATGAATGGGGAGACTGGGATTGACATACATACTCTACTGTGTATAAAACAGGCAATTGATGAGAGCCTGCAAAACTCGCCTTTAAGTCCCTTGCCCAAGTTAATTGGGATTTTCTGTTTTTGTATTTTGCAATTGAGTGGTGGGAGTTCCTTGTAAATTTGCAATATTAATTCTTTATCAGATATATTAGTTGCAAAATTTTCTTCCATTTTCTCCCACGAAGGTTACCTTTTTACTCTTTTGATATTTTCCTGTGCAGAAGCTTTTACTTTGATGTAGTTCCATGAGTTTAATCTTGCCCTTCTTCCTTGTGCTTTTGGTGTCATATCCAAGGAATCACTGACAAGACCAGTATAATGAAAACTTTTCCTATATTTTCTTCCAGGAATTTTACAGTTACAGATATTACATTTATATCTTTAACCCATCTGTGGCTAATTTTTTTATATATAATATAGGATCCAGTTTCACTCTTTTGTACATGGATGTGTTGTTAGTTGCTCAGCCATAAGGTCAGAGGAGCCTGGCAGCCTACAGTCCATGAGGTTGCACAGAGTTGGACACGACTGAGCAACTAATACCTTCACTTTCACAGAAGAAGCAGGGAAAGTAAAATGAGGAATTGTTCAATTGGTAAACATGGTTATTCAAGATGAATACCTTCTAAAGACTTGCTGTACGCATAGCATCCCCAGTAACAATACTGGATTGTGCACTTGAACATTTGTTAAGAGAGTAGATATCACGTTAAGTGTTCTTACTTCAAGAAAGGGGAGAACTAAGAACCTGAGTAAATGTTGGCAGGTGACAAGTGGATGTGCTTAGTATCTTGGTTTGTGTGATGTTAACATTGCTGATGTTTGTCTGAGCACATCAAATTGTACAGTTTCTATAATAATTATACTTCTTTAAAAGCTGTTATTTATAGCATGAAGTTTTAAAATTCTAACCTATAAAACCAGTAGAAGTATGGAGGGATGCTGGATGTAGACGGGGGCTAGTTATAGTAATCAAGTGAAGAGGAGGCAGATGGTGACTGCAGCCATGAAATTTAGAGACAGTTGCTCCTTGGAAGGAAAGCTATGACCAACCTAGGCAGCTTATTAAAAAGCAGAAACATTACTTTGCAACAGAGGTCTGTCAAAGCTCTGGTTTTTCCAGTAGTCATATATGGATGTGAGAGTTGGACCATAAAGAAAGCTGAGCATGAAGAATTGATGCTTTTGAACTGGGTGCTGGATAAGACTCTTGAGAGTCCCTTGTACTGCAAGGTGATCAAACCAGTCAATTCTAAGGGAAATCAGTCCTGAATATTCATTGGAAGGACTGATGCTGAAGCTGAAGCTCCAGTACTTTGTCTACCTGATGCAAAGAGCCAACTCATTTAAAAAGACCCTCATGTTGGGACAGATTGAAGGCAGGAGGAGAAGGGGATGACAGAGAATGAGACAGTTTGATGGCATCACCAACTCAATGGACATGAGTTTTAGCAAGCTCCAGGAGTTGGTGATGGACAGGGAGCCCTGGCATGCTGCAGTCCGTGGGGTCACAAAGACTAAGTCGGACACGACTAAGCGACTGAACTGAACTGAATGAGGACACCAAGTACCACCTAGGAGAGCTAACAGCCGTCAATGGTGTTACTTTGTGTTACCTTATGCATCAGCCTCGAGACTCATTTATGGTTCTACCCAACCTCAAGGGGCTTGCATGGGCCAACGCATGGAAGAGTTTAACCGGTATCTCCAACATTACTCTTCTGTTGTGCCGCTGGGCTACCCAGGCGATTCTGCTCTTCTCCTTCTTCCTGGACTGGCTGTGGCTCATCAGAACTTCCCTTCACTTTCATGACAGCACGTCTGTGCAGCTTGGATGTATGTTTTAGAGTTCAGACCAGCGATAGCAAATGTGGCTTATCTCCATAGAGAGATGAGAGCGTCACCAGGGTGTCAAGGAAACTGCAGAGGCAGAAGAAACACGGATCCCAGGCTTACCCTACATAGCACAGGCACACACTCACTCACCTCTACCAGCACAGAGTTCAACAGCTGGATCATAGGATGTGCATGTCACCTGGGTTCACAGCCCCCACGGGCCAGGTTCAGCAAGCATGTCGCGGCTCATGCCCTGGCCCTCGGGCTACTGTCAACAGTGGCCTGCAATTTCGGGCTTGGGGATTGCTGAGTTCACACTGCCATTCATTGCTGCAGCAAACTGTTTGGAACTGGATGTTTGGTATGAAGGCTCTGGGCTGAACTCAGTGGTTCGGTGGTAAAGAATCCTCCTGCAGTGCAGGAGACACATGAGCCACTGGTTCAATCCCTGGGTTGGGAAGATCCCCTGGAGGAGGTCATGGCAACCCTGGAGGAGGGCATGCAGTATTCTCGCCTGGAGAAGCCCACGGACAGAGGAGCCTGGCAGACGACAGTCCATAGGGCAGCAAAGAATCAGACACAACTGAGCATGCAGGCACGGAGGCTTTTATGCCCCCAATCCATAAAATAATCTCTTGCCATAAAATAATCATGGGAGCAATTCAGAGAAATACACTGTTAACAATTTAACATTTACTTTTAATAAATAGAAAGTGTTTTACAGGAAACTGCAGCCCATTATAGAAATCATAATTTGTGCTTGGTGTCAGGAACATGTATTCTCAATTTTGCTGCACCCGTGCCCAGCTATGAAACCTGAAACTCCGTCTGCATTATATATGATCATTAGGATAGATTATAACAAATCTAGTGGAAGAAGTCCTGTTGAACACAGCATGCACCAGTTTAAATGAAGACACCAAAACATGTCAGTCTTTCTTACAGAGATGGCAGAATCGAAATTGCCCTTCATTTAGACGAGGCAACTGTAAATGCTGAAATACAGATTATGATGCATTCAGAATGAGCCTGCCTGTATACTCCCCCTGCTAATTTATGCATTCTGCAGTGCCTGGTACAGCAAGCCACTTATCTTCTCCTGAACTTTTCAGAAAATACCAGTATTTGAATCTTGAAATTAGATTGTATTTAAGTGACAGCACAAAGCTCTTTCCCAGTGCACTTATGACTTGCATTTATGATAATCTGCCCAGATCTGTCATCTAGTCTGGAATCCAGATGTAAGAAGACCTCAGACTTCAATGATGCAAAGGCAGCAGCCTCGTTCATCTCACAGTTAGAGCAGTAATAAAAACACGTCAGGTGACACAAATACCAGTATTTCAATAAATTTGAAATAGAGGTGAGGAATGAGTCAGCTATTTATTTTACCGATTAAAGAAAGAGCTTTTTCCTACATCCAAGTGAGAAGCGGTATTCAGACACCATATGGTCAT
>SJYG01000030.1:5617921-5629549 GCA_006410535.1 Litocranius walleri | reverse complement strand
GGAAAAGCCTGAATCACTCTGTTGACCATTTAAACAAATTAATAACAATGATCTGAAGGTTTTAACATATTTAAAAGTAAAATGTATAACATGAGCAAGAAGAGTAAGAGAGGTATAAAGAGAATTTTACGGTTGTAAGATTTTTACATTGCTTGTAAACTAGTTTAATGGGGTCTGAAGGTAGACTGGGATAACATATAAACATATATTGTAACTTTTAAAGAAACTACTTTAAAAAAGGACACAAATCACCAGGCTGTATTAATCCCATCAAATAATTTTTTTAAGTTACTTATTTTTCAATTGAAGGGATAATTGCTTTATAGAACTGTGTTGGTTTCTGCCAAACATCAACATGACCCAGTCATAGGCAACATATGTCCCCCCCTCTTGAACCTCCCTCCCATCTCCCTCCCCATCCCGCAGCTCTAGGTGGTTACAGAGCTCCAGGCTGCGTTTCCTGAGTCACTCAGCAAATTCCCATTGGCTGCCTGTTTTCCATATGGTAACAGAAGTCTCCATGGCTCTCTCTCCATGCTATCTTTCAAAGCAAACTTAAAGAGATGAAAGAACAAATATCAACAACAATGATTTCCCTGTAAAGGAAAATAGTTATTTTATATTTCTTCACTAGTTGAAAGAGGGTAGAGTGACAGAAAAATAGGGGAGTTCTATTTGTTGAATTCTACACACAGAGCACTTCTAAACCTTGATGTTACAGGGGAAATGCCCCTTCATCTTCTGAGTTCCCTTCACAGTGTAAATTGAGCTGTCTATTTCACACATGGTCGTGTACAGTGGGAAGCAGCTGTGTCGCCTAGGAGCTCAGCTCGGTGCTCTGTGACGACCTAGAGGGGAGGCAGGGAGGTGGGAGGGAGGCTCAGGAGGGAGGGATAGGTGTATACATATGGTTGATCCATGCTGTTGGACGGCAGAAACTGACACAACATTGCAAGGCAATTATCCTCCAGTTAAAGACTTGAGGACTAGGCTGCTCCGTACACCCTTGCTGACGTCTCCATGAGTTAAGCCAGTCCACACACTGCTTGCTCCCAAGGTGGAGACTGAAACACCCCCCAGTGGGCTTGCAAAGGGTGGCGACAGAAAGTAAAGGCTGAACGAGGCTTGGAGACAAGCAGGGTCTGGGCCATGGGGCCGAGGGAGGCTGGGATAAAGCCTCTCATCTCTTGGTTAAGGATGACCTTGAATTTGGCTTTGCCCCTTTGAATTTGCCCTCTCCTTCCATCTATGCGTCTACCATCACCTTCCTGTCTCGTCCATACTCTTAAGTTGAAATTACAGAACTCCAAGCAAACTTGGGCAGAGGGCACTTTGTCTTGCCCACGTTCACTGAAACTGAGTTCTTAATCCAAGCCTCAGCTGGGATGGGGATCTGTTCTGCTTACCAGTGAGAAACAGCTGAGGAAGACTGGGGAAGGGTCTCTAAGCCTATCGCCAAAATACCATCCCCGTCATGTGTATTGGCATCATGCAAATGCCAGGCTAGATGAATCACAAGCTAGGATCACTTGGCTGAAATAGGTCCATACAGGCAAAGTTATGTTTTTTCCAGTAGTCATATACGGATGTGAGAGCTGGACCTTAGAGAAGGCTCAGCACCAAACAACTGATACTTTTGAACTGTGGTTCTGGAGAAGGTTCTTGAGAGTCCCTTGGACTGCAAGGAGATCAAACCAGTCAATCCTAAAAGAAATCAACCCTGACTATTCATTGGAAGGACTGATGCTGAAGCTGAAACTCCAATCCTTTGGCTACCTGATGGGAAGAGCTGACTCACTGGAAAAACCCTGATGCTGGAAAAGATTGAAGGCAAAAGGAAAAGGGAATAATAGAGGATGAGATGGTTGGATAGCATCACCAATTCAATGCACATAAATTTGAGCAAATTCCAGGAGGTAGTGGAGGACAGAGGAGCCTGGTGGGCTGCAGTCCACAGGGTCGCAAAGAGTCAGACAACCTAGAAACTAAATAACAACAACAGTATGTATTGGGCAGCAACACAGTCCTGTGTGACTATAAGAGCAGGACAGCCACGGACAAGAGAAGCTACAGGAAGGAGGTTTTCGCTGACCGTAAAGGAAGCACTCCCTCACAGAGGATCTGCAAAGGCTGTGGCCTTTGGAAGGAGGGACAGGTTCTCTGACTCTGGGAGAGTGGAAGAGTTTCCATGTTTGGTGTCAAGTGAGTTCAAGGTCTAGCCATCAAGGGGAAGAGCTTCTGCATGTGGACGAGGACCGTGGGGGTGTTAGGGTTCTCAGGATGTCCTGAATCAGAAGTGGTACAGAGAAATGGAGCCTGAATACCCACTGACGACGCACGATCTCTCTTAGGTGAAGGAGACATCTGAGCATTTGGCTCTGTCCACATTTGCAGCATCACTTCAGACTGTTTAAAAATTTTATTCTTGGAATAAAGCTGCTTGGAGGGAGGCTTGGTGTACTGCCAGTCCATGGGGTCACAAAGAGTCGGACACGACTGGGCGAGTGAACAAGAAATAGTTGCTTTACAATGGCGTGTCAGTTTCTGCTGTACAACAGAGTGAACCAGCTTTGTGTATACGTATGTCCCCTGCCTCTTGAACTTCTCTCCCTTCCCCCATCTAGGTCACCACAGAGCCCCAGGCTGAGCTCCCTGGGCTATACAGCAGGTTCCCGTTAGCCATCAGTTTCACACGTGGTCGTGTATACCCCCAGACTGTCATACACAGTGGGGCAACTGAGAAACAGACAAGCAAATATCACATATGAAGGCATATATGTGGAATCTAGAGAAACGGTACAGACGAACGTATTTGCAGGGCAGGAATAGAGATGCAGGCTTAGAGAATGGGTTTGTGGACACAGTAGGGGAGGAGAGAGTGGAACAAAGCAGGAAAGTGGTACCCAGACTTCTGGAAGACAGAGAGTGAAATCTGCCAAGTGGCTTACACAGCCCTGGATGGCTGAGCTGGACGTTCCCTCTGCTGAGTCAGATGGACTGGAAGCTACAGGGAGGCAGGGAGACAGCACCAGCCTTGGAGTTTGGCCAGAGGAGAGCTGGGATCCCCATATTATTTACGCTTATCAAATAGACCTCTGGAAAGTCACTCAACCTCCCTGAGCCTGACTTCCTCACTTTGTTAAACATCCTGCCACCTAGAAAATTACACTCAGTAAATTACAGATGGCTCAGCAGTAAAGCATCTGGCTGTAATGCTGGAGACACAGGAGGTGCTGGTTAGATCGCTGGGTCAGGAAGATCCCCTGGAGAAGGAAGTGGCAACCCACTCCAGTGTTTTTGCCTGGAGAAGCCCATGGACAGAGGAGCCTGGGGGGCTAGTCAGGACTGAATGAGCAGGCATCATAAGGCTAACTGCGAATGTGATGTACTGAGCGTGCTTGAGATCTCTACACAGAGAAATCTCCCCAAGCATGCTGTAGATGTCGCTCGGTTTGACATCAGCTTCACGGTCAGTCACAGGAGAAGCCACTCACCACCCACAGTGACAAGACTCCCCAGAGATGACACAAGAAGGCATACCCCCTTCTCAGAGCTTGGCGTTTTCACAGTAATCTTTCTTCAAAACCCTGCTGACCAGCAGTACCCAAGAGCACTTGAAAACTGTCATAGTCCAGCCAGGGCACTCAGCCAGTGTCCTAATTTTCCAGCAGCTTCAAAAGAAGCTCTTGAAAAGCCAGCTGCCCAGTGCAGCTCTCACCTGCGTGCACATCCATCTTAAGTGACTAGTCAAAGCCTTGCTCAGCTCTACATGAAGAGTCACAAATACGCAGCTACGTGCAGTTCAAAGCGGCGATTCTTCAGTGATCTTACGGCGTCTGTTAGAACTTTGTTCAACTACTTGCTTTTTCTCTTGTGTATTTTTTTTACTGTTTTATTGTTGTTTAGTCCCTAAGTCACGTCTGACTCTTTTGCAACCTCATGGGCTATAGCCCACCAGGCTCCTCTGTCCATGGGATTCTGCAGGCAAGAATACTGGAGTGGGTTGCCATTTCCTTCTCCAAGGGATCTTCCTGACTCAGCAATCAAACCATTCTTTACCACTGAGCCACAGGGGAAGCCCAATATTTTAATAAACTTTAAGTTTAAGAGATGTTCTGGGTTCACAGCAAAATCCTGTGAAAAGTACAGAGAGTCCCCAATACCTGCCTCCACACATGTATAAGCTTCCTCCACCCACATCCCACACTGGAGGGGTACATTTGTTACAACTATGGACCTGGAATGACTCACCATTGTCACCCAGAGTCATGTTGTACCTTCTATAGGTTTTGACAAGCATGTAATGACATGTACATTTTGGGTTTCCCTCATAGCTCAGTTGGTAAGGAATCTACCTGCAATGCAGGGGACCCAGGTTCGAATCCTGGGTTGGGAAGATCCCCTGGAGAAGGAAGTGGCAACCCACTCCAGTTTTCTTGCCTAGAGAATCCCCACAGACAGAGGAGCCTGGCAGGCTACAGCCTGTGGGATCGCAAGAGCCAGACACGACTTAGCAACTAAAGCGCCACCAGTGGCGTGCATCTGTCTTAAAGTGTCCCACAGGGCAGCTTCACTGCTGTAAACGCTCTCTGTTTTCTGCCTGTTCATCCCTCCCCGATCCTAACACCTGGAAACAACTGATCTTTTTACCGTCTCCATAGGTTTGCCTTTTCCAGGGTGTCGTGTCGTTGAAATCATATACTATTGCAGCCTTTGCAGATTGACTTCTTTCACTTAGTAATAAAGCATTTAAGGTTTTGTAGTTTGGGGAGTTGATGGTGCATTTGTTTTTCACACTGAATAATATTCTGTTGTCTGAATATTCCAGTGTTTACTTACCCATTCACCTACTGAAGAACATCTTAGTTGCTTCCAGCTTTTGGCAATTATGAATAACACTGCCATAAACATTTGTTTGTAGGTTTTTGTGTGGACATAAATGTTTACTTCTTTGGGTAGATACCGAGAACCTTTACTGCTGGAATGGGTGGTAAGTTTTTAAGAAACTGCCAAACTGTCTTTCAAAGTGGCTATACCACTTTGCATTCCCACTAACAGCAAATGAGAGTCCTGTTGTTCCAAGTCCTCATCAACATTGGGCATTGTCGGTGTTCTGGATTCAGCCTCTTTAATACGTGTGTAGTGATTTCTTAAGGGCATTCTGGGTGACTCAGTGATAAAGAACCCACCTGCCAGTGCAGAAGATGCAGGAGACACAGGTTCCATCCCTGGGTTGGGAAGATCCCCTGGAGGAGGAAATGGGAACCCACTCCAGTCTTCTTGCTTGGAGAATCCCATGGACAGAGGAGCCTGGTGGGCCACAATTCACGGAGTCACAGAGACTCGGACTTGACTGAGTGACTGAGCATACAGGCAAGTGACTTTTCAAGGTTGTTTCAGTTTATCCCTCCCTGCTGACGTGTGATATGGACGTCTTTTCACATACTTATTAGCCACCCCTATTCCTCTTATGGCTAGGTGTCCATTTAGGTCTTTTTCCATTTTTAAATCACTCTGCTCATTTCCTAATGGTTGAATTTTAAGGGCTCTTTGCAAATCTTGGATAGTTTTTTATAAGGCTTGTCTTTGGCAAGTATTTCCTTCCACCGTATGGCTTGTCTTCCTCTTGTTATAAAAGTTTCTTTTACAGAACAGAAGTTTTAAATTTTTTCAGCCTTCACCTTCAAGCTTCCCAGGTGGCCCTAGTAGTAAAGAACCCTCCTGCCAATGCAAGAGATATAACAGACAAGGGTTCGATCCCTGAGTCGGGAAGATCGCCTGGAGAAGAGGATGGCCGTTCACTTCAACAGTCTTGCCTGGAGAATTCTATGGACAGAGGAACCTGGCGGGCTACAGTTCATGAGGTTGCAAGTCGAACACCACTGAAGTGACTTTGCACACACATACTTTCTAGCAATACTGGCCCACTGGAAAATTTAAAATATGGCTTTGCTTTTCCACCTCCTATGGCTTTCACCACCTGGGGGCTTTGACTGTGACATTCGCTGTTGAAGATGAGCCTACCTCTTATACCCAGAGACATTAATGGAGATGCCACCCAAGGCCCCCATGACCCGCAGGCACACACAGAGGCTGCTTGCAGCCACCCTGCTGGGACCCAGCCGGCGCTCATCTGGATTTGGAGTGTGTAACGTGCTGAAAAGAATGAGGCCTCCAGCTGTTAGACCACATCAGATGAGAGAAGGAACAGGAGCATGTCATTACCAGCTCAGAACCTTGGTGATTTTGCCTGTTCTTTAAATGACAGCATTGATTAAATAGCAATTAATTCTTCAACAGGCTGAATTAAGTAATCAAGTAAGCCACAGGTAATACAATAACAATAGTTATTTAATACTTAATGAAACACTCTTATAAGTAGCAGGATGAAAAGTCTTCCCTCTGTCTTGAAGCAGCCCCATTACTATGGAAAGACTTTCCTGCCAGGATCTAAGGATCCAACTCTCCATGGTCCTCTTGTGGGACTATATAAGCAGGTTTGAAGGAGCCCAGTTTCTCATCCACTGTCCAGTCTGGCCCTGCCCCCCAGCAGTGGGACCAACAGGGACCTGATGGGCTTCCTTCAGGAACCCCAGACCCACGTGACCAAACAGGGGGAAGAGGAAGAAGCCACAGCAGCAGGTGAGCACATAGGACCCAGATGGGGACAAATTCCAGGCTCAGTCAAGCCGGCTTAAAAAAGAGAGAGGGAGAGAGAGAAATGAAAGCTGAGTTCCAGATGGAAGTAATTCCTTTCATAATCGTCTTTCTGGCTTCAGGGTCCTTCAGCATCTGCAGTCAGGTTCTGGGGACAAAATGCTCAAGGCCACTTCCAAGGCTTTCCTCGAACTTGTCTGTGGCTGGTGACCTCTCTCTTCCGCCACCATGAACCGGATGGGGCCAGCAGGGCCTTGATGTCTTCTTCTCAGATGTAGCCTCTGCCTGCAGATTTATTCATCTTGAAATGAACTCACAGGAAGATGTGAACATGGTCATAAGACCAACTGTGCCCATCCCATTCAGAAGGCTATTCATTTATATACTGATGGGATCTCAGGTTTTTAATAATGTTCCCTTATTACATAGTATTATTGAACCAGAGGACTGGGCAAGACAGCATTATGGCAATATCATCTGTCAATAAAAAGAGCCCTATATTCTTTCTCCATCCATGGAAGATTTGAAGTTCAGTCATTTAGTTCAGTTCAGCCGCTCAGTTGTGTCTAACTCTGAGACCCCAAGGACTGCAGCACACCAGGCCTCCCTGTCCATCACCAGCTCCCAGAGCTGCTCAAACTCATGTCCATCAAGTCAGAGATGCCATCCAGCCATCTCATCCTCTGTCGTCCCCTTCTCCTTTCCCAGCATCAGGACTTTTGTCACTGAGTCGGTTCTTCGCATCAAGTGACAAAAGTGTTGGAGTTTCAGCTTCAGCATCAGTCCTTCCAATGAATATTCAGGACTGATCTCCTTTAGGATGGACTGGTTGGATCTCCTTGCAGTCCAAGGGACTCTCAAGTTTTCTCGACACCACAGTTCAAAAGCAGCAGTTCTTCGATGCTCAGCTTTCTTTATAGTCCAATTCTCCATACATGACTACTGGAAAAACCATAGCTTAGACTAGACAGACATTTGTTGGCAAAGTAACATCTCTGCTTTTTAATATGCTGTCTAGGTTGGTCATAGCTTTTTTCCCAAAGAGCGAATGTCTTTTCATTTCATGGGTGCAGTCATCATCTACTGTGATTTTGGAACCCAAGAAAATAAAGTCTGTCACTGTTTTCATTGTTTCCCCATCTATTTGCCATGAAGTGATGGGACTGGATGCCATGATCTTAGTTTTTGAATGTTTCTGAGTTTTAAGCCAGCTTTTCACTCTCCTCTTTCACTTTCATCAAGAGGCTCTTCAGTTTCTCTTCACTTTCTGCCATAGGGTGGTGTCATCTGCATATCTGAGGTTATTTATATTTCTCCTGGCAATCTTGATGCAAATGACATCACAACGCAGCAGCTGAAGAGTGTTGGCATTTCTTGGTTATGTTTTTTGGGGGGTAGGAAGGACTTTGGTACCTTTGCTTATGTTTTAGCCTTAAGTTAAGATAAATAAGCCTTCCTTTGCCTCCTCCACCATAGAGTTACACTGAGCGAGAATAATAAAACTTATTGACAAAGCAGTTTTAACCTCCTGGTATTATCATGAATATTTACTATCTGGCTGGGAGTTGGCACAAGGCTGTGCCTCTCAGCTTCTCTCCTACTGCCGTAATCCATTGTTAGGAGAGTGTTGCCATGGCAACAGAAGGCCGCAGAAGGCAAAGAAACTGACAGTCACCTACACAAAGCGTGAATCTGTGGGCTAATTAAAAGGTTCTGTGCTCAGGGTCATCTTGGAAAGGAGCAATGTCAGTCAGAAACCTGTGGTCACAAAGGGGTCCATGGAGACGCCCCAGGAGCCTCCAGATATGCTGGCCGGCTGTCCCCATTGACCAGTCCACCAGTGAGGAGCTCACAGGTCGTCGTAACTTGCTGGCTGAGTCAGGTTAGGAAATGATCAGGATGCATTTTTTTGCCAGTAGGTGCTTGAAGCAGCGAACTGGAGTGATTCTTTAAAAGCAGGCTGCTTTCCTCAGATCCTGATTTAGATACGATGTCATTCATAATTAAAAATTGTTTTCAAAACTCAGGGCCTGAGAGTGGTATGTAGGGGAAGTGGGCAGCTTAAGGTTCACCCTCAGAGTCTGGAAATGAGGTAGACTGGCAACAGTCTAAATGAGGTTGAAATAAGTTCTCTCTTTGGACCTTGCTCAGTGGGTGCTCCTTCGGGGGGTTCTCGGGACAAGCTTCTGAGCTTGTCCTGAGCTTCTTCAGGGAAAAAAGTAGCTTCAAGAACATGGAGTCAGGATCTGGCCCCCAATCCTCCCACGGCTGCCCCTTGGCATGTCAGCTCTCCCTTATTCAGCTCCAAGAGGCCTCTGCAGCCACACCTCACACTGTGCCCCATAAAGGCATTCACCTGCAGATAAACAGCTTTGCCACAAACCCAGAAGAGCCTGGACTCCTCCTCTGACCCTTTAGACATCGATAGATGTTATGTAGGAGCAGAAAGTGAAATTCCCAGAGAAACCAAGGAAGTCACAAGAAGGGACATAATTTTAACACAAGGGTCTAATACCTAGAAAGAAAATCCCACAGTCAGGCTCTGAAGACCAGAACCTTCACTGCAACTTCATGGGCCTCCTGCAAGACTGAAGCCACACACTCCTAGCCCACCTACCTCTGTGAGCATCCTGGTCTTAGAATCTCCTTTCAGATCCCGAGGCAAAACTTTTCCAACATCTCAAGTCATCTGGTAATACTTTATGGGGCTCAGGAGAAGTCAAAAGAGCCAGAGATCAAACTGCCAACATTCACTGGATCACAGAAAAAGCAGGAGAATTCCAGAAAAACATCTGCTTAGCTGACTACACTAAAGCCTTTGACTGTGGATCACAGCAAACTGGAAAATTCTTAAAGAGATGGGACTGTCAGACCACCTTACCTGCCTCCTGAGAAACCTGTATGCAGGTCAAGAAGCAGCAGTTAGAGCCAGACTTGGAACAACGGACTGGTTCCAAATTGAGAAATGAGTAATTCAAGGCTGTATATTTTCACCCTGCTTATTTAACTTATATGTAGAGTACATCATGAGAAATGCCAGGCTGGAGGAAGCTCAAGCTGGAATCAATATTGCTAGGAAAAATATCAATAACCTCAGATAAGCAGATGACACTACCCTTATGGCAGAAAGAGAAGAACTAAAGAGCCTCTTGATAACAGTGAAAGAGGAAAGTGAAAAAGTTGGCTTAAAACTCAACATTCAGAAAACTTAAATCGAAATCTTGTCCCATCACTTCATGGCAGATAGATGGGGAAACAACATAAACAGTGAAAGACTTTATTTTGGGGGCTCCAAATCACTGCAGATGGTGACTGCAGCCATGAAATTAAAAGACGCTTGCTCCTTGGAACAAAAGTTATAACAGACTTGGATAGCATTTTAAGAAGCAGAGACATTACTTTGCAACAATGGTCTGTATAGTCAAATCTATGGTTTTTCCAGTAGTCATGTACGGATGTGAGAGTCGGACCATGAAGACGGCTAAGTACCAAAGAATCGATGCTTTTGAACTATGCTATCGGAGAAGACTCTTGAGAGTCCCTTGAACTTCAAGGAGATCAAACCAGTCAATCTTAAAGGAAATCAGTCCTAGATACTCATTAGAAGGACTGATGCTGAAGCTGAAGCTCCAATACTTGGGCCACTGGATGTGAACAACACTCATTAGAAAAGATCTTGATGCTGGGAAAGATTGAAGGCAGGAGGAGAAGCAGAAGATAGAGGCTGAGATGGTTGGCTGGCATCACCGACTCAAGACATGAGTTTGACTAAGCTCTGGGGGTGATGATGGACAGGGAAGCCTGGTGTGCTGCAGTCCATGGGATCACAAAGTGTCAGACACTACTGAGCAACTGAACAGTAACAAGATGCCCAGAGACAGGCTCATCCATTTTTGCCTCTTCTTGTCAGTGGCCAAGTCTCCTTTCTGAGAGACAAAAAAGACCGCAAGTTGGTACTGGACTCACACTTGTGTCCCCATCTCAGCTCACCCCCCCACCCAGTCTCAGTGTGACCTGGAGCGACTTGCCTCATGTTTCTGCTCCCCTCTTTCAAAATCTTAAGAAGAGGCAACAGTGATGCTTCCTTCCCAAAGTTATTGTGATGATTAAATAAGGGAATCTTTGTAGATGCTTGGCAAGATCCTGGAGTATAGTAAGCCCTCAGTAAACACTGGTGGGTATCAGGGATTGATTTGTCTCTCCTGATACATTGAGGTCCCACCTCCAGGACTCCAGAATGCGACCTGATCTGGAAACAGGGTCTTCATAGGAGTCAAGTTAACATGAGATCATCAGGGTGGTCCCCTAACCAGTACGTAGGTAAGTAAGTTCAGTCGCTCAGTCGTGTCCGACTCTTTGCGACCCCATGAATTGCAGCACGCCAGGCCTCCCTGTTCATCACCATCTCTCGGAGTTCACTCAGACTCATGTCCATCAAGTCCATGATGCCATCCAGTCATCTCATCCTCAGTCATCCCCTTCTCCTCCTGACCCCAATCCCTCCCAGCATCAGAGTCTTTTCCAATGAGTCAACTCTTCGCATGAGGTGGCCAAAGTACTGGAGTTTCAGCTTTAGCATCATTCCTTCCAAAGAAATCCCAGAGGTGATCTCCTTCAGAAAGGATTCATTGGATCTC
This sequence comes from Litocranius walleri, assembly GCA_006410535.1. Taxonomy (NCBI): domain Eukaryota; kingdom Metazoa; phylum Chordata; class Mammalia; order Artiodactyla; family Bovidae; genus Litocranius; species Litocranius walleri. Next base: position 5,618,255 of record SJYG01000030.1, on the reverse strand, counting down.
CTTGCAGCCCAAGGGACTCTCAAGAGTCTTCTCCAACACCACAGTTCAAAAGCATCAATTCTTTGGCACTCAGCCTTCTTCACAGTCCAACTCTCACATCTATACATGACCACAGGAAAAACCATAGCCTTGACGACATGGACCTTAGTCGGCAAAGTAATGTCTCTGCTTTTGAATATGCTACCTAGGTTGGTCGTAACTTTTCTTCCAAGGAGTAAGTGTCTTTTAATTTCATGGCTGCAGTCACCATCTGCAGTGATTTTGGAGCCCCAAAAATAAAGTTTGACATTGTTTCCACTGTTTCCCCATCTATTTCCCATGAAGTGATGGGACC